>CACRSC010000031.1:147617-169841 GCA_902651635.1 Mastigamoeba balamuthi
AGGGGGGACGTAAGGCGGGCTGGCGCACTCGGTCATCTGCAGGGAGAGGGCGCGCCAGTCTGCGTGGTGCAGGACGTCGACGGGCTGGAGGACCCTCACCTTCATCCTGTCTGCCCGCAACCGCCAGGTAACCCGCCCCACAGCGAGTTAGAAAACCGGTGACGAGGCGTCGCGCCTGCTGGGTGCGCGATGTGGGGGTGAGGGCCTTTTTTCAGCAAACGAAAAACAAACGAGCGCTGCGCAGACGAATTTGGTACCAACTGCCACCAGAGCCCTCTCCACCCTTTCGGCCTGCACAACCAGAAACTCGGTGAGAGCCGACGCAGTGGGGTGGGGTCTCACTGGGGTGAGCCGGGCGACAGCGTCGTAGTCGATGAACGTGGGCTCGATCGAGTGCACCAGGGCAGCGAGGGCGAGACCGTCCTTCCAACTGTGGCTGTACGTTTCGTTCGTTTGCTTTGTTTCAGTTTTTCTTGTTGTGTTGCTCGGGGGGCTGAGTGGCGAGCGTCGAGGGGGGCTGCCGGACCTGAAGTCGGTGATGTGGACGCCTGCGTAGCTCGCGGTCTGCTTCTGGCAGAAGCCCAGGACCGCGTTGACGCCAGTGAGCATCACAGACATTGGACCCTCGAGCTCGGCTGTTAACTTCTGCCGCAACGATCAGGAACAAATCCACTACTAACCCGCCCCGAGAATCTCCGGAGGTACGTTTACATTCAGATTCTCCGCTGTAGCAGATATCCTGTCCCTACAAGTCTCCCGGTGTCCCCCCGAATCCGCCTGATCCGTTCGCAGGCATCTAGCCGCTCAGCCCTCCGCGCCGTGAGCCGACTGTGCACCTTTTTTTGCGGAGCAAAAAGGAACCCGGAGAGCACAAACTCGTAGCTCAAAGAACAATTGACAATTGTATTGCAGCAGACAGCCATCGCGCGAGGGTGCGCAGCGCCCCTGCGCACGAGGAGAGCAAGAGGGCCCCCTAGAAGACCCCGAGGAAGAGCAGGACGGTGGGGTTCCTGCCCGAGACCGCCAGCCACTCGTCGACGCTGATGCTGCCGTCGCCGTTGACGTCCAGCGTCTTGACGACGCGCGAGACGAACTCCTCGATGGCGGGCGTGTTCTGCGCCGTGACCCCGCGCGCCGTCGCCAGGAACTGCTGGCGGAGCCTCTCGATCTCCTCGCCCTGCAGCTCCGCGGACCCGTCGGCGTCGAACGACGCGAAGAGCTCCTTCAGCCTCGCCTCCCTCGACACCTTGGACAGCGCCCTGGCCAGCTCCTCGAAGCTGCGGGGGCGGGTTCCGGTACCCAGGGTCAACGTTGCACCGAGCGGAAAACCGTGGGAAAACGGCGCAAACGGCTAGAAAAACCGGCGGGAGGGGACGCATTCGAGCTCACCTGACGGCACCGGAGCCATCGGCGTCGACGGCCTTCCAGCAGGCGTCGAGGCGGTCGCGCGGGGCAGAGGCCAGCGCGGGGACGTGGCGCCAGAGCGACTCGAACTCGGGCCTGTCGATCTCGCCGCTGCCGTCGCTGTCGACGAAGCGGAAGCACTCGTGCAGCTGCGCGAGGCCCTCGGCGCTGAACTGCGTCTCCTTGGCGAGGCCCTCGAACTCGGCGGCGCTCTTGCAGGCGGTCTGGCCCATCTTGTGCGAGTGGATCTGCCTGTTGGCTTGAATGATCTGGTGTGTTGTTTGGATGACTGTTTTTCGGAGTGACAGGTGTGGGGTTTTGATAGCCGGTGCAGATTTTTCTACTGACTCGCTCGTGTCATTTTTCTGAAACCTGAGCTCCAGCCAAGCGGGCGGCCAGCAGCCCATAACCGCCCTACTCGTGCGAACACTGGCAACGGGCTGCAGAAGAGGTGGCCGAGAGCGGCAGTGGACTGCCCTTTTTTTCTTCCCAACTGCCGCACAGAGAAAATCTGCTGTGCGAATCTGATGGATTACAGAACTGCCCACTCGCCAGCTGCAAACCACTACTTAATTACTCGTGGCCTAGACCATGCTCACGCGTTTTAACGTAGAAAAACGGGTTCCAAGTTGTATTGAGTGTGTAACGCGCTGCTCGCGGGCGGTACTCAGTCGTCCGAGGGCTCGCTGCGGCGTCTCTTGGAAGCCGACATCTTCGCCAGCGAGACCTTCTTGGCAAACTCCTTCCGGCGGCCCTTGGCGGCGCGCTTGATCATCTCGGCCTTCTGGGCGTTGAGCTTGGCGTTCTTGGCGATGGTGGCCTTGCGCGCCTCCTTCTGCTGCGTGGCCTTTGCGTGGTGCAGCGCCGTGATGCGCGCGACGAGCTGCGCGGCGCGCATCTCCGAGGGCTCGGCGACGACGACGCCCTTGCGGCGGTGCTGCAGGTCCTCGCGCTTGCCGTGCGTCTGCTTGATCTTGGGCTGCGACTGGTACGGCAGCGCGGCCTCGAGCGACTTGGGTATCCGCATGGGCGCGAAGTTGCGGACGCCGCGCTTGACCGGCTTGTACGCCGAGTCCTTCTTGACGGGCACCGGTATGTTGCGGTCCAGGCGCACGTCGCGCGTCGTCCGCATGCGCACCCAGTCGCTCAGCAGGTTCGTGACCGGGTTGTACAGCCTGGGCACCTCGACGGGCACCCACGTCCTCAGGAACACAATGTCTGCGCGTCGCAACGAGTCGCTCAGAGATGGCGCAATTGAATTGGGCCCCCAAAGTTGGCGCGCGCACCGCTCATGAGGATCTTGTCCTCGAACGTGGCGCGGAAGGCGCCCGGCGGGGTCTTGAGGGCCTTCTTGACCTGCCCGCGGATGCCGCTGACGGTGCGCAGCTTGGCGCCCTCGAACTTGGCGATCTCGAGCTGCGACGTGAACATGTCCTTGATGAACGCCGTGTTCTTGTAGACCTTGAGCGGCGTGCCCGTGATCTTGAGCTTCTTCACAATCTTGAAGTGCTGGTCGACCTCGAGCACCACACCCGTCGCGCTCACCCGGAACGCCGACTGCCGCCGATGGGGGCGAACCCGCCGCGTTAACCGACGCAGAAGCGACAAAAGAGGGGAGGGAGGGGCTCACGGCGGTGTTGGTCATGCTCTGGAAGGCGATGAGGCCGGTGTTGGGGGGCGTGACGGGGCCCCAGAAGGTGGCGGTGCAGTGCAGGTGCTCGGGCGTGTACTTGACCAGGCGGTGGTGGTTCTTGAGGTCGGGCATCGAGTACATGAGCATCGTCTGGTACCTGCGCCAGCCGAGCGAGACCACCAGCGGGTCGCGGCTCTTGAGCGTCTTGGGGAACCAGCGGTGCCGCTTGACCCTCGCCTGTATGTACCCCATCTGGTCCTCGCCCGTCAGGATGCCGCCGACCAGCATCGGCAGCCGCGGGTTGAACCCCGTAACCATCTCGCACGGCACGCTCTTGACCACGATGCGCACGTACGCGCCCGCCCCGACGCCCGCGAGCTCGCGGACCGTCGACTCGTCGAGCTTGGCAAACTCCTCCTGGTTGATCTTGAGCTGCGCCTTGTTCTCCTCCTCGACGCGAAGGTAGTACTCCATCTCCTCGGGGTCCGCCTCACCGCCGGCCGCGTCCCCGGCGGCCTCGGCAGCCGCGTCGGCCTCGGCGGCCTCGAGGCCCTCCTTGAGCGCCCCCGACTCCCAGTCGTCGTCGAACTGCTTCTTCTTCTGCTCCTTCAGCAGGCGGCGCCGCTCGTCGTCGGTCATCTGCTTCTTGCCAGCAGACGACGACGACGGCGCTGCGCCCTTGGACTCGAGGTCCTCCCAGTCGCCGAACAGCGGGGCGTCGGGGTCGTTGGCAGCCGCGTCCTCCGCGGGCGCCACGCTGTCGCCGAAGCTGTCGAACGCGATGAAGCGCCTGCGCAGCGCCTCGACCTCCTCGTCGTCCTCGGCCTCGGAGCCCTCGCCCTCCTCGCTGTCCGAGTCCTCCTCCTCCTCCTCCTCGCCGTCGTCCTCGGCATCGCTGTCGGCCTTGGGGGCCTTGCCGGCCTTGTTGGCCTTGGGCTGGGAGTCGTCGTCGAGCGTCTTGGCCGAGTCGAGGGCGTTGAGCGTCCGGTACTTGCGCGAGACGTTGTCGCCTGTGCGGTAGAAGACGTCCTGGTCGCCGCCGTTCTGCTGGTCGGCGCCGTCCTCGGCGTCGTCGTTGCCGTAGACGAGGGTCATCAGGTTGACCCGTCTCGGCGCCGCAGAGAGCCTCCACTTGCGCTCCTCGCTCTTGCGCTCTGCTGCCGCCGCGTCGCCCATCTCGGCGTCCTCGTCCTCGTCCTCCTCTTCCTCTTCCTCGCCCTCGTTCTCGTCGACTTCCATGGCGCCGTCGGCCTCCTCCTCGTTGTCGTTCTCGTCGTCAGAGGCGCCCTCGTCCTTGTCGTCGTCGCCATCCTCGTCCTCGTCGTCGGACTTGGCGGTGGCGTCGCCGTCCTTGGGCTCCCAGGCGGGGGCGGGGCGGCGCTGGCGGACAAAGGTCTCGTCGAAGAGGGGGATGTCGCTCTGCTCGAGCTTCTCGTCGATGCCCGTCTTGGTGTCCTGCAGCGAGTGCAGCATCTCCTCGCCCTCGCCCTGCGGCTGCGAGGCCCGCGCCAGGTGGTTGGGGATGTTGATGTACACGGCGTCCCTGTCGTAGAGCAGCTCGCCGATGTCGCTCATCGGCGCGTAGACCAGCCGCTGCTTCTCCGTCAGCGTCCGCCTGCGCTCCTCGGCCGTCGGCAGCGGGCACGGGTCCACCAGCTGCCGCAGCTCCGAGACCTCGAAGTCGCCAGCGCCCGCCACGTGCACGCGCATCCACGTCTTGAAGTTGGCGCCGTGCAGGTAGCCGTAGAGCGCCACCGAGCGGTCCGCCTTGGGGTCCGCGGCGACGGCCGTCGGGTCGCTCAGGTCCTCGAAGCGGTCCGCGATAAAGTGCGGGTGCGCGTTGCGCCACGTCAGCGGCTTGGTCTTGATGATGCTCAGGAACCTCGCCAGGTTGATGATCTCCCTCTGCATGTACCTGAGTTCGTTTACGGCCGTCAGTACCGAGCGCAATTTGAAAAAAACGACAATTGTCGAATAAAAACGAAAACGAAGTAAGCAAAACCCGCGTCCCAAGCAGAAGCGAAGCAAAAGGTGTTCGTCAGAGGTTTAAGGGTCGGCAAAGACAGCCCGTGAGGGCGCCTATTCAGTGGAAGGAGAAGTTAAACCGGGATTCTCATCAGTCGAACTCTTCTTAGCCAAAGAGGCCCCCGGCCGACGGGCCCAAGACCCACGCTGAAAAGGGGGCGAGCGGGTGCATTATGGGGCGAGGGGTCCGGACCTGCCGTGGATGATGCCGCTGAGGTAGTAGAGCTTGGCGCCGCGGTAGATCTCCTCCCAGAAGCGGTTCTTCATCTGCTTCTTGACCTGCTTGATCTGCTTGGCCTTCTTGAACTTGTCGAGGTGCGTCAGGATGCCCATGACGCGCGGGAAGCCGTGCGCCTGCAGCACGTTCATGAACTCGAACGTCTCCATCTCGAAGCCGTAGTGCGCGTCGATCAGCAGCAGTACAATGTCGGCGACCTTGGCCACGTCGATCATCGCGTTGAGGTCGTTGGGGCACTCGACAAACGTGATCCGGCGCCGCTTGCCCGAGATCACCGTGATGGGCCCCTTGGGGTCCCCCACGTTCCGCTTGGTGTAGTGCTTCAGCAGCGACTGAATCAGCGTCGTCTGCGCAGTATAATCGCAATAAAACGTCAGAAATGCGGAACATAAAACGTGATGACGTCATGAGCGAAACGGGTGTCGGCGGTGAGGTGGCGTGACGGGGCGTGCCTTGCCGACGTGCGGGGGCCCCGTGACGGCGACGACGATGGGCGGGGGCTCGGCGGCGGTGGCGTTCCTGTCGATGACGGCCCTGTGCGCCCTGCGGCCGGCCTTCTCTGCGCGCATCGCCAGCTGCCTGTGCGCGCGCTGGGCCGAGCGCACGCCGAAGGCCCTGGGGTTCCTGATCTCTGCCTGCTTGCGCTCGGCGGCCTTCTGGGCCTCGGACGTCGGGGCCGCGGGCGCCGCGGGCGTCGGGGCCGTCGACGGCAGGTCGGGCTCGCGCAGGCGCGCGCGCTTGCGGTCGCGCGTCGTGTCCTTCTTCTCCTTCTTGGAGCCCGCGTGCCGCGGGCGGTGCTCGCGGTGCTGGTCCTCCATGGGTTGGATGGGCCTCTCGGGTTGGCGGATGCAGTGCAGATATCGCGGGCTCGTGCTGATGTCATCACAAAATATCTCCTGCGCAGAGGTGTATCTCGCGATTCTGTCCCCCTCACGTGATGGGTGCCAGCTACTCCCATTCCGCAGCACCACCTTCGCACAAGTGATTACGGTCTGCAGAGAGGCATCTCGCCCGGCACCACCACTTCCTTATTGCCTTTTCCCCGCAGACCCAATATTCAAATCCGCGCAACAGACAAAATCAGCTGCACAACAGCAACCACACTCCAGAGTCCTTTCAGCGATCGGCCATTCGAGCCTCAGCGAACCAGCGACACCAACCCCACATGCACCCGGCGCTCTGTCTTCTGCTCCTATGTGCCACTTGTGAGGCCCTCCCCTCGGCTTCTTGCCGCGTTTCAGAACCCGTTTTTCACACTTCGCGTGAAACCCGGTGGTGGGGTGCAGGTGCACTCGGGGCCAGGCCGTACCTCATGAGGTTGCTCGACGTGACCAACGACTGCGCGCGTGACGTGACGACGCTGGCGTACGCCATCGAGGCGCGGGCCTCGGCGGTCAGCAGCGTCGTCGTGGAGCTCAACGAGACGTGGCCCATCGACGGCATGTCGCGCGACAACGAGACCGGCGTCTTCGGCCTCCGCTTCCGCTTCAGCCCGCCCATTCAGGTGCCCCTCGCCGCCTCCCTACGAGCGAGTCTCCGCTCTCAATCGGGCCGAATTGAACCAGCGGGGAAAGCGAAAAAGAACTGCAACTGCTCACAGTTCAGTTTTCAATTCGCATCCAACGGTTTTTGTCTCTCGCAGCCAAAGGGCAGCGGCAACTTCACGATCGTGGTGAACAAGCTGTTCGACACGATCGGGTTCCTCAAGTGGACAGCCGTCAGCGAGAGTGGCAAGACGTACGTGTCGCAATCGGCGATGATGGGTCCTACCCCGTACCTGCCTGTCCCCAAGCCCGCGGTCCTGCACCTGCCGATGCAGATCTACGACTTTCCCATAGGGTGCACGGCTCCCAAGACGAATCCGGACTTCGAGAACAACACCTTTCAGGCAGACATTAAGACCACGGGGATGGTCAGCAGCACACTGGGCCCTGACCGCCTGCCGGTCGCGTCTGGGTGCTTCTACTCGGGGTGCCCCATCACCAGCAAAGAGTCCTTCTCGCAGTGGTTCAGGTACGTCCCAGGCGTCAACCAGTACATCGAGAAGACCCTCGACATGTTTCAGATAGGCGACTCTGAAACGTACATGTGAGTGCTACTCTGGCCACCGCTGTTCTGCGCTTACTCCCCCGAGCAGGTACAACACAACGAGCTTCTTCCCCATCGACTTTGACGGGTACGGCATCGACAACTGCTCGTTCCTGAAGGAGAACTGCGACTGCTTTACAACGACGAAGCCGGACCCGTGCAACTGCAGCCACAACTACGGCTACTGCGTCGCCATCCACACAGAGTTCTCGTTCAAAGGCGGAGAGACGTTCGAGTTCCTGGGCGACGACGACGTCTGGGTCTTTGTCAACAACAAGCTCGCTCTCGACCTCGGCGGCCTGCACACGAAGAAGTCGGACCGGTTCAACCTCAACGACTTCGGGCTGACGGCCGGGGAGTCGTACCCGTTCGACATGTTCTACTGCGAGCGGCACACAACTGTCTCGCAGTTCAACGCCATGACGTCGATCAACCTGTACAAGTGCGAGGGCGACCCCGTGTGCGGCGACTGCCGCGGGCGCTGCAACGTTCTGGGGCAGGACTCTGACGGCGACGGGAGGATGGACTGCGTCGACGCGTTCCCCAACGATGCGACCAAGCAGGACTACATCGTTCCCACGGAGCCTACTCCTTCCAACACGGACTCTGGTGTCGCCGGAATTGCCCCTGCCGCAGCACTGGGGTCCCTCCTTCTTGCTTCGCTCTCCCTGTAACGTGTTCCTTGGCACCCTCCCCCCCGGATGACAAATCAACACAGCGGTCTCTTCAATTCTGTTCAAAGAAGTGCGGGACAGTCTTGCATTCCTATCAGCAAACATCCAAAGGCCGTCACAACATTCGCTTTCCTTCTTCAAGCTGAATTATTATGCATCTAAGAAGAAGTGGCTGCCCAGTGCACCTGTGAGCAGGATCACTGCGTGCCACCGCAGGATACTCGGCGCATTCGACCAACTCTCATGAAGTGCTGGCATATGCGCTGCTCTGCATTTTCACGAGGCCTCGCATCGGTCGCGAGATTTTTTAAGTTGGGCAAACCCTTCACGCTCTGCCGCACATACATCACGAAACCCACTGCTCAATCAAGAGCCAGAAGGCAAAAATCGACGGCCGCGAAGAAAGCTGAGAAGAGGGGAGGGCTGCACAGCTAATGCAACGAACCAGACGAAGTCCCATTCGTGGGGACTGCCGTTGCCTGGCGTGTGCACTTTCACAATATCTCGGGCGGATCCGCTAACGTCTCCTGAGAGCACAAATTTGCGGTTTCTCCCAAGAAACAAAGCCTAAGAGGTACAGCATTTGCTCACCCGCGCATCCATCGGTTCAACCCAGCCGCTGACCACTCGTCCGCAGTGAACCGAGCGCGCGCACGCGTATCCGCGAATGCAACACTTGGCCGTTGATCTCCTCGCTCTGCTGCTCTGCGTCTCCTGTGAGCCAACAGAGAAAAACCGTCGCAGTTGCAGCCCTCATCGGGTCTCACCCGGCACGGTTCTGTCCCGCAGGCACAATGGGGGCGACGCCGTACCTCATGAAGCTGCGGGACGTGACCAACGACTGCACGCACAGCACGACGACGTTCGCCTACGAGGTGGAGGCGCGGGCGACGGCGGTCAGCAGCGTCGTCGTGGAGCTCAACGCGAGCTGGCCCATCGACGGCATGGCCCTCGACAACGAGACCGGCATCTTCGGCCTCCGCTTCCGCTTCAGCCCGCCCATTCAGGTGCCCCCCACAGGCCCCCAAGTGCATTTGTCCGTTGTGCCTCGCGGTGAACCGAACGCAAATCGCTCACCCAATGCGGAAACGGACATTTTATCCGTCGCGGAATGCAACTACCCCCGGAGCCCACCGCTGCACCAGATGCTCTCGCCTTCAACTATGACTGACCGAACCCTTGCAGATCAAGGCCACTGGCAATTTCACCATCGTGGTCAACGAGTTGTTCGACACGATCGGGTTCCTGACGTGGACGGCCGTCGACGACAGCGGCAAGCCGCACGCGACCAAGACCGCGATGATGGGGCCGACCCCGTACATCGCCGTCCCCAAGCCGACGTCACTGCACCTGCCGATGGACATCTACGACTTCCCCATCGGCTGCGCGGCGGACAAGACGAACCCCGACTTTGAGAACGACGCGTTCGAGGAGACCGAGGTCTGCAGCAACCTGGTCCTCGACACGCTGGGGCCGGACCGCGCGCCGGTCGCCTCGGGGTGCTACTACGGCAGCAAGCACAACGGGATCAAGTGCGGCATAACGAGCAACGAGACGTTCTCGCAGTGGTTCAGGTCCGTGCCGGGCGTCAACAAGTACGTCTCCAAGACCCTCGACATGAAGCAGGTGGCCAACACCAACACCTACAGGTGATCAACGCTAGTCACGCTTCTCGCGGGTCTCACACGACCTCGCTCCCAGGTACTCGTCGTCGAGCTTCTTCCCCATCGACTTTGACGGGTACGGCATCGAGACCTGCACGTACCACAGCAACTGCGACTGCTTTACAACGACGAAGCCGGACCCGTGCAACTGCAGCCACAACTACGGCTACTGTGTCGCCATACGCACCGAGTTCTCGTTCAAGGGCGGAGAGACGTTCGAGTTCCTGGGAGACGACGACGTCTGGGTCTTTGTCAACAACAAGCTCGCTCTCGACCTCGGCGGCCTGCACACGAAGCAGTCCGGGTCGTTCAATCTCAACGACTTCGGGCTGACGGCCGGGGAGTCGTACCCGTTCGACATGTTCTACTGCGAGCGGCACACGACTGTCTCGCAGTTCACTGCCACGACGTCGATCAACCTGTACAAGTGCGAGGGCGACCCCGTGTGCGGCGACTGCCGCGGGCGCTGCAACATGCTTGGGCAGGACTCTGACGGCGACGGGAGGATGGACTGCGTCGACGCGTACCCCAACGATCCCACAAAGCAGGACTGGAATTCGCCCACGACAGACTCGTCGACCAAGCACGCGGATTCCGCTGGCGTGGCACAAGCTGCCACTGCGCTTGGGCCAGCCCTTCTGGCGTGGCTCGTCCTCTAAGCGCGAGTCGATGTCAACAAGAGTGTCTTGCGGGTTGAACATTTGCTTTACTTGTCTTTATAGTGGGAGGCCAGTCTCACAGCCTGCCCTTGAGGCAGAGCTTGCGCGTCTTGGCCGTCGAGTAGTTGATGGTGCAGACGCTCTCCTTCACACACTCGGGGTTGCAGGGCTGCTCCGGGGCCTCGGGGTTGGCCTGGAGGAGCTTCATGTAGTGCCTCATCTGCCCCGCGGCCGAGTTGGTCCCCAGCAGCGACTCCCACGACGCCGTCGACAGGTCGCGGATGCCCCACTCGCTCCTGGCGCTGTACCCCTGCACCAGGCCGACCGTGGGGTTCTCGCTGTCGGTTGCCGCCGTCATGTTGACGTGCAGCTGCACGTAGTCGAGGAGCTCGCCGGTCGTGGGCTCGTACTGCCACACGCGGATGGCCGGCCAGATGCCGTTCTTGTTGCCCCCGACGTACGGCGTCAGCGACGGCGCCACGTACATGTGGCCGACCGCCTTGTGCGTCGCCGGGTCGCGGATGATGCGCAGCTCGTCGACGTGCGTGTGCCCGGCGAACTGGCCCTTGATGACGTCCGAGTACCTGCTGACGAGGCCCGAGTACCACTCGCTGAACTCGTCCTTGAGGTCCGAGTCTGCGACGGGGATGTGCACGAGGATCCACACGGCCTCGCCGTTGCTGCGCGCCGCCGAGAGCACCGACTCGGCGAACTCCTTCTGGCCCATGGGGTCCTCGCTGAAGCCGGCCAGAATGTTCTTCTTGGAGTAGTAGTTGGTGTTGAGCGTCAGCACGCGGACCTTATCGGCGACCTTGATCTGGTAGAACGCTCCGCTGGCAGGGAGCGTGTCAGCAACGAGCAGAAATTGCAGTTGGGCTCTCACCGCTTGACGGTCTCCTGGTTCTCGGGCGCCGAGATCCACTTGGACCAAATGCCGTTGAGGGTCTTCAGCAGCGGCAGGCCGTCGAGAGCCGGGAGGTTGTACATGGGGAACACATCGTGGTTGCCCATCACGGGGAGCACCGGCGTATCTGAGGTCCTTTGGTGAGTCGAGACCCGGAATGGAGGGCGAGGCTCTGTGCGCACTGGGATAGTACTGATCAAAGGCCCCATAGATGTCCTCGGTGGCCCTGATGATCCTCGAGTCGACCTCCTCCAGGAACATGTGGCTGGGGCTGTCGCCCGTGTACACAATGAAGTCGGGCGACGGGTACGCTCCGCGCAGAGCGCGCATCGCCTCGTAGACGAGAGCCTTGGGCAGGTCGCACATGGGCGCTCCGTAGGGCCCTGTGGGATTGAGCCGGTGGCCGTTAGGAGTTGGGGAGAGGTACGGTGACTGGCGAGTACCTGCATGGCCCGTCCCGATATCGAGCTTGTGGCAGCACGGCAGCTCAGCGACAGCGAAACCAACGCAGTCGGTGTGGGCTCCTGCACAGCAGCCGATGTGAGACAGGTGCAGGTGGGCGTGGGAGACGGGTCCGGCAGAGCCACAGGCGCACCGACAGAGTACGAGTTGTCGATATGGATGTCAGTCACGTGGACGAAGTAGCGAGGGGCCGCGGACGACACAGCGGCCAGTAGGGCCAGAACTGCAGTGAAGCGCTGCATCAGTGCTCGCGTGTGGTGGGGTTGTGGGCAGACTGATACCGATCGGACCGGATATGGCCACGGTATATATTCGCGTGTGTCGTCAAACCGTTCTTGGAGTTTTCCGCAACCGCCAGATACCGCAACCCGCGACGTCATTACGAGGTGCAAGATCTCATCACTCGCCTGTGCTCTCCTGTCCCACGGAATAAATGCTGGGGAAGACGCTCCATATGCCTACCCTGTGATCCCGTCTTCCCTCCACTTCAAGGAGAGCCTCGGGCACTATGAGAAGAACTGGGCGCTGATCCACGTCGGACGCAGAGAGCACTCAGGAGTGCAGAGTAGACGGCGCCCGTGGTGCGTACTTGGCGCAGACCGCGAGTTGGGGACAGGATTACCTTCTGCGATCCAAGAGGGATTTTTGGGGAGTCATCGCACGCGAGACTGTGGGGCAGAGAACACGAGACGGGCATTTCCGTCACAACAGACGGCGCCTTGAAGTCGTAAACTCAACTCCCACATTCCTCCGAGGCGAATGCGCGCGACCCACAGTACCCATAGATGAACGTCTTGACGTGGCACATACCCATCTGTGTGGGAGAGCTCAGTGTGGACCTTCGGCACCAGCACTGAGGCCATCACCGCGGCGCTCGTCAAGCGCTGTCTGGCCACCTGATGACTGATCTCGCCAGTGGGCATGCATTGTTTCCTTCAGTTCACAGAGGTATCTCTCACAGCCTGCCCTGGAGGCAGAGAGAGCGCGTCTCGGCCGTCGAGTGGTTGATTGTGCAGACCTTGTCCTTCACGCAGTCTGCATCGCACGGCTCCTCGGGGGCCTTGGGGTTGGCCTGGCGGAGCTTCATGTAGTGCTTCATGTGACCACCAGCGGCGCCGGCCCCCAGCACGGACTCCCACGACCTCGTCGACAGGTCACGGATGCCCCACTCGGCCTTGGCGCTGTACCCCTTGACGAGGCTTACCGTGGGGTTCTGCGCCCTCATCGCCGCGTTCATGTCGACGTGCATCTGCGTGTAGTCGAGGAGCTCACCGGTCGTGGGCTCGTACTGCCACACGCGGACGGCCGGCCAAATGCCGTTCTTGTTGCCACCGCGGTACGGCGTCAGCGACGGCGCCACGTACATGTGGCCGACCGCCTTGTGCGTCGCCGGGTCGCGAACGATGCGCAGCTCGTCGTAGTGCATGTGCCCGGCGAGCTGCCCCTTGATGACGTCCGAGTACTTGCTGACGAGGCCCGAGTACCACGCGTTGTACTCGTCCTTGAGGTCCGGGTCGCCGACGGGCATGTGCACGAGGATCCACACGGCCTCGCCGTTCCTGCGCGCCGTGGCGAGCGTGGACTCGGCGAACTCCTTCTGGCCCATGGGGTTGTCGTTGTTGGTGACCAGCAGGTTCTTCTTGGCGTAGTAGTTGGTGTTCAGCACCAGCACACGGATCTTGGGGGCGATCTTCATCTGGTAGAACGCACCGCTGGATTGGGGGTGAGCCGGCCGCCTGGAAGCTGGGGAGAAGCGATGGGACGAGCGCGCGTGCCGTTTGACAGTCTCCTGGTTCTCGGGCGCCTTGATCCACTTGGACCAGATGTAGCTGATGTCGGTGAGGTGCGACAGGTCGCCCTTGGCCGCGATGTTGTACAGCGGGAACACGTCGTGGTTGCCCAGCACGGGGAGCACGGGCGTCTCTGCGACGGTCCCCACCTCGTCAGCAGAGAGAAAAGGGCTATTCACCATAAGGGGGTATGCGCGTACTGGGGAAGAACTGGTTGAACGCCGCGAAGATGTCGTCGGTGGCCCGGATGATCCTCGAGTCCCACTCCCTCTGGATCATGTGGCTGGGGCTGTCGCCCGTGAACACGATGAAGTCGGGCGACGGGTACGCTCCGCGCAGGGCGCGCATCGCCTCGGTGAGCATGGCAGGGGCCAGGTCGCACAGCGGCGCTCCGTAGGGCCCTGTGGAAGAGCACAGTGAGCAGGGCGAGATGCTGGGGGCAGTGCCGGACCTGCGCTGCCCTTGCCGACATCGTATCTGTGGCAGCACGGCATCGTCGCGGTGGAGTAGAGGACACAGTCGGTGCGGGCTCCTGAGGTGCAGGCTACGTCAGCAGAGCTGCGGTGCACGTGGAGCAGCGGGCTCTCGGTCCCTCTGCCCAAGCCTTGGCGCACCGACGGTGTAGGAGTTGTCGAGGTGGATGTCGGTCACCTGGACAAAGTAGCGCGGGGTAGCCGAGGCCAGCGCGGCCAGCAGGGCGAGGCCGAGGCCAGTCGCTGGGTGGATTCTATGCATTCGTGGTAAAACAACAGGAGTGAAATGTGATGAATAATGTGTAGCCTGCTTGCGGTTTTGATCAGATAAGATAACGGGCACTGCCGGTTCTGGCCGGGATTAAAGTCAGTTTTATGCGAATTGTTTAAATTCTCGCGAACATTTTCCGCTTAACGGCCAGCAGAGAATCCGCTGTGAGAGTCGGGACGTCATAAAAAGGTACACCAGAATCTTGTCGACCTCCGCCCTCTCCTGGCGCTCAGGAGAAATGTGCAGCGTGGGTTTTGATGCGCTCTGATCGCACGCCCTGCACGCAGGCAGGCAGAGAGCCGAGGGCAAGATGAGGCCGATCCGAGGCCACTCGAATATCTCCGCCCAAAATAGAACAACAGCGCTCAGGTCCCAACCCGCACGCCATGGCAGCTCCTCCTGGCACGGCAGACGCGTGCGTGCCTGCTACCCCAGCGCGGTTCAGGGTCCCCGGGTCTCACTCCACCATCCCGCTGCTTCAGGAGAGCGGCGGCAGCCAAGAAGCGGCTCATCAAGGGCCGCAAGGACGAGCCAGCCCCCGTCATCGAGAAGGGCTCTGGCTGCTTCTCCTTCCCCAACGGCGCCAAATACGGTACCTAGCCCCTCCTTCTCTTGGCGAGGGGTCCCCAAAATGAGGTGGGAGGAGGCATGGATGGATGGTGGTGAGGCCGCCTCCGAGAGCAGCGCGATTCGCTCGGACTTGGTTTTTTTTGTTGCGGCACTGAGTGATGAAGTCTGGTTTTGCGACAGCTCGGGCCTAACAGCGGCTCTTGGCAGAGGGGGAGTGGCAGAAGTTCGGGGAGGCGATGAAGAGGCACGGGTCGGGGAGGTACGCCGAGGGGGACGAGTGGTACGAGGGCGAGTGGAGGGAGGACACGATGCACGGCAAGGGCAGGTTCCACTACCCCGACGGCAGCGAGTACGAGGGCGACTGGAACGCTGGCAAGTACGAGGGCATCGGCAAGTACACGTTCCCCAACGGCACCTTCTACGAGGGAGAGTTCAGGGACAACAAGTGCGCACCCCGCTGGCTGGGTTTCAGATCGATGGGCTGACTGGGCTGGGATTCCGAGAAAACCCCGACGCTGACGCAACCACCAGGATGCATGGAAGCGGGCAGTTCGTTGACGCCAAGGGCGACCATTGGAGGGGCCAGTTCTGCAACAACAACGGCCCCGGTCTCACCGCCTACGACGACTGAGCCCTCCGCGGTCCCTGTCCCGCCCTCTGCGACTGTGCTCAATACAAAGACTGAGATGACGACACTCGAACATGTGCTTGACTGGTTGTCGTTCTATTGCGCAGCAATGCGTGCGTGTGTGCTGCAAACATCTCTTCCCCCTCCCCGCTGAGCGAGCAACTACAACATGCAGCGCCTCTATCGGAACTGCGGGAGCTGCGACAGCAGCGGCGAGTTGCTGAAGTCCAGGAACGTAACGTCCTTGATACCCCTGCACCCACAACAAGCAGTGAGGCAACGAGCTTAGAGTACTGAACAGCAACACCGAAAACTCAACACTGGAGCAACGAGTGCACACCATCATCAGACAAGAAAACAAAGAAAGCAGCTAACAGTTCACTGTGACAACCAACAGCGAACAGCGGACACAGCAGAACGCTCTTCAGAGCAAGGAAAGGAACAGAGGGTGAGGGGAGGGGAGGGGGGAAGACGCACTTGCTCTCAAAGTGCTGCGCGAACTTGTCGACGAGGGACTCGGGGATGCGCGAGTCGCGGGCGGAGAGGAACTTGACGAGCCTGACGAACTTGGGGACCTCGACGGAGCCCCCGATGCGCCCGCTGAACACGTCCAGCAGGATCCCCACCGCCCCCACGAACCCCTCCGCCAGCAGCGCGCACGCCAGCGCCACAAACTCCTCCGCCTCCACGGGGTCCTGCGTCCCGAACAGCTGTTTTTTTCGTTCGTTTCGGTTTTCCCGATGTCGGTTATCAGGGGGTTCTGATTCGGTTTTCAGCGTCTCTGCGGGCACCTTCAGCAGGCGGGCGAGGCTCTCGGCGTCGAAGCCGACGGCGGTGCACATACCCGAGAGCTTGTCGCGGCTGATGGGGCCCGCGCCCACCTTCTCGCGGAGCTCGATGAGCCGCTCCTTGGTCAGCGGCTTGGCGGCTGCGGTGGGGGGGTGGGCAAGATCCAGGATGCCGAAATCCAGATTCACCGTCAGTATCTGCGCGATATCTCGATATCGGGGGTGCCCAGAGGGGACCTTGGGCTTCCTTGGCCTTGCCCTCGAAGTACTGCTGCGAGAAGACGAGGATGTCCTCGGGGGCCGCGCGGATGACAGCCTTGGCGTAGTCCTTGAGGATGTCGGTCAGGCCGTCGAAGACCTTGATCTGGTCCGCAGAGTACATCGAGAGCTGGGACGACATGGCTGGGCTGAGTTCCGAGCCTGCTGCTGCGCTACTTCTGCCCTTGTTCTTAAAATAGACCCCTGCGGGGAGATATTTGCGCCACGAATGAATCGCGGCCGAATCAACCGGGGGTCATATCGCGAAGGCCCAGTGGCCGCATCGTCCAGCACCACGAAACCCCGCACACGAAGCGAGAATATTGTCCGATGCGCGCGAAAAGAAGGAAAGTGGGGATGGCGGTTAGCTGTACAAAGTCGATGAGTCAATTTCTGGGCAATGAAAAAGGGTACCACACAGGCCTGTTATCAAGAACAACAACCGCCAAAGGTCCACTACTTAAATTCTCCCGCGCTTGACGGAAGGTGCCGCAGCACACAAGCCGCGCATGGCCCTGCCCCAAATCCCCGTCCTGCAGCTGTGTGAGCCCTGCGTCAACACGATGCCCATTTCCCGCAGGCACTCGCTCTCGCCTTTCAGGGCCACGTGCCCGCAGCTGCGCGGACAACAGCAGCAGCAGCTCTCCGGTGCTGTTGCGGTCGCTCTGGCGTTCGCGAACCCGTCCGGGGCCCGCTCGCTCTCGCCCATCCCGTCGTTCGACGAGCGCTCCGCACTAATGACCCTCGCGCTTAATATGCGCGAGACGTCCGCGGAAACCCTGCGCGCCGAATACGAGCGCAAGGCCGCGGCGATGAGCACCGCCCTCAAGGCCAAGTCCGACGAGCTCGCGCATGTGTCGCAGGCTCTGGAGGCGGCCGAGAAAAGAATCGTGGAGGTCGAGCACGAGAAGGATAGCCAGAAGGCACAGCTCGAGGCCCGCGTCAGGGAACTCGAGTCCAAGCTCGAGCTGGACCGACAGACCATCAAGGAGCTCGCGCAAAAGAACGCGCGGCTCACGCTCGCCGCCATCGAGAAGCACAAGGCCGCCGAGGCGTCGGGCGAGAGCCTGGAAGAGGCCAGGAAGCGGGCCGACGAGTACCAGAAGGCCGCGGCCGAGGCCACGAGCAAGCTGACCCAAGTGGCGTCGGAGCTGCAGGCACGGGAGCAGGAGAACATCGCAGCCGCCGAGTCCATCGCACTGTATGAGGCCCGCATCCGCCAGCTGGAGAAGGAGATGCAGGACAACCTGAGGAAGGAGTTCGGGCGTAGGCTCGACGCGGAGAGGTTCTCCGAGTTCCTCGGCATGCGTGTCCGGGAGCTGGAGCGCAACGCCGTGCTTTTCAGGGTGGCCGGTGACGATGACTCTGACTCGGATAGCGGCAGTGATAGTGACAGTGACTCCAGCGACGACAGTGACAGTGACACGGATGACAACTCGGCAGAGAATTAATTCAGTTCAACCACTCTGAGAGAAGTGGAACTCAATATATAATGCTTTCAGGGAATTTCCTTTCTCATCTCTTTCTTTTTAAGTCTGTGCTTCACTCCGCTTCTGCTGGATTCTGAGCACTTCATCAACCCTGTGAAAAGGCCACACATGTTCAAATTACACTTAGACTTCACATAAGATACTGTACATGCTGGGGATACCCTCTCCAATTCCTGGAATGGTGTTTCAGCACTATGAAGGTCCAAACACCTCCATTAAGAAGCTTAAAGACCTTCTCAGTCTGCTGCAGTACTTCAAATACTATGGAGGTGCTTGCTTGAGACGTCCTTAGAGGCTTCTGATTCAAGCAACTTACAGCACTTAATGTCTAAATGCTGGCTGTACCTGACAGTGCATTTCAACAAGATGAAGGTACAGCTTACTTTTTCTGAATTACATTCAGTGATACCAGGGGCCTGAGGGAGATTTCATCCCTCTGAAATCAGTAATGGAAGAAAATCCTTCCTCATCATCTTATCACTACACAAATATCACAACTACATTATCACTCCTTGAATTCCTTCATTCTAATACGCTCCTGCTCTTACTTCATGCAATCTGGTCATTCATGATGGTCAAAATGAATGTTATGATCAAGGTGTTCATAATCTGTATGCTGTTTTCTGAGAAGATCATGAATACAACAAAAGCCATCAGGGCAATTAATTGAAAACTCATTGATGATGATGTTCAGGGCCATTTCCGTATGGCCTGCCTTACAGTTTTTGTGATGCTGCAGACTGAGGGGGACTCTTATCTTCAACATCATCATCAACTTCGGGTTTGTCACACCGGAAGCTCTTTATGTTAACATCTTCAAGGCTAATGACAAGATCATTGTCCATCTCAGTCATTCACAAACACTTGTGGAAGAAGGGAAGCAACCCAGAGGACTTGTAGGACAGAACAGCAGACATAGTTCAGACTCAGGCAATTAAATGTAATATTAAGACATTTGAATAGATTGTACTTCAACATTGCCAAGAACGGGTTTGATATCTGTATTTGGAATCATGAACTTACTTTTTTCCATTTTTATTCTGCAAATTACTGAGGCCTAGGCTCTATCAATTGTGAACTGACAAATGGTTGAGTGAAAATGTAATAATGAAGAAAACTTCGAACCCGAGCAGACAGGAACTGGCCATTGTGGATTTCTTTCTCTTCAAGGAAGAAGAGGAGTTTGATTCGATTGTCTTCATGGTAGTATGGTTTGTCTTGATCCCTGATATCTGGCAAAAAAGGGGACCCATATTTGCATAGGTTTCTATCCATGGATCAGAGCACCCAAACAGAAGATGCTCTGCTGCTGTATGGGGCACCAGCTCCTCATACTTGTATTTCCAGTATAGTAGTATCTGAATTGTCTCGTCAGAGAGGACACCTCTGTTCTCTGCCTGAAGCAATTCATCAACAGCAAGGTTCGAGGGGACTGACAGAAGTGCCCTGTGCTGCAGTAATGCCGCAGTTCCCGCTGGGCCGTCACCTTCATCGTTGGTCTCAGGGCAATCCGGATTGGCATTGGATGCATATGAAACCTGTCTGAGCTCACTTGCACTCTCGTAGTTATGCCACTGTACAAGACCGAGGATCGTATCATCGTGTGTGAGATTCGAGTTGCCGAAGAAGTACAGCATCCCGGTTTGTGGCAGAAGACCCAGTAGATCGTACTTTGATGCCTCGGAGCAATTCACCTGTACGGTCTTTGATCAGACCCAGGCAGTTGTTTCCCCCAATACCTGACAGAGAAACGGAAGTTGCTTGCCTTCAGAGCTGCAGGGCCAAACGAAGGCCGCGGATGTGGGCACGTCCGGTAGACCATTCCACTTGCTCGATCCGATGGGAATATCGGAGTGCCTGCTGACCTTGACAGGGTCCAGCGAGACCCCGGGCCTCAATAGGCGTCTTATCAGGCCCCACAGCTTGTCGAACAGCTCGTCTGTGCATTGCTCCTCGAGTCCTCTCTGTGCGATGACCAATCAGAGGGGATGAAGATCTTCCTGTGTTCTGGGATAGGCACTTGCCTTGGCCTTCATAACGCGAACCCAGTCGATCTCTCCCCAGTTGTCACCCCATGAGCCTCCTGAGTCTTGAATATGCTCAAACTGCGACGTGGTCCTGCAGAAGGTAATTGGGAGGCCTTGCGACAGTGAACGGACCACCTTGGCACCGAGTCGCGTGACGGCTTCGGCGCACTGCTTCATCGTGCACCCCTCCATCGGCCCCGCAAAGAACACCTTGTGGCCTTGCAGCCAGCACTTCCCCTCGATCCACTCGTCGACCCACTCCCTCAGCACCCCCCTCAGCTTGGGCAGCCGCCCCCTCCAGGGGGCCAGCCAGGCAGCGAGCAGGGACGCGGGCACAGGGGCGCACCGCAGAGCGCAGGCCAGCGACAGCGCCGAGGGCGTCCGTGGCCATCGCTACGGCACGCTCGGCGCTCTCGGCCGTCGCGAAGAACCGCGGGGGTGGCAGCCCGGGCCTCCCGAGCGCCGTCCACGCGGAGCAGAGCGAGACGGAGGCGGCCAGCAGCCGGGAGCTGCGGACGGCGTCGGACCAGCGCCTGCAGACGAGGCGCAGCACGCGCGGGTCGCAGTGCGGCACGGCGGCCTCCAGGACGAAGCCCAGCACCTCCAGCGGCAGCACGTCGATGGCCAGGGACGGGGCGGGGTCGCCGCCTCCTTCCCTTTCTGCCGCGCGGGAGCGCTTGGCGGGCGCGGTGGTCGCGCGCTTGTGCGGCATTGCGTATGGCGACGCGTTATGGTCAGTGAGCAAAAATAACTGTGATCAAAAAGAGGATTTGTGTATTTGCGTGGCGTGATGGGTCGCACTCCCGCGCAGTCGTATGATCAGATTCAGGCCCCTGATGCGGATTGGGTTCCTCTGCTGTCTTGACTGAAATTGGCCCTGCGCCTCGCCAAGCCTGGTATCGAGTGCAGGCAAGGGTTGAGGCCCTGTCGTTCCGAGCCACCAGCACCCTCCGATCTCCCTCGCGTCACCCCGCGGGGTTCCTGACGTGCCTCCTGACGTGGCGCGGAAAATGCACAAAAGCGACACTATTTCTCTCTCAGGGCCCACTTTACACAACACCTCCTATACAGCACAGCGGCGCGCTGCACGAATGGAGCTCGAGCAGCGCCGCAAGCGCATCGACCGCCTCAAGGAGCGCCTCAGCGAGACGGCCAGCGAGAGCATCGCGCGCCTGGCCGAGTTCGCGCCGCGCCTCGCAGCCGCGTCTGCCGAGGACCTGCTGGCCCTGCGCCACGCGTTCCGGGCCCTCGTCGAGGCGGGCCGCCTGCTCGCCGACTTCCCCACCGAGGAGGCCTTCGTCGCCGCGCCGTCGCCCGCGCCGGGCGGGCCCCGCGACGAGGCCCTGCGCGGCGCCATGTCGCGTCTCGTCGACGAGATCTCCTCCAAGCTCACAGAGCTCCGTCAGTACCGCACACTCACTCACACAGCGCACTCGCACAGGCGCCCTCTCTCTGCCACGCGTGCTCGCTTCTGGGGTTTCCGGGCGGGCTGCAAAGGGCGTGGGTAGGGGAAGGGGCCATTGATGCGCGCGTGTGGGCCCAGAGGGGGGTGTTCCTTGGGGGGTGCCGTTGCATGCGGTTGGCGGGGTTCCTCAGTGGCGGTTTATTGCCGCAACTGCCGTGCGGGCGCTGGCTGTGCCTGCTGCCCCTTCCCGACGAGGCTCCCCTGAGTGCGCTCCGACGCTCACGCGCACGCGCTCGCACCCCCGCAGAGACGTTCGTGGCGGAGGAGGCGGACGCCGAGCGGCTGTTCCTTGTTGCCCGCGTCATCTGCGACGTGGCCCGCGTCTTCGCTGCCCTCGAGGACGCCACGCAGTCGCCTCCGCAGTCGCTCTCGGAGGAGGAGACGCCCTCGTCGGCCTCGGACGACCCGCCAGCACTGCCGGCCTCTGCCTCGCCCCGCCCCCTCGTGCCGCCTCCCCCGCACCCGGCGCCCTCGCCGCCCGTCGCCCCCGCGGCCGCGTCCGCGAGGCCCGCGAAGCCCGAGGGCCGCGGGGCGTTCAAGTCGTCGCTCGACGACAGCAAACCCGCACGCGCCCTCGTCGACGACGTGCCCCCCAAGCCGTCGACGTCGCCGTCGCCCGCCAGGCCGTCGCAGTCGCCGGCGCCAGCGGGGCGCGGGTGCGTGCTGAAGGCCGTGTCGAGCTTGCAGGGCGCCGCGGGCACGCAGGACAGAGA
>CACRSC010000031.1:171404-255704 GCA_902651635.1 Mastigamoeba balamuthi
CCCCTGAGTGCGCTCCGACGCTCACGCGCACGCGCTCGCACCCCCGCAGAGACGTTCGTGGCGGAGGAGGCGGACGCCGAGCGGCTGTTCCTTGTTGCCCGCGTCATCTGCGACGTGGCCCGCGTCTTCGCTGCCCTCGAGGACGCCACGCAGTCGCCTCCGCAGTCGCTCTCGGAGGAGGAGACGCCCTCGTCGGCCTCGGACGACCCGCCAGCACCGCCGGCCTCTGCCTCGCCCCGCCCCCTCGTGCCGCCTCCCCCGCACCCGGCGCCCTCGCCGCCCGTCGCCCCCGCGGCCGCGTCCGCGAGGCCCGCGAAGCCCGAGGGCCGCGGGGCGTTCAAGTCGTCGCTCGACGACAGCAAACCCGCACGCGCCCTCGTCGACGACGTGCCCCCCAAGCCGTCGACGTCGCCGTCGCCCGCCAGGCCGTCGCAGTCGCCGGCGCCAGCGGGGCGCGGGTGCGTGCTGAAGGCCGTGTCGAGCTTGCAGGGCGCCGCGGGCACGCAGGACAGAGACCAGCCGCACAAGATACAGCACTCGGTGTCGGCGACGTCGCTGGGGCGGGTGACGCACAGGAACGGGCCGCTGCCGGCGCCTCCTGTCGGCACAGCGCCGGCGGGGCCGCCGGCGTACGGGTTCGGGCACGGGAGCGCGAGGCCGCTCAAGGGCTCGGAGCCGCTGCCGAGCACCTCGGGGTCGCCGTCGGTGGAGATACCGCCCACTGCGAGCTCGCCGCAGCACCTGTCGCCGTCGGGCTCTGCTGCCCCGGTCGCCCCTGTGTGCGTGGGGTCGCCACCGCCGCCGCCGCCGTACAGAGAGCGGTCGGCGCAGTCGCCGTGGCGCTCTTCCACGAAGCCCACAAAGGAGAGGGCAGCAACTGATCTACCGAAGCAGAAGCACCTGAGCCACAAGGCACGCGAGTCGATCCAATGCGCCATCTCCAAGCGTACGACCCTCGATCGTCCGACCTTCTGACCTGTCTGCACAGGCCTGCCGGAGCTGCGAGAGGAGCAGCAGAGGCAGGCAGAGCTGGAGGAGGAGATACAGAACGAGGCTCTGCAGATGGGGGCCGCTGCCGCTGCCGCTGCTGCTGCGGCAGCTGCGGCTGCGGCTGTGCCAACCCCGTCGCACACAGAGATGGCATCGCAGGCTGGCGTTCCGTCGTTCGGGGCAGCCGCGGTGCCCGTTCCCGTGCAGCAGGGCGCTGTTGTCAGGCGCCACCTGCCCTATGAGGCCGACGCCGTCGTCAACTACGCCGGCTCGGGCATTGTGTCGCAGAAGGGGTACCGTGTGGAGGTGGGCTCGAGCCACTCGCTGCCTGCGAGGCCGCTGCTGCTGCTGGACCCCGACTCGTACCGCAAGCACTACGAGGAGACCTTTATGGGGAGAGACCACTACAACTTCTGCGCCAAGGAGGCCGTGAAGCGCAAGGGCCCGTGCGTCCTCAGCGTCCTCGGGTCGCGCAAGGTCGGCAACCAGGTGACCATCACAGCGCTGGCGCGTACCAAGAAGTCGGACAAGGTCTACACGTGGACCGAGGATATCAAGCAGGGCGACATGACGCCCGAGGCGCTCGCCAAGTCGTTCAAGAAGATGCACCCGCAGTACTCGGCCTTCTCCTTCAAGAAGATCACGCAGCCCGAGATCGAGCCGTCGCTCTACCGCTTCGAGAAGCTCCACGTGAGGGCGCAGGCCAGCCCAGCCCCCGCGCACTAACGTGTCAACGCCCGCAGTACAAGGGGACTTTCAAGTTCGGCATTCTGTACGTGGCCGAGGGGCAGGGCTCCAAGGAGGACGACATCTACAACAACAGGTCCGGGAGCCAGGAGTACGAGGACTTCCTTTCCCTGCTGGGGACGCGCGTGGACCTCGCGGGGTGGAAGAGGTACCGTGCGGGGCTGGACTGCAAGGAGGGGACGGCGACAGGGACGCAGAGCGTCTTCTGCGACTGGCACGGATTTGAGATCATGTTCCACGTGGCGACGATGCTGCCGTTCATGGAGGGCCACGCGCAGCAGATCGAGCGCAAGCGCCACATCGGCAACGACGCCATCGTTCTCGTGTTCATCAACGGGAGCACTCCGTTTGACCCAAATTGCATTCGCTCCGAGTTCAACCGTGAGCCGTCCTGCCCTGCCCGCCCCTGTAGCAATTTCTGACACTGTGTGGCGCAGACGTGTTCCTGATAGTAAGGCCAGACGCCACCGCCAAGCCGTTTAGATACAAGTACGTGAGCCTCGCTCTGTAGCCACTTGCGAATTACCGTTATTGCAGGATGTCCACGGTGATGCGTGCAGAGACGGAGCTGTTCCCGCCCACGTTTCCCAAGGAGTACGGATTCCCCGGGGACGAGTACCTGCGCGAGCTCGTCTTGACAAAGCGTGCGTTCTCTTTTTGCTCCGCGCACGTTGTGTCTCAAAAGTCAAGCAGTGGTGAACGCGCAGTACTGCGCTCTCAAGTCGCCGACGTTCTGCCGGTCGGCCGAGTACGAGCGCAACGAGCACCTCAGAGACCTTCTCGACGTGTACTGGTGAAGCCCAATCGCTGTATTCATTTCACTATACCGCAACCGAACCGAGACCATCGACGCCGTGCATACTTTAAGACCAACACGATATCAGCTGGTCAGCATGCCCTTTGTTTGCTCTCTGTGTTGCTCGCGGGGTGCTGTGCTGCTGTAGGGCTTTGGAGAAAGCAGCAGTGCATGCAGGACGGGGATCACGAGCTGTTGCCGCGAGGCAGAGACGGGGGCTCGGCGGCAACGTACTCGCCCGTGACGGGGTCGAGCTCCGTGCGGATGTCGTTGAGCCCGAGCTCCTCGTTCTGCTGCCACGTGCGCTGGTACTTCTCGACGATCAGCTGCGGGTCGTCCTCGGGAGCCCTGGGGTTCTGTATGTACGAGTTGGACATGGGGTCGTCGACAATGAGCGTGAAGGGCTCGTTGCCCGCCCTCAGGGTCTGCAGCCGCGACGTGAGCGCGTGCATCTTCTCAGCGTTGCTCGAGTCGGCGCTGTCGCCGACGAGGAACGTGTTGCGCTTGAGCTCCTGCGACGTCATCTCGAGGACGCCCTCGACCGACGTGAACCTGCTGCCCAGCGTGCCGGCGCCGAGCTCGAGGTGCAGCTCGGGGATCGACAGCGACGCCGTGTCGGACTTGAGGAACGAGCGCGTGAGGTCGAGGGGCTCCTTCACGTTGAGCGTCAGGCGGGTGCCGTGGTCGGGGACAGAGCCTCCGCCCTGCACCGTGTTGGTCTTGTACCCGCACTTGTCGCACGTGAACGCCATGATGACCACCTCCTTGAAGTGGGGGATCTCTGCCGTGGGGCATCGCATGCGGTCAGTTCGGGGGAATCCAGCTCAGCGCAGCGAGAGAGATTCGGCAGCGCACTCGTGAGGACAGAGCGCATCTTGCCCATGGCGCTGCACATGGGGCACTGCTCCTCCAGGGTGACGACCTCCTGCTCCTGCGTGACCGTCGCCCTGTTGTGCGTCTCCGGCAGACCCTCTGCAGCACAGACGCACCGTGAGTGCGAGAGCCCGGCAGGGCACCCAAGGCAAAGTGCCCGAGTGCCAGGTGCCACACTGACAGAGTGATGGAGGGCTCCATTGCATCACACAGCATCGCAGGCCACAGCGACACAGTGACACAGTGACACGTCGCCAGAGTGTGGCAGAGTGAGGGTGGACGCACTGATGACGTTGGCGGGGTTCTTGTGCGAGGGGACGAGCCGCGTGTAGCTCTCGTCCTCCTGGATGGCCCTCTTCTCGTCGGCCGCCTCCTGCTGCTGCTGCCTCTCCTGCTCGCCCTCGTGGATCTCCTCGTCGTCGTACAGCGCCAGCGCGTGGTTCTGCTCGCGCGTGCGCCTGTAGTGCAGCACGCTCAGGCTCGGGTCCTCCGCCGGCGCCTGCGGGTTCTCCACAAAGCTGTTCCCCGCCGGGTCGTCGACAATGACCGTGAACTCGCCGCCCTCAAACGTCGCGCACTTCTGCAGCGCCGCGATGACCGAGTCGATCTTGTCCGCCACCTCGGGGTTCTCCGCCTGGGGATCCGCAGAAACCCGCAAAAACGCGGTGAAAAGGCGTCCCGCAGGCAGGGGCGGGGGCAGGGGCGGACTCACGCGGCGCTCCTGCTGGAGCTCGCCGAGGCCAGAGGCGGCCTGCGAGAGGAAGCCCTCGAGCGTGTTGAGGGAGCCCTTCTGCGTCGTCGGGGGTATCTCGAACTCGAGGTGCGGGATCACGATCGAGGCCGCGTCGCCCTTGACGATCTGCCTGTTGAGGTCCTGTTTTCCGCCCCACAGCAGCGGGGTCAGTTGATTTCTTGCTGTGGCCGGAGATTCGCGGATCTCTTGACTTCCCCTTCCAGAAGGAATGACATCAACTGCGAGAGGAGATATCTCCTCCGGGGGGGAGGGTGTGCCGCACCTCGGGGCGGGAGACCTTGAGGGTGTAGCGGACGCCGTGCTTCTGGATGGTGGCGCCCGACTGCACCTCGTTGCTCTGGTAGTTGCAGTGGGGGCACGAGAAGGCCATGAGGATGATCTCGCGGAAGTGGGGCACGCGGGTCAGCAGCAGCCGCGTCGTGCCCATCTGGCGGCACGCCATGCACAGCGACTCGATCTCCGTCACGCCCTGGCTCGCCGAGATGTCCACGTAGACCGGGTCCTGCTGCTGCTGCTGCTGCTGCTGCTGGTCCTGCTGCTGCTCTGCCATTGCCGGTGTTGCTGATTTGTTGTCAAAGTGGGGATTTAGATTCTCAGGAAAAGAATCTGTGGAAAATATCTGGCCATTTCCAGGCCGGTGCCCTCCCCCGACCATTTCGGCGAAAGTTCGCCAAAAAGGAGTCAAGTATGTTCGCAAGAGCCACCTTCGGGAGTGGCCAGCCGGCTTGCTCCCAGCAATCCAGTAATCCCGCAGATTCTCTTTCACTGCAGAATAAAACCCGCTGGCCGCCTTCCAGAGTCGGTTGCGGCACAGAAAAAATGGACGCCGGCTCCGTCTCCGCGCACCACCAGCAGGGCAACGCCGCCTACTCCGCTGGCCGCTACGCCGAGGCGCTGGCGCACTACGCTGCGGGCGTGTCGGTGTCGCCCACGGCCCACGTGCTCTGGGCCAACATGAGCGCAGCCCACGCCTCGCTGGGCCGCTACGCCCCGGCGCTGCTCTGCGCCCAGCGGGCCCTCGCGCTGCGCCCCGACTGGCCGCGGGCCTACAGCCGCGCGGGGGCCGCGCTGCTGCACATGGGCCGGGCCGGGGCGGCCGCGCGGGCGTACGAGGCGGGGCTGGCGCTGGACCCCTCGAGCGCGGCCATGGCCGAGGGCATTCAGCTCGCAGAGCAGGTGCTCAGGGCCCAGCGCTCCGGAGAGGCCGCCCCGCGGGCAGCGGCACCAGCAGAGGCCCCTGCGCCGGGACAGGGAGGAGCGGCGGCGAGCGGGTGCGGCGCGGCAGCGCTGGAGAAGCAGAGAGGGAACATCGCGCTGATGCAGAGGCGGCACGACGAGGCCCGCGGGCACTACAGCAGAGCGCTCGAGCTGCTGGGCGGCGCCGCCGGGGAGGGCGAGGAGCCGAGGCAGCTGCGCGTGGCGCTGCTGTCCAACAGGTCGCAGGCGCACGCGCTCTGCGGCGACGCCGTGGCCGCCGAGGCCGACGCGAGGCTGTGCGTCTCGCTCGACCCGGGCGCTGCCAAGGCGTACTACAGGCTCCACGCGGCCCTCGCGGCACAGGGGAGGCTGTCCGACGCCCGCGACGCCCTCGTCGAGGGCTGCAGGAGCGCGGCGCACGTCGCCGACGCACGGTGCCTGCGGCGGCTGCTCGCGGTGTGCGGGCTGCGCGACCCAGAGGCTTCGAGGTCGCTCGAGAGCGCGTGGGTGCTGCGGCAGCACGTTGTGCCCGCGCTGCCGCGGCTCGGCGAGCGCGACCTGTTGGCGCTGGGGTGCTCGTTCCCCAAGGCCCTGGGGTCCGCGTGCGTCCAGCGCATCGAGCCCCGCCGCAGGTGCCCCGCCGTGCTCGACATGGCGTTCGCGGCCTCGGTCGGAGAGGAAGACCCCGCCATCATCGACGCTCTCTGCCACAAGCCGTTCGCGCTGTGGCTGCCCCTCACCCGCGAGATGGGGCTGTACAGCGTTCTCACGGATTTCATTAGCTGGGTGCTGCATGCCAGCAGCACGCCCGAGACAGCTGCTAGCCTGGCCAGGAAGATGGGGCTTCCAGCTCAGCCCACAGAGATCACGCACTCCCGAGCAATGTGGATCGCGTGCGAGTGGGGACTCGCCTCCGTCTTCCGATGGCTATGCGACAAGTTCGCCCTGGACAGCACAACGCCTGCCGCTGACCAGTGCACAGCCCTGGAGCTGGCGTGCAAGGCTGGCAGCGAGCCAATCATCCGCGCGCTCATGCGAGACCCGTTCCACCTGAACCCCACCCCGGCGTGCAAGTCCTCGGCTCTGTGTCACGCGTGCGCGTGCGGCAGTACTGCTGTCCTCGGTCTACTCGCGCAGGGGCCCTTCAAGGTGGGCAGGCACCTGTGCGACAAGACCAAGACCCTCGCGCTCCAAGTCGCGTGCACCAACGGGAACGCAGACGTTGTGCGTGCGCTCGGCAGAGCTCCGTTCCACCTGGAATACCAGCACGCCGTCTCGGAGGACATGAAGACGTTTGTCACCGCTTGCTCGAGAGGCCACGACGACGTCGTTCGAGCGCTCTCGGAGCCGCCCTTCTCGTTCGGAATCGCCGAAGTCCTGGCCCAGGACAGCCTCTGCCTCAAGGCCGCGTGCAAGAACGGGCACCACAAGGTTCTGTCCGTGCTGGCCATGCCGCCATACTCGGTCACAGTGGATCCCCGTCTGGGACGAAAGCTTCTGATCTGTGCCGCGTCCAAAGGGCATGCGGAGGTTATCCGGGAGCTTGTCCGCGACTACAATGCGGGCAAGACAGATTCGTTCACGGCTCTGATCAAGGCCTGTGATGAGCAGCACGCGGAGGCCATGCTCGAATTCGCGCAGGCGCCGTTCTTCTACAAGAGGCAGGTGCTGGAGTCTGCCGTGCGGGACGGGATGGCAGACGTCCTGTGGAGGCTCGCAGAGCTCAAATACGGAATCACCCCGGCCGACATTCGAGAGAACAAGAACGTGCTCCTCGGTACAGCTGCCTCGCGAGGACACGGCTTCGTTGTTCGCGTTCTCGCGGAGCGATGGGGGCTGGGGCCGGAAGACGCACTCGAGTGCGACGCTCTGACCACAGCGGCCTCCGGTGGTCATGACGGCCATGTGCAGTGCGTGCGAATCCTCGGGGCACCTCCCTTCAACCTGGCAGAGAACCGACAGGCAGTGAAGCGGGCATTGAGTGGCGCGAGCCTCGTCTGCTCGTCTATCTTGAAGAAGCCCCCTTTCGCTGAGCAATAGAGCGAGAGAGACACACACGGTGTACCTGAATCAAAGAGCAATAACTAACACCTTTGACAGCGCTGTTGTGAGCACACGAGCTACGGGAACCCCAAGCCACGCCGCGACCCATTGCCCTGCGGGGCAAGGGGATCAACTCGACCAGACTCGTTGCTGCCGAGCCCAGCCCCTTTCCTCCACCCCATCTTGAGCATCATCTGGAACCCCCTGTTGTCTCCGCCAAGGGCGGCATCGCCCTGAGCTCCGCCAGCCCCGCCCGAGGGAGCAGCAGAGGCCCCGCTCTGAGCAGCTCCGTCGCCGTACAGCGTGGTGCGGCGCTGCCGCTGCGCCGGGGGTGGCTGCGGGACTTCTTCGGGCTCTGGCTCCTGGAACTGGTCCGCCCCGTGGTACATGTCCCGTCTCCTCGACGCCCTGTTCTCGTACCGCACGCCCAGCTCTCTCCTGTGCTCCATCTCGGCGGGGGAGAGGCGCTTCAGCGACCTCCGCAGCAGGTCGACAGCATTCGGGCCCTCCTCCTCGGGCTGCTGCGGCTCCTCGGGCCTCGCCTCGCTCGGCTGGAACGACCGCGCGACGCTCGACGGCGGCGGCGCTGCGTCGACGGTGACCTCGAACGACGCGATGCCGATCACGTCGCCGGGCCTGACGCAGTGCGACCTGTCGGCGCTGGCCTCCTTGCTCGGCGACAGGCGCAGGCCGTTGACAGTGGTGCCGTTGGTGCTGCCGAGGTCCGCGACCCAGAACACGTTGTCCCAAAAGACCCGCTCGTACGCCACCCGCGCGTGCCGCTTGCTGACGTCGGTCCTCCCCAGCGCCACGACGCGCCTGTGCGGCTTGGCGTCGTGGCCCGGCACCGGGGGGTCGCGCGAGAACACGACCTCGGGCACCACCTGCGCCCCCGCGCACTCGTCGGGCGGGTGCTCTCCCGGGTCCCCGACGGCGACGACGGCGACGACCGTGTCGTTCATCAGGTCCCTCACGCGCAGCAGCAGCACCGGGGGCACCTGCGCCCCCTCCCCGGCCTCCTCCCCCGCCTGGTCCCCGCCCGCGCCGTCGGGGGTCACCACGACAAGGAACGCGGCCGTCGAGGGCGCGTAGTGGCAGACGACGCTGGGCAGGACGCCCAGGTCGTAGTGCAGCCCGCTGGCCGCGTCGTAGTGCATCGCCGTCACCGAGTTGTAGTACATGCCCACCGTCTCGTCCAGCTCCCACGCGCTGCCCCCGCGCTCCTGCTGCTGCCCGCGGACCTCGGCCGCCTCCTCGCCCGACGAAGACGGCGGCTGCGGCGACGACGAGGACGCGGCGGCAGCGCGTTGCAGGGGCGCTGCGTAGGGAGGCAGGTCGTCTCTGACGCGGACGTAGAGCGATTTCGACGGGTCCCAGTGGTAGCTGAGGCCCTCGCGGGTGAAGAGGGCGGTGCCGGCGTCGTATTCGTAGGGCGGCTGTGGCGGCTCTTCCGCAGATTCGGGCGCTGCCGCCTGCTGCTCGCCCTCGGGGCCCTGGGGGTGCGGCGCCGGCGGTGGCGACTGGTCGGACAGCTCGCCCTCCTCGCGGGACTCGCGGGGGCCCGGCGAGCGCGGCTCCGGGCCGCCGCAGGGCTCAGCCGGCGGCGGCTCAGTCATCAGAGAAAATCTGAGGTGGGCGAAGGGGAAGATCCGCGTATCTCTTCGAGAAGATACCACCCACATATCGTCACTCCCATCGCACGAGACCTCACAGCACACACATGTCGCAGAAGCGCGAGAAGTCCCGTTCGGACCTGATCAGCGAGCAGCTGGGTCAGAAGCTCCTCCAGGGCTGGACCATGTGCGCTCTCCCGTCTCCCCTCCGCGTGGTCGACCATGTTTCTGACAGGCAGGTGAAACCGTGCAAACGCGGTGGCAAACGCGCCGTGAAACCCGCGTGGGGTGCAGGCTGGGGGAGTGCTGCCCCAACCCCGAGTGCCCCGGCGTGCCCCTGATGCGCGAGAAGGCCACGCGCAAGATGCTGTGCGTGGCGTGCAACACCACCTACGTCGTCGAGGCCGACGCCCCCAAGGCCGTCGCCGCCTCGGCTGCCCCCGCCCCCGCCCCCGTCCCCGCCGCAGCCGCCGCAGCCCCTCAGGTGCTGCAATTACACTTTTCCCGCCACTTCCACTACCACTTCCACTGCCACACCCCTACTCCCACTGCATTCCCACTGCCACCCCTGCGTGCCCTCTGCTGACCTGGAAGGCCCGCGGGCAGGTCCCGGCGGCGGCCCCAGCGCCCGCGCAGCAGGAGCACAGGGCCGCTGAGGCCCCCAGGGCGCCCCAGCCCGCCGAGCCCGCGGCGAGCGAGCGCCTTCCCGAGCTCCCCGCTGCGCCCGCGACGACGGCGACGGCGACGACGACGACGACGACGTGCGCAGCGCCTGCGGCAGAGGCGGTGCAGGCGGCGGCCGCGCTGAGGCAGGGCCTCGCCAGGGCCGCCCAGAGGCTCGCTGCCGCAGACCCCGCGGGGGCCGAGGCCCTGGCGCTCTGCGCGTTTGTGCGCTCGGCGGCCGAGGCCCTCGCAGCGCTGAGCGCCGTCGGAGCCCACTGAGAGCTGTGCGCGTGCCCCCCAAAGCCCAGCACCAACAACCGCGCCTGCGGCCTCTGCGCTGCCAGCAAGCAACTGCCGGGCGCGTGGGCCACGCCCCCCGCCTGCTGCGAGGGGGTCGGGCGCTCTGTTTTGTCCGCCGCGCCTGCGTTGATGCGTCGATGCTTCCCCTCTTTTGATTCAATCGAGACTGACGGTATGTGGGGCCTGAGGGCGAGGGCATGTGTGGGGCGATGCATGAGCTTGCGCGGACCCCATTGGCGCCACGTGCACGTGCTCGGAAAGCCCAACAAGCTGCTGTCTGGCTCAGCCGTGAGCAGCTGTGCGCCAAAAGTTCCGTATCTCCCAGACTGCGGGGCGACTTAGAGCTTCCGGGCGTGCCTGTTCTCTGCCGCCAACACGGCGGCGCTGTGCGCTTACGAGCCGGTTCGGCGCTTTTCGCAGCCGAGTCATGCTGGGATGGCGGTGACTACACAGCATCTTGCGGACCCCTGGGCACTGTCGCATGCGTACAGGATGCGCGAGTACAACACGACTCCCTATGTATAAATGCTGGTGTGCATGGACCTGAACTCGCGTTGTATTTGGCGAGAATGCTGCCGTGGAGGAGGACTGCAAGCGCCCTGTCGGCGGGTGGTGGGTGAACCAAGAGCACTACTCACGTGGAAGCACCGGCCAAACGGGAGGGAGGGCAGAAGGCGTCATGGCCTTGTGGGCCTTGAACGGGGTCAGCAATGCCAGTGCAACCGCTCGCGGGTAGAGGTGAGGATCGTCTTGCCGGTGACGTTGGTCTTCCAATTCTGGGCAACGGCAACGGAATCTCTTTCTGGAGTCCCCTTCTTCGCGTTGGCGGGATGCCATGGCGACGCTGCCTACCCGGGAGTGAGCATGGCCCGCTGCTCGGCGCTCTTTACACGGACATCATTCGTGGCAGACATCACCATACGGCACACGGCAATATGGGTCTCCTGGGCGGTGAGACACAGTGCCATTTCCGTCGATACCTTCCGCGAGCCGCAGGTTTCCGTCCAGCAGCATAAAGGTCGAAGCTGGACATCTCACGGACATCAGCGACCCTCCAAAGCACTACCCTGAACGTATTGAGGGTCTCTGCCGGAGGCCGGTGCGATGGCTCCGACGCTGGCCCTTGGCCTGTGCTCTGTGGCAACATGCGGATAACCGCGCAGAACCAGCCTTCGCAACCGCCAAACCGCCGCATTTCCGACGTAGTTCTACGCACGGCCCAGCTCACCTCGTTGTAGCGCCTCTCCAACAGCTTCCCCTGATCACTAAGAGTGTTTCTGTTGGCATACAGGCCCATCAACTCAGTGGCTCTGGAGCTCGGAGCCATTATTGGAAGGAAGGCCCGCTGGGATCGTTGCCAGTGGCTGGTGGCCGAAGAAGACGGCAGAACACCGGAGAGAAGCGAAGACTCCGAAGACACCCGCTGACGTGTCAGAGTCCACAAAAACCGTTGAGAGAGCAGCAGTGTGACACAAAGTTTGATTGAGCTGTGGGAAGCACAGGGCATCTTCGTTATGCACGCCTCGATCGTGGGTCTCCTCGTCGCCTTGCTGGGCTGCGCGGCCTGCAGTGCAACGGAAATCGTGTTCAACGGGGCGGTCGGCACATGGGGCGCATGGGACGCCTGCCCAGACAACTCGTACGCTGCGGGGATGTGGACCAAGAGCCAGGCGGACCACGGCGCCATCGACGACACGGCCATGAACGGCGTCAGGCTGCTGTGCAAGTCGGAAGACGGTACCTCCCTGCCCTACACTCCGCAGTCCTCTGTGGGCGAGAGGGGCACGTGGGACACGCCAACCCACTGCCCGTCGGTACGTATTCTGTCACGGCGACAGAGAGCTCGCTCACGACCATAACCCAGGGTCTCTTCGTCGTGGGCTTCATGGTCCGGTTCCAGGAGTGCTGCAGCGCCAAGGATGACACCGCGCTGAACAGGATCATCTTCATCTGCAACAATCCCTCGGGCACGCAGAAGTACTACAGCCCTGAGCTGGGCAAGTGCGCAGCTGCTTCAACCAGACAGAGACAGACACTCAGAAAACTCTGCACTTGCATTGCACAGGACGAGCTGGGGTGAGTGGTCGACCGAGTACCTATGCCCTCCGGAGTACGTGGCAGGGGCTATCAGGACCAGGGTCCAGGACAGTGTGGGCTTGGGCGATGACACTGCCATGAACGGAGTTGCCCTGCGCTGCATCCCTTATCTGGACCAGGTCACTGCACCGGATGCACACTGAGCTTGCAAACTCCCCACCGACATGAAGGAGAATCGCAAACGAAGGGAAGAGCTGGTCATCTCGTTTGTACAAACACGCCAGGAGAGTAGATGATATGTAGAAATTATACAGATAGACTTGATACAGGTTGTATAGATTTTCCTTGTTAATTCATCATGTATATGTACAGTACCATAAGGGTATAAGCAATAGTAGAAGCATAAGTACACCTTATGTAGTGAATGATTTGAATTGCTGTGACTAGTACATCAGGATAGTAGATGATATTAATAGTATAGATGCATGAGAAAAAGAGCTTTGTTTTTTTCCTTCCACGTCCACTGCCACTGCTGCCACGTCCACCTCCACATTTGCTGCCACCTCCGCCACCACATCTGCTGCAGCCACTGCAGCCACCGTGCTATAGCTTCACTGGGCCTGCTGGGCCGCCTCAGTCGCTTGTGCTGCCATGACGGCTGCAGCAGCAGCAATGGCACCACAGCTGTGGCCACGGCCACGTGCACGGCCACCACGTGTGCCATGCCCACGAGCACCACGGCCGCGATCTGCTGCTGTGCCACGTCCACCACCATGCCTGCTGTGGCCACTGCGGCCAGTATGCCCACGGCCATGCACACTACCTTCATCAGCATCGTCGTCATCACTCTCATCCTCGTCCTCCTCCTCTGTGGAACGTGCAGCTGCAGCTGCAGCCCTGCAGGCAGTATGTTAGGGGTTTTAAACCATACACTAAAAAAGGTTTTGAAGAGAAAACCTCTTGGCAGCATTGCTGCACCTCGTGCGCCAACACGTCTCCAGCCAGTCGTTCCAGCACCTGCCTGTGTTGAAGAGTGAGTTGGTGAGTGGAGGAAAGGGGCACGGTGCAGCACACCAACGTCTGCATCTGTAGCAATGAGGTGTCTCTCTCTCTCTGTAAGCAGGGCCAGGGCCTCAGCCCTGTCCTGCTCATCAATGTATCTAAACACCCTAGAGATGAAGAGGAAGAGAAGAGGAAGAAGGAGGAGGAAGGGGCACACACACATCAGAGATCTCACATGAGAGATAGGCATCCGTGTAAATGAATAAAATCTGTTCTTCATTTTTCTGCATTGACAGAGGGATTGCACAATGAAGCGTGCTCACAGCATACATGATGAGTGGCGGTGCCATACATGCAATGACCATGTATTCGACAACTTCTCAAACATGCTTCGTCGGCACTGCAACCACGAGATACAACGGCTCGTGGGGCACGAATGGCAGTCATGGCTGGCACCATCAGAGGACATTCTCAAGATCAGCGGATACTTTGACAAAGATGACCAGCCAGCACCAGCTGTTTTGGGCGAGCCTCTTACCCAAATTGACCAGCTGTTCAAGCAGAGCAGTAGTAATGCAAGCATGTTCTGTGCAGAAGCAGAGAAGCTGCCCATTGATGTGTACCGTGCATGGATGCTTGCTGCTGGCCTGTCGAGCAAGCAGATGAGCTGTAGCAGGAGAGCAACTGTGCTGCTGCTGTTCAAGGTGGCCAGTGCTCGTGCACAGCAGATAGCTAAGACAAAAGCTGCTGCTGCAGAAGAAGAGGACACAGACAGCCTGCAAGACATGCCCTTAGCTGCTGATAACTCTCCTGAGCATAATAATGGCACTTCTGAACACCCTTCTTCACAGCTACTTGCTGCTGAGGTATGAGTGTCATCATCTCAATTCCTTGACATAGTATGAAATACAGCAGTTCAGCAGTGATGAGCTGTGGGCAGCACCATGGATTGTAGGGGACAAGAGGTCAGAGGAAGCAGCAGCATCACCATGGCTGTCGGGCCGCATGGCAGTGCTGCAGCGAGAGCGAGCAATGCTGCACTACATTGTCAGTGGGACAGATGTGCAGCAGCAGCGCTATATCAACCTGCTGCAAGCCCATGCAGTCCGACCACATGTAACACCCCGCCTTCTAAGCACAACGACTGGCCTGTGCCACATTGGTGACCTTGCTGTGTTCAAGCTTGAGACATCTGCCAGTGACGACATGCTTGACCAGATCAGCTCAACACTGTTGCACATGACAGGCACAGTGACAGACAATGTGCGGGCCGTGATTGAGGCATACTCAGCAAACGTGTGGCACAGTCAGCTTGCCCACCGCAACCCAGTCAACTCACTGATTGACTGGGTCCACGTGCTGCTGAGCAATCCCCTCGTGGAGTTGTGCATTCTCGTGGCATCCAATCCAAGCATTGCTGCAGCTGCAGCTGGTCGGGTGCCACTTGTGGCAGAGTACTCAGAGACAGCAGCATTCCGTGACATCTCCAATGCTGCACTGGAGTGCCACACCAGGGCCGGGCGCATGAGCACATCCATTATCATTGCCTATGGTGACTACATTGACAAGCACAAGGTCTCCTCAAAGGGCTCGTGTGAGGCAGTCATGATGCATATCCTTAACATGTCACGTAAGATGTGAGATATGCCATTCATGCAGCTGATGCTCAGTGAGCTGTGTGGGCGTCCTGATGATGCTACGTGCGGCGATGCCTGCTGCCAGAGCAAATTGCCCTCAGGGATGGCATCCATATGTGGGTTGCCTCACGAGCAGCACCAGCATGGGTGTATGGTGTGTTAGACCTGCAGATAGCTGATACGATGCAGCAGTACAAGAACGTCTCCTGTTCGTGCCCCGGGGGTGTCGACCGCTACTACACGTGCCCACAGTGCCTTGCTAGCACTGAGGACTTTGTGGCACAGCGTAGTGCTGCAGCTCAGCCCGACACAGTGACAACTGGGGCACAGCTCGACAAGATCATCCAGTTATCAAACTTCGAGGAGGCCAAGGCTGCTCTGCACTGCCTTGGCATGATGCCCACTGCTCTGATCAACCCGAACCTGTTTGTGCCAGTGGCAAGTGTCGCAGCAATACAGGCCAAGGACCCACTTCACATCTGCCTACATGACGGACGTGATGCTGCCATGATGTTGTACCACTCTCGAATTCAACTGCCTGTGTCAAACCTCAACATTCTTGAGCACCGCATTATCATGTCACATAAGTACCTAAAGGGCAACAGTGCACCTTCAGCACTGCAACACTGCAATACGTGGAAGTCCCACGAGGCACTGGCATTCTTACTGACGGCCCCCTGGCTGCTGGACTCTCTTATCACTGATACGGATGTCATGCAGTACTGGAACACGAGTGCGACCATCCACTTCTTAATGTCATCACCCCAGATCATACCCAGCATCTGTGCACAGCTACTACATCGGCTCTACACTCTTCAGCGAGATGCTCTGTGGCGGTGGTCTCCTCCCACCAATAGCAGCAGTGGCAGAGCCAGCAGCAGGGCCAGGGGCAGTGGCAGGCCCGTGGATGGCAGCAGTGGTGGTGAGCCCTCGGGCAGCAGTGGCAGTGCTGGGGGCAGCAAGGGCATTGGCAGCAGCGATCACAGCAAGGACGAGTTCAGTGATAGTGAGGGTGACAAAAGTGACGAGGACAGCAAGGAAAGCAGCATTACCCCCACCCAGGATGCTGGTGCTGCCAACCTCTTTTCAATAGTTCACTTCAACATAGCTGTTAAAATGTGAACTGGTCTTGTTTCATCGTTTAAAGTGACCTATTTCCTCATAGACTTGTTCTATTTGTATGAACTCAACGTCATTCGATTCCCATTATGTAGGCGCTTCTAGTGATACCTTATTATATGTTCGATATACTTTTCTCTTTCTGTTTGACTAGGTTCTACTCTTCTCTCCACTAGCTCAGATTATTGTTTTTTAGCATACTTTTGTTCTCCGTTTCTTTTTCTTTTCATTATATCCTTATATATAATATATCATTTGATTCCCATTATCATTACTTTTTAAATGATATCTTTGCTTTTCTTTAGTCTTATCTTTATGATCTTTGTATTACTCATTTGTTGTGTTGCTTTTGACTTGTTCATTATTATTGCCTACCCATCCAAATTCGTTCTTCATACTTTATTTGCATAAGTCCAATGCAATAAGATGGGTGATTGCATTGCCGGTTTGATGATCTATATACATATTACTTAGCCTCTTTGATTGATAATCGGTCTGCCCAGATCTGATTCCCGGTAACAGGATCTTGCTATACCAGTTTCTGAAAGTTAAAAATGATAGTTCTTCTCAGCTTTGAATCTGCGCGCAATGTTGTCCATATGAATGTGCCCCCCCCCATGTGACCTTACGGAGAAGCAGCCCGCCCAATCTCAAGGAATCCCCCTTGCAACTGTCCAAGAGATCTTACAAGGTATGCTGATAAGATTCAGTGGAGCTTTAAGTGCACGCATGCCCACTGCCCTGCTCCCCATTATGGAGCCAGGTCATCCGCCAGATTTCCTTAGACACTCCCAGGGGCCATCGATACTATTCATATGAATAGGTCAACTGAACTGTCACTCGATTGTGATGTTGCCCAGACTATCAAGGGAGTTAAGAGAGTATTATTTTGATAAAACGGTAAAAAAAGGGGAAATTAGTAATATTATGGGAGTCTCTTCTGTATGAGACATTGGTTGTTCACACAGCTGACATTCTCTATCATTCAAATGAATGTGATAAGAGCAGTGTAACAGGCTATCATTCAAATGACATCAGTGGATGGTGTTGATGATGTCAATGATGACGTTATTTGCTTTTTGTGTCCCCAACTGTACCTAAGATTTTTCCCTAGTGAAAATCTCTGTGCAGCCAGCCATGAGCATCTCGCCTCTGATGCCCTGCAGGCACTTGCAGAGATCTGCAGCAGTGGCCCTTAAGGCGCTCACAGACCTCAATAAGTGGCGTGCCCTCCCCCCTTCCCGATATTATGTGATCACATTGCATCTTCGTTCCACTGCAGCTGCAACACGTCGAATTCCCAGACCCGTAGCACATACACACACACAGCCCACTACCACCAAGCAGTACTCAAAGGTGCGCCGAGCAGGGCACCCCCTCACCCTCCTTCTCCCGTCTAGTGCACACGTAGGCCTCACATGAGTCGGCGTCTGTGTGTTGTTACCCACCCCACAGGCGACAGAGTATTTCAAGAGGCCCAGACCCCGTGCAGCCCGCCGCCCCTGCAGAGGTCCCTGCCGAGCACCTCTCTGATGCCGTGTGCCACCTGGTGACCTACAGTGTGCTCTGCGACGACTGTATATCTGGACTGATGCCGACTTGAACCCCTGTGTCTCTGTGTGGACCCATTCTCGACGCCGCTGTCTCGGTCCCTCATGCCTGTGTTACTGCCCTGGCATTCCTCCTGCATGACAGGGCGGGCCACTGAATGACAGCACAACGCCCTGCAGCTGCTGGCTGCCATCACAGGGGCACTGGCCACACACAGTCCCGAGCTCGTCTCGGTGGTGCTGGTGGCCGTGACAAGTGCAGCACCACCCACCTCACGTTCATCACCAAGTGGCTGCAGCAGGCCAGCATGACCAGTGAGCTGGTGGTGCTTGTGAATGTAGTCAGTGCATGCCCGGGCGGTGGCAGCATGCTCACAGCAAGTGGGGCACTCAATGCGGCACTGGTGGTGATGCTGCAGTGTGCATGGGCACAGTGACTGTGTGCACATGGTTGGAGGAGTTGTTCCACAGGGCCCATATGATGCTCTCGGGTGCTCACCGCTGCTGAAGCCCCCATAGGCATTTGCGTGGTGCATCATGAGTGTGGCCCGTGCAGAGGTCAAGGAAGAGAGCATCCAGATGGACCACAGTGCTGTGGACTGCTGCCGGTGGTGAGTGCAGGCTGATGCTGAAGTTGATGCTTGTGCAGGCGCAGGTCCTCAGAGCCTTAAGGAAGGGTGACGTGTTCAGCAGTGAAGTTCACACAGCCTTGCAGGAGATCAACAAGGTGTGGTGGCCTCCGTGTGGAACACGAGATCAATTGCATATTTGTATTCATTCTGTGCAGAGTCTGAGGGGAGCTGTGCTGGCGCTGAGGGAGGACGTCTATGACAAGGACACAGATCCCAAGGGCACCGACCTGGTGGCCAAGTGCATGGCGAGGGGACAGTACCTGCGGGTGATGGTCGTGGTGCTGCTTGAGTGCAGGGCCAAGTCCAAGTTGGACTGATGTTGCTGTGCTCGCTTGCTCCCTCTAAAACAAAGGGTCAAGTTGGCTGCTGAATTTTACCTTGAGCTTTGTATGCTATGTCAGCAGTTATCGCTGGACACCTGGTCCAGATAGAAACTGGGGGCTGGGGATGTCGTGATGATCATTCAACAGTCTTTCACCACCTGTCTGCCGTCCTTCATGCCCAACTGTCTGGACCGTGCTCACACAGTCTCACAGCACTCAGCTCCACAACATTGGAGACTGCAAACTGCCTCGGGAAGAAGTAGTGAGCCCCCCCAGTCACCCCTGTGTCTCACAAGACCATCCCAGCTGGGCCACGATGAGCACCGCACGTGGTGGTTCTCCCTCAAGTTGTGACAGTGGCACTGCATTCTGCCACTGGTTCCTCATGTTGTTTATAGACTATGCCTCTTAGCACCTGTGGCCCATGTTTCCCCTTCACTACAAGGTGATGTGCTCATAGCACTCTATCAACCTTGCACATAATAGCCACCATTCTATCATCCCTGTGGACCTTCCACTCGCATGGGTGGTCAGTGGTCAATCCCGAGGATGATGCAGATGCCATTGAGGCAATTCACTTGACACTCTGACGCCCCCCGCCCATGATCCATGTGCCAAACTTAATCTCTATACCCTCCCTCCAGCTGTCGGCATGCTTCTTGCTCACCTCACAGCCATGTGACGCCCCCTTCTTCATGGCCCACCCATTTTTTCCATGTGATCCCTTTTGAGCCGTCCCCCCACTGACTACAGTGCACCACCAGGCTGTGCCCTTCGTGTACACTGTTGGCTGAGCAGCTTCCCATTTCCCACACCCAATCCAAAAAATCTTAACACTCTATTTATCAATTTACTACTGCTTACAATTCATGTGCAACACATCTACTACTTCATACAGTATATAATCATCTACTCTATTGTACATGAAGTATTGTGTACCATATTCATAACATATAATTTATTTCTTCATCAATACTAACATTGCCATTGTTTAACCACTTTACTGTCTCTACCTCATTTTGATACATAATGTAGATATAAAAACTACGATATAGATACAGAGTACATTATGAGATTCACTACGTATGTACTATACATGATGTACAATACACTTACATATGCATACTACATAGACCAAAATCTATACATCATCTTCTCGCCTGGCGTGAATCTCACCGTGTTGGATAATTATTTGGCCTCCTCTGTATTTCGGTTCACCAAATCCAAAGTGAGTCCTCTTCCTTCACTTACTGCAGCAGCACCTCACTTCAGGAATGTGGCCACAAGCATCGCCATGTGGCTGGACTGATTATACTGTAAAGAAAACACAGGACCGAAGTCACTTAACCCGCAATGGATAAGAAGGGGCTGTTCTAAGCAAAATTCGGCTCCCTTGGATTGGTCTCTGAGAACAACACACGGCAGAAGTCACAGAAACCACAGGGACAAGGATGAGGTGTTCACAATTAACGGCTCTGCCCTATCCGTACCAGGCTGCCCATGAGCCTCTATGCGAGCACGAACCTCTTCCTGCCCTCTGTTCGCATCAAGCATTTTAACAGCTCGGGAGACCCAAAACCACCCGAACTTTGGCGTTGCTGTTGTGGTGTGCTTTTGATGCGGGATTGAGTTGAATTGCAGGTGGGGTTTGCTGTTATACGTTAACGTGCCAGAGTCAAGTGTTTAGCGCGTTAGAGCTGCGGGAACCCCACCTGGTGCAGCAGGTCCCCCGACTGTGGCGGCGGCGTCGTGGTGGGCGCGTACGGCGACCGCAGGCCGCGGAACGAGCTGCCGCATGCCAAGAGGGGGGCCGCAGGGTCGACGCCCACGCCAACGCCCATGCCCATAGTCACGCCCATGCCCATGCCCATTCCGATGCCCATGTTCATGCCCGTCTGGTTGAAGGGCGTCACTGCGGGGCCCGTGACACTGTATGTACTGCATGCCGCCGGGAAGTCGCCGCCTCTGCTGCCCCCGCCCCCGCCCCCGCCGCAGCCGCCGCAGCCACTCAGGTGCTGCAATTACACTTTTCCCGCCACTTCCACTTCCACTGCCACTGCCACACCCCCTCTCCCACTGCTTTCCCACTGCCACCCCTGCGTGTCCTCTGCTGACCTGGAAGGCCCGCGGGCGGCCCCAGCGCCCGCGCAGAAGGAGCACAGGGCCGCTGAGGCCCAGGGCGCCCCAGCCCGCCGAGCCCGCGCCGAGCGAGCGCATTCTCGAGCCCCCCGCGACGACGGCGACGGCGACGAGGGCGACGACGGGCGCAGCTCCGGCGGCAGAGGTGGTGCAGGTGGAGGCCGCGCTGAGGCAGGGTCTCGCCAGGGCCGAGGCACTCGCAGAGCTGAGCGCCGTCGGCGCACACTGAGGGCTGTGAGGAGCCCAGCGACAGCAGACTCGAACAACTGCCTCTGCTGCCGTTGCGCTGCCGGCCATCGCCTATCGGCACGCCTGCGGGCCAGCGCTGGCTTTGTCCCGCATTGTTCAGGCCTCTTTTGATTCAGTTGATCGTGTGGGCACGCTGTGCTTGATCGTCACGGGCGCAATCACTACTACGCTGAGCACGTACACTACGCTTCGAGACTGATCGACGCTGCTCGCAGCGCAGGCCGCGCTAAGGACGGGCGATGTCTCGGTAAACACGAGCGTGCTAACACAGTGCAAGGCTGTGCAGCTGGTGGCGCTACAAGCACTATGAGTACTGGCAGTGGCCGTGTGTTCCACTCCAAATGGCCTGGCGCCCTTCCTTCACTTACTTCCCTTTCAGGGAAACCGATTCCCTTTCTTGCGTGATAGGGCCTCCTCGCGTTGGTACGCCGTTGCCCGGCGTGACCGGAGCATACACTGGGCCTCTGCTCAGCGCACTAGTCTCGGACATCCCCCCCCGCCGCCGGCACACATTAAATTCGCGGACCTGCGACGGCTCAACGTTGAGCTCGGCATTTGCTGTTTTTCCAGCCCCAGGTTGCCATCCAGCGCGATGCGGTCGGAGCTGGACAACGGATGGACAACAGCGATCTTCCTGAGCACGACGCAGAGTGTGGAGACGTTCACCACCCAGAGGCCGGAGAGGTGGCCCGGGCGACGGTGGGCTCTGCGGCAGTTGGCGAAAACCGCGCAGAACCGTAACCATAGTAACCGCCTAACCGACACAATTCCCACGCTGTTCTGCACGCTTCTGTGCTCCCCTCGTGCGGAACGCCTCTCCTCCAGAATCCCCAATCGCACAGAGATTCACTTAGCAGCAGGCCCGTCCACCCTATGATGCTGGCGCTCGCTGCCCAGCCTTTCCTCAGTTCCCGTGAGAGCTTTCTCAGAGCCAGGCAGCCAAGGAAGACGGCAGAACACCGGCAGAAGAGTGATGACCTCCGAAATCTCCAACTGACGTGTCAGAGTCCACAAAAGCCGCGGAGTGGGTAGAACCTCTGACTCATTAGTAAGTTGTGAGGTTCGGGTTGCAAGAGCACCTTCACAATGCGCGTCTCGGTCGTGGCTCTCATCGTCGCTCTTCTGGTCTGCTCGGCCTGCGGGGCAATGGACATCGTGTTCAACGGGGCGGTCAGCACATGGGGCGTGTGGGACGCCTGCCCAGACGACTCGTACGCTGCGGGGATGTGGACCAAGAGCCAGGCGGACCACGGCACCATCGACGACACGGCCATGAACGGCATCAGGCTGCTGTGCAAGTCGGCAGATGGCACCTCCCTGCCCTACACTCCGCAGTCCTCTGTGGGCGAGTGGGGCACATGGGACACGCCAACCCTCTGCCCGTCGGTACGTATTCTGTCGCGGCGACGGAGAGCTCGCTCACGACCATAACCCAGGGTCTCTTCGTCGTGGGCTTCGTGGTCCAGTTCCAGGAGTGCTGCAGCGCCCAGGACGACACCGCACTGAACAGGATCATCTTCATCTGCAACAATCCCTCGGGCACGCAGAAGTACTACAGCCCTGAGCTGGGCAAGTGCGCAGCTACTTCGACCAGGCAGAGACACTCAGAAAACTCCGTACTACGCAGGACGAGCTGGGGCGAATGGTCGACCGAGTACCTGTGCCCTGCGGAGTACGTGGCAGGGGCTATCAGGACCAGGGTCCAGGAGAGTGAGGGCTTGGGCGACGACACCGCCATGAACGGAATTGCCCTGCGCTGCATCCCTTACGTGGACCAGGCGACCACACCGGTTGCACACTGAGCTTGCATCTCTTCCCCTTCAACATGGAGAATTGCAAACAAAGGCAAGAGCAGGTCATCTGTACAATTGCGCTGTGCAGAATTTTCCTATGTCGGTACCCCCAAAAACGAAGTGGGCACCTGTCTTCCTTAGTATGCTGCGGCGGCACCTTCGCCCGAGCTATGCCACAGAGATGAAACCACCACCAACACTGTAGGGCTGCTGTGCACGAGTATTGGCCTCTGAGAACAACACACGACAGAAGTCACAGAAACCACAGGGACAAGGATGAGGTGTTCACAATTAACGGCTCTGCCCTATCCGTACCAGGCTGCCCATGAGCCTCTCTGCGAGCACGAACCTCTTCCTGTCCTCTGTTGCGTCAAGCGTTTTAACGACTCGGGAGACCCAAAACGACCCAAACTTTGACGTTGCTGTTGTGTGGTGTGCTTTCGATACAGCGGGATTGAGTTGAATTGCAGGTGGTGTTTGCTGTTATACGTTAACGTGCCAGAGTCAAGTGTTTAGCGCGTCCCGTTTGCGCGAGGAAGTGGCGGCCACACCGGTGAGCTCTGTCGAGGGCAGTGTGAGAGCCGCGCGGGGGTGCGGGGGGTTGGCCCTATTGTATGCCGCCCACGCTCGGCGGCATCGTCGAGTAGAGCCCCGTAGGCTGCGGCAGCCCCGAGGACTGGTACTCTGACGGCTGCTGCTGCACGTCCTGGCTGAGGCTCAGCGGCATCGAGCTGAACAGCGACGTGGGCTGCGGCATCCCCGACGCCACGAGCTCCGAGCACGGCGCGCTGCTCGTCGTCCTCGTCTGCGAGACGGTCCCGTCGGGGTTGAGGCTCAGCGGCGTCGTCGAGTAGAGCTGCGGGAACCCCGCCTGGTGCAGCAGGTCCCCCGACGGCGGCGGCGGCGACGTGGTTGGCGCGTACGGCGCCACCGGGGCGACCGCAGGCCGCGGGACCAGCTGCCGCATGCCAAGAGAGGGCGCCGCAGGGTCGACGCCCACGCCCATGCCCATGGGCATCCCCACGCCCATGCCCATGCCCATTCCCATGCCCAGCCCCATGCCCATGCCCATGTTCATGCCCGTCTGGTTGAAGGGCGTCGCTGTGGGGCCCATGACGCCCTGTATGTACTGCATGCCGCCGTGGAAGGCGTCGGGCTGCGCGCCGGGCATGCTGGGGAACCGGGGCTGCTGCTGCTGCTGCATTGGGACGGGGACGAAGCCCGGGGGGCAGGCGGCGGCCTGCATGGCGATGCGCGAGGCCTCGGGCGACTTGAGGTCGATGCTCGCGAACGAGCCCTGGAAGACCGAGCTCGTCGACGACCCGGGCGACGGCGTGTGCACCGTCCACGGCGCAGAGGCCGACGACGACGACGACCCCCTGCACATGCGCACGATGAACCCGCCGTACTCCTGTATGATCGGCGTCGTCTGGTGCATCACGAGCGCCGTCGAGATCACGTCGACGCCGCCGCAGCCCACGAGGATCGCCGCGTTGTCGGGCGACTCGGCGATGATCCACTTGATGGCCGCGCAGGCCTTGGAGCACAGCTCGGCGTTGGTCGGCGACGCGTTCATCGAGGCGACCATCGCCTCGAGCGCGCCCGCGCGGGCGATCGTCTGCGTGACCTTGGGGCTGCGCAGGTGCGCCAGCGTGTAAAGTATGCCGCACGCGTGCACGAGCACCGGGGCGACCGTCGGGTGCGATCGCAGCGCGCTGACGGCGATCTCGACGCCGCCGTCCCTGAAGACGGCCTTGACGACCTCGGGCGAGACCGTCATGAGCCGCCGCACGATGAAGCAGCCCAGCTGCTGTATCTCCTTGACCTGCGGGTTCGTCCGCAGCGCCGCGCAGACGGCCGGCAGCCCGCCGTACTCGATGACGGCCGCGTTGTTCTCGGTCGCGTTGAGGATCAGGTTGTGCAGGGCCGTGCACGCGCTGCGCTGGACCTCGGCGTGCGCCGGGTACTGCAGCATCGCGTCGACGACGGCCTTGATGCCGCCGCACCTCTGTATGTGCTGCTCCTCGCCGACGACCGTCGCGTACTTGCTGAGCAGCTGGCAGCCGCGCTTCTGGACGCCGTCGCTGACCCTGTGCGCCTGCATCGCGGCCACCGTCGCCTCGACGCCCGCGCAGCGCGAGACGGCCGCGACGTTCTTGGCGCTGCTCGAGACGAGGTACACGAGCGCGCCCATGGCGCTGTCCTGCACCGCAGCGCTGTCGGCGAACCGCTTCATGGCGCCGACGACGAGCTCGACGCCGCCGCCGCTGCTGATGGCCGCGTGGCCCTCGGTGCTCGCCAGCGACCGCAGCAGCGCGCACGACGTCTCTGCGACGCGCACGTTGTCGGGGTGCTCCCTCAGCGCGTCGAGGGCGACGCCGACGAGGTTGGCGCGCGTCAGCAGGTCGCGCGGCACCTCAGAGGTCGTCCCGACGGCGCTCAGCGCCGCGAAGCAGTCGCCGACAATCTTCGAGCTCGTGTGGTACTCGCGCGCCACGTTGGCCAGCATCTCGATGCCCCCGATCCGCACAAAGAGCTCCACGCCGTCCTGTCCCAAAACCCCCCCCCCACAGCCCCCGCAGCGCCACGCACAGCGGCGGCGGCGCCCCCGGAGATATTAAAAAACGAGGAAATGCCTGAGGGAGGAGCCCCATGCCCGAAAAGAGCAGCGAAAACCCGCGTCGGGGCTTGGATGCAACGTGGCGTGACTCACCTTGGTGCCGCAGACGACGCCCGCGACGGCCTGGCACGCGACGTCCATGAGCGCGGCGTTGGACCAGAAGGCCTTGACGGCTGCGAGGATCGTGCCGAGGCCGCCGCTCGCGGCGACCGACTCCCTGGCGCCCTCGTCCGCCGCCAGCGCCGCGAGCACCGCGCACGCCTGCGTCTGCACGTCCACCGACCCGCAGTGCGCGCTCATCGCCCCCACGACGCTGTACGCCCCCGCCATCGCGGCGACCCGCGCGCAGGCCTCGCGCGGCGACGCGGCCACGCACGCGCGCAGCACCGCGCACGCCCGCGCCTGCGCCTCGCCGCTCATCGCGTGCGCACGCATCGCCGCCAGGACGCCCTCGAAGACGGCCGCGGGCGGCGCGCAGGCCTCCTCGCCCAGCAGCGACGTCAGCGCGCCCAGCGCAGCCAGCTGCACCGGCAGCTCCGCGGCGTGCGCGCGCATGGCGGCGGGGACCGCGTCGAGCGCGCCCTCGGCGACGGCGGCGGCCGCGTTGCGCGCAGAGGACGCCGCGCAGTCGCGCAGGCGCTGGAGGGCCCGCGCGGCCGTCGCCTCTGTCGACGACGACGAGCCCGTCGCCTCGCGCTCGACGCCCTTGGTCGCCTCGCGGGGCGACAGCAGCGCCTCTGCGCCGCCCTGCGCCTGCCCGTCCTTGTCCTTGCCTGCGCGCGGGCGTTGGGTTGCGGCCCAGTGCGGGGATCGGGAAAAAAGAGGAGGAGAGGGGGCAGAGGGGAGAGAGAGGAGACAGGGCGGTGGAAAGGGTAGGAGGCCAGTAGGAGGGGCAGTTGGGGTACCGTGGCTCTTTCGGAAGAGTTTCATCGGGGCGGGGTGGGAGTGCGTGCGGTGTGGGGGGTGATGGACTCAGAGGGGGGCGGAAAAAGGTGGGGGACTGTTGCGGTCTGGGGCCCAGCAGTGGCACTCCGACCGCAAACAGTGCTTTTGCACAACCGCTTCTTGACGAACGGTCTAAAAGGGGCTGTGAAAGATATCAGGATAAGAAGAAATCTCTCGCATTTTTCCGCCACGCAATCTGTACATTCGCGCACCTGCGGAATTCGCCTCCCTTGCGATCTGCACCGCAGAGCACCCTCGCAGCTGAGCGATCCCGCGAGCCGGGCACGCGGTGGCCACGGCGAGCACCCGGACGCCCCGGACGCCCGCCGGAGTGCCCGCAGGCAATCCAGCGGTAAACGGCAATGTCGGTTGGGCAGAGGGGTTTCAACACCCCGGGGGAAATTCCTCTGACCCGCAAAGCGGGCATACGATTAGCACAGAATTCACCCCACAGCACAGAAGGGGCAACAGCCACGTGTTCTGCTCTAGCGCCGACTGCACTAAACTTTCATAGAAGCAAATCCAACGCATCCGGTGTTCCGAATCGACTGCATCACCGTTGAACTGTCTCCCAGACCGACACAGCCGCATTCAGGGAGCAGCCGGCGCCTCGGACTCGGGCGACTGCGGGTTCTGCTGCGACTGCGACTGAGCAAACGACTGCGAGCGCGACAGCGAGGCGCGGGTGCTCCCCTCGGCGGGCGCGTAGTTGGTCGTGTAGATCCTGTGCTCGACGGTGTCCTTGACGATGAACCTGACGATCGCCAGGGGCTTCTTCTGGCCGATCCTGTGCGCGCGCCCGATGGCCTGCGCCTCGGTGGCCCTCGCGTACTCGACAGAGCCCGCAACAGGGCTCAGCAGGACGAGGTGCGACGCCTGCGTCAGGTTGAGCCCCGACGCTGCGTTCTCGAGCGACAGCATGATGACCTTGGCCGACCCCTTGGTGAACTCTTCAACAGCCTTGTTCCTCACGTGCACGTTGCCCTTGCAGTACACGTTGCTGATCCCGTTCTCCTGCAGCGTGCTCCCAACCCTCGTCAACAGCGAGTCCCACTGCACACGCCGGGCGGTCAGCCACGCCAAGTGAGACGGTACGAGTCGAAGAGAGGGGGTAGGGGGGGTTTGAGACCTCGGAGAAGACGATGACGCGGGCCTCGTCGTCAGCCTCAAAGGCCTCGCGCAGGTAGAGGATCAGGCGGGCCATCTTGGTGCCGTACTGCTGCACGAGGCGGCTCTCCTCGGCCTCCTTGCTGAGCTGCTCGCGGTGCTCCTTCTCAACCACGGCGACGACATCGGACGGGCGCACAGCCGCACGGCAGGTCGGGCAGCGCCCTTGAACTCCCACGGCCTCGGAGATGCACTTGCGGCAGAATAGGTGCCCGCACGGTGTGACGGCAGCCTCGGTGATGGGCTCCAGGCAGATGACGCAGGGCGAGTCCGGCGAGCTCACGAGCCGCTGCTGGATCGACTCGAAATACGCGATGTTCGCCCGATGGAACTTGGCCTCTGTTTGCAGAGTCATAAGTGACGCCGGGGCGAGGAGGGCGTGTGTGGGTCTCACCGTTCTCGGACGCCAACAGCTGCCCGGTGGTGTTGTCCAGCATTTTGGTGAATTCGTTGATCTGAGCCTTGAGCTTCTTCTTCTCATCGGCTGTCCCCTTGCCCTGGTCCACCTCGAGCTGCGCTATCTTCACCTTGAGTTCGGCGATCTCCATCCTGCAGTTTGCCGCGTGGTTCACCGCGGAGTGGAGCTTCTTGGTCCCGTGGGTGATCAGGTCCTTGCGGATTTCCTCGAGGGTCTTCTTCTCCTCGCCGAGAACGTCGCGGTCCTCCTTCGAGATCTGCGGGTGGCAGCAGATCTGGCGCATCTGTAGCTCGTTGCCAACGGTCTGCGCGGCGCGATACATCCCGCGCTCGATGTCGGACTGCTCGAGAAAGATCACCTCCTCCACCGTATCGGGTATCTTGGCCTCTTCACCGATGGTGTCCCTCGTATTCCTCCAGTAGAGCGACTCGTGGACGAGGCTCAGCAGATCTGGCGAGAGGCCCGTGACGCTGCTGCCCAGAAACTGCAGGGCTGCGACGAGCGAGTCCGCCTCATGGGGGAACGGGGTCCCGGTCATGTACCAGCGGTACGTCGAGTGGTACGACTCGAGGTACTGCGCCATGTTTCCCCCGGCGCACAGCACCTCGTGGCCCTCGTCGAGCACCAGCCTGTGCCAGAAGATGCCCTCGAGAAGCGGGCACTTCTTCGACAGGGGGGACTTGCGCCTCCACAGCTCCACCATCTTTGCAGCGATGTCTGCAGGGGAGTTGAGAGCCGTGCGTTCTTGAGAGGCGTACCTCTTCTGCGGACAATGGGCGCGTCGGCCGACTTGGAGAATGTGGTGTCGTGAAACATGGCGGCCTTGATGTAGCTCTTGTTCTTGATGAACTGGAACGAGATGACAACGACGTCTGCCAGGATCAGGTCCTTGTACGAGAGCTTTGCCGCCTGCACGATGGTCGTGATGGCGTACACCTGTGCTGTCTGTGTGAGTGCTTACTCGCTCGTCAGTCCCTCCCAGAGCACCTTGAGCTTGGGCTTCGTGTGCTTCTCGATCTCGCGCACCCACTGCGACACCAGGTGGCTAGGGCACATGACGAGAGTCGCGCACGAGCGCACGCGGTCCCCACAGCGCGGGTTCGACCACATGACACGCTTGTCGGCCCTGTTCTGGCAGATGAGACTGATCATGGCCAGAGTCTTGCCGAGGCCCACGCCATCGGCGTAGATCGCGCCCTTGAGCCCCAACTTGCATTTGCTGCCCGGCCTGTCCTCGTCCTGGAGGTGAATGATGCGGGTGGCCTCATCGAACAGAACGGGGTAGCCCTCTGGCGCCCCCGGGAGCCCCCTTAGGTTGGACAGCTCCCACACGTTCTCCTTGCAGCGGTTCTCGACGGTGAGCATCCAGTTCAGAGCCTCAAGCTGGTACTTGAACATGGGCGTCTGGACCCTGTCGGGCTGCTTGATGGGAACCGATGAGCACAGCAGCACGTTCGGCTCCTTCATGCAGTCGAAGTCGACGTACTTCTCCTTGTTTGCGTGCCTGAACAGGGCCTGTCGGTGGCGACGTTAACATGACACAACAACAGAGGGAGGAAGAAGGGGAGGGAGAGGACTCACCGCTCTTCCGGGGACAGGGATCCCGTTCCTCACGTAGAACTCGAGTTTGTTGAGGTCGATGCTCAGCTTGCTCCGGATGTCCACAGTGACCTCGGGCTTGCGTGGCTTGGTATCGGACGCCCCGCACCCGAAGCCGCTGTAGTAGCCGTTGTAGCCGCTGTAGGTGCTCAGGATGTGCTTGCGCGCCCTCTCGACAACGACTGTGTGGCTCCACAGCCCGTTGCCGTTGGCGGCTACGTCTGACAGGACGCTCGGGTACATGAAGCTGTAGCGGTTCGAGACAGAGATGGCCGTCCCGTTGAGCGTCAGACAGCCCACACTGCTGACGCCCAGGGTGTTGGAGCTCTGCAGGGCGGAAACCGTGAGTCCTCGGCGCCGCACATCTGCGCACGCACCAGGTAGTCGCGGATCTGCTCGTCCGTCAAGGTGCTGTCCACAGCTGTGCGCGAGAGGGCTGTTGAGCTGCGCGGTGGTGTGCCCGGGAGGCAACTCACCGTCTTCCACGAGGGTCACCGAGGCAGTGTCGCACATGATCGTGAGCCAGCGTGGCTCCCCTTCGGGTATCTGCGGCAGGTCCTGTGTCAGCGCAAAGCGGGCGGAACTCTGGGCGCGGGAACCTCTACGGGGCCGTCGTCCTCGCCGTGCAGCAGCTCGTCCACCTCGAAGTCGCTGTCGTCCGAGTCCACCACGTTCTCCTCCTCTGCGTCGGCCTTGGCCCTGGCCCTCGTGGCCCTCTTGCTCGTGGCCTTCTTCTTGGGCGCTGCTGCCGCTGCCCTGCCCCTCGCCCTCTTCTTGGGCCTCTGCTCCTCTGCCGACTCCTCTCCCTCCGGCTCCTCGTCCTCGCCGTCCTGCATGGGCGCCACGTCCTCGTCGTCCTCGTCCTTCCGGCGCTTACGGCGGGACTTGGTCTCGCGCGGTGCTGCTGCTGCTACTGCGGGCTGCTCGTCGTCGTCGGTTTCGGCGCTGCTGTCGACGATCGTAGCGAACTTGCGCGCCGCTCGGGCGGCAGCGGCACGCTTGGGGCGCGTGCGGGCGGTGGAGGCCTCTTCGGTCTCGGGGGACGGCTCGGGGGCCTCGGCCGCTGCGTCCTTGTCCTTTGCCTTGCGGGGCATTTTCGAGTCGCTCTTCGATTCCAGGTAAAAACAAGAGGTGTGGCAGCCACTCACTAGACTGTCTAGTGTGACTCCGATACCGTTGCTACATATCTTCGGTTGATAGATTGATTTCGCAATCAATTGTTTGTGAAAGATGAGTATCTGATGTGTGACGTGACGCTCCGCTGAGCAACACCCGACAGTTCGGTATCCTTGATTCCACTGGGGATAAAAACAAATCAAGCTATTTTTGGCACTCGCCCCTGCGCTGGTCTCCCACGCGAGCGGTCCGCACGCACCCATGAGCGACGGCGCCGACGCCACCCCTACCCCGGCCCTCGCCGCCATGTCCGCGCGCACCATCTCGCGCGAAGCCTGGCTCACCATCACCCGCGAGCGCGTCGCCGAGCCCGTCATCCTCGACGACGACGACGGCGACGGCGACGCCACGTCATCACAGCAGAGCTCCCCCGGACCCGGCTCGGCCGACGAGCGCGCACGCCAGAGCGCCGAGGAGATCCTGCACGACGCCGAGGAGGTCGACCTGAGCGGGGCGGGCCTGGCGGGGGCCCTGAGCGAGCGGGCCTGCCGCGCCCTGTCGCCCGAGAGGCTCCGCAGGCTCTTCCTCGCGCAGAACCAGCTCAAGCTCGTCGCCCCGACGTCGCTCGCGCACCTCGCGGGCCTCAGGTCGCTGAGCTTCTCGCACAACGTCCTCGTCGAGCTGCCGCCGCTGGCCTCCTGCGTCAACCTGCAGCACGTGCGCCTGTTTCAATTGAATTGGGGGCTGTGATTGAAAGTCGTATTGCTTTCGTCGCAGTTGATTGCGACGGAGAACGAGATAATGCTGTTCCCCGAGTCGCTGCCGCCGTCGCTCAAGGTGCTGGACCTGTCGTGGAACCACATCTCGCGGATCCCGCCGTCCGTCGGCTCGCTGACCGCGCTGGAGCGCCTCAGCGTGTGGTCCAACCGCATCTCGTCGCTGAGCCCCGAGATAGGCCGCCTGCGCTGCCTGCGGACGCTGTGGCTCGACTCCAACAGGATTACGGAGCTCCCGCACGAGATCCTCTCGCTGCCGAACCTCCTCGACCTCCACGCCTCGCACAACCCGCTCTCGAACCTGCGCGTCAAGACCGCCGCGTCGTCGCCCGACGACCTGGGAGAGCTGCGCTCTGTCGTGCGTTCCGAGTACGAGCGTTGCTGCGAGAAGTCCAGCTGCGTCAAAGTCATCGTCCTCGGTGAGACCGGAGTGGGCAAGACCTCGCTCGTATCTGCCCTGGCGACGGGCGAGTGGCCCGTGTTCGCAAGCCCCCCACCGCCCGTGCAGGCGCAGGCGCCGTCGACCGCCCCCGCTGGGTCCCTGAGGCCCGGATCCTCGAGGCCTGGGTCCTCGCGTCCCGGGTCGTCGAAGCCGGATGCACTGAGGCCTGGATCCTCCCGGCCTCTCTCAGCGCTCCAGACGCCCTCCCGCATAGGATCCGCGTCGTCCGCTCGCGGCGGGGCAGCATCTGCTGCTCAGAAGCGCCCGACATCGGTAGGTTTTCGCGCTGGGCCGCGGGGAGCTCACTGATATGGCTAGGCTGCTGTGTCGCCAGACGACTATACCAAGACGACTCTGGCGATGTCGACGACCAGCATCAGGGGAGGGTCCAAGGGAGGCCGTGCGAGCCGCACGCTGTCGGTGAACTTTTGGGAGCTTGGCGGCTCCCCCCAGTACTCGGGAGGTTTGCTCCTCTCGCCCCCATCGGTCCACAGCACTGACCGCCGGTTGCAGCGCACGAGTGGTTCATGCCCAAGACAGGAGCTGTCTACATGATCCTCTACAACCTCACGGCAGTGCAGGGGTCCAGGACAGAGTACTGGCTCGGGCTCACCGCACGGCTCAGCCCCGAATGCCCGGTCCTGCTGATCGGAACCTACGTACGCCACCCGCCGACGCCCACAACGGAGCCAAAGCCGCACCACAGTTGGCGGACAATTCGAGGATCAACGACAAGTTCCTCGAGAGGCACGTGGAGTCGATGCTGAAGGAGGCCCAGAAGACCAACCCCAAGGCCGTGCGCGTCTGCACGGTGCCCCTGGGAGGGAACACGCGCACTCCGCACTTCAGCATCATCAAGGACGCCATCTTCCAGGCGGCCGTCTCGCTGCCTATGATAAACAGGCCCATCCACCCCCTTCTCGGCCGTGCCACCCAGCAGGTCGCTAAGCTCCGGTACGTTTCGTCCGGGGTTCAGCACAGCTCACCCAGACTGTGGCCCTGCCAGAGCCTCGGCTGTCGCTGTTGCTTCGACCCCGCCCGCGATGAAGTGGCTGACCTACACGGGTGCCGTGATGTGAGTGCCCCCCCCCCTCCTTTTTAGCGGCGTGCCCTGAGTGTTACACGGCAGTCGGGAGGACCTTGACATCTCGCACGAGGACCTGAGGCTGATAACAAGTCTCCTGAGCCGCGGCGGCCTCCTGTACCACGTCGACCCTCCCGACGTGGTGAGCTCACAGCCGGTCGGAGGTTGGGGCGACGCGCAGCAGGGGCAGGCGCCGTCCGCCCAGGGCAGCAGGCCCTCCAAGATCAAGCCATCCGCGTCGACTCTGAGCATCAACAAGCTCAAGGACGGCATGTCGAGGGCGTCCGCGGTCAGCATCAAGATCGAGCCGCCACAGCACGCATCGGGCAAGGCGGCTGCGGACGCTCCCCAGAAGATACGCGCCTCGACCTCCTCGGAGCACATCCGCATCGAGAAGCAGCGCAGCGAGTCCAAGCGCAGCCTCCGGCTCGACGAGACCGACGAGGAGAAGAAGCAGAGGTGGACCCAGGAGCCGTCCGAGTGGGAGAAGGTCCTGACGCGGGAGCTGCGCGACTACGTGGTGTTCAAGCCGACGTGGCTCGGTCAGCTGGTCTTCCGCGCCGTCGAGGTCCAGAACTCGAGGCTCTCTGCGGAGCAGAGGCAGGCCGCCGAGGAGCAAGCGGCGTCGCTGCCATACGACAAGCAGGGACCCTCCCAGGGCCTCGCGGGGGCTGTGGCTGCCCAGATCGCGCAGGCTGTCCAGTCGCTGTAGCCGTGGCGCAGTTGGCGGCTGTATCTTACCCTCCAAGGCACCTCGTATACCACTTGCTGTACACAAACCAGACTTTGCTTCAATCAGGAGTCCCTGCAGTCTGTCTGCATTTGCCTGAGTCTGTCTGTGGGCTGCCTTGTGATTGCACGCGTGCACTGCGGTGCCGTGGAGCTCCTGCCTACGCAGTCGCTCGCGGATGCAACCGGCCTACTGGCGCGCGGCACTCCTCACGCAGTGGGCGCCCCTGAGGGCTCGCCGAGGACGTGGCACATGAAGTAGTACATCTGCTTGTACCACCAGCACCAGTCGTGCGACACGTCGTGCCCTACAAAGCCGGAAGGGTGTCCCCCCGCTGGTCAGCCAGCGTCTGCTCCGCCCCTGCCCCCGTGGGTCGTGTGCGTGGGCGCACCCCAGATGTCGATCCAGGCGGGGATGCCCTTGGCCTCGAGCACGTGCTTGAGGGCGCGTATGTCGGCGAGCATGAGCCAGTCCCAGTCGCCCTGTCCGCAGCAGGCGACGAACGTGCCGCGCCTGTAGAGCGCCAGCGTGGCCTCGTCGTGCAGGTTGGGCAGGAACCGCAGCGGCGTGTTGTAGTAGACGTTGTCGTCGCAGTAGTCGCCGATGAAGTCGCTCAGCTGGAAGAGGCCGCTCAGCGAGAGGCCGACGCCAAAGACCTCCGGGTGCCGGAAGTAGAGGTTGGCCGCGTGGTAGCCGCCCAGCGAGCACCCCGCCACCATCAGCGGCTGCGCGCCGACCCTCTCGCGCATCAGCGGCACCACCTCGCCCATCACGTACTCGTCGTACTGCTGGTGCCGCTTGGCTCTGGAAACGTCGCGCGCCACGGAATAGTGAACTTTCCGTGCACTACCGCTTTTTTACCGTCCGGATTCGTGTTTTGCGCTTATGTAGAAACGGTGGTGGGTGGGGCGGGGCTGAGGGGCGGACCTCTCTGCAGGGGGCGCGGAGGTGTTTGCCCAGGACTGGTTGTCGACGGAGCCGATGGCGAAGACGGTGAGGCGGCCGGCGTCGATCCAGGGGGCGAGCGTGTTGATCATCTCGAAGCCCTCCCACTCGGTGCAGTTGCCGCCCTGGCAGGGCAGGCCCAGCAGGCCGCGGCCGCCGTGGCCGTAGACCTTGAGCTCCATGTCCTGGCCCAGCGACCTGCTGAACCACCGGTGGTACTCGGTCTTCATCGGTGCTGCGAAGAGGGGGGGGCAGGGTGGGGACCACCACAGACACAGTAACTAGAGCCTGTGAATCTGGAAGAGCGAATATCTTCGGCATTTATCACGCGGGTGATTGCACAAGGCATCATTTCACTTTCTCTCGTGCGGGTGAAATGTAGTCGCTCAGTCAACACAGGGATGAGGAGACTGGCAAAGCATAAAACTGAAAGGGGAGAACTGTCTCGCTCGTGTTCCAGCTGCCGTATCAATTGCATGCAACGAGGTCCGGTTGTGGTGAGGTCCCTCTCTCCCCTGGCAAGTGACAAAGCGACGAGGCGCCACCCCGGCAGGTACCACTGGATTCTGACAATCGATTGCTGGATATCGATTGGCCGTGACGCAACCAGGGAGAGCAAATATCTCGCAAATAATCAGACCCCCCATTCCACCAAACGGGCAGAACCGGACCACACCCCAAAAGCGCAATGGACGCCAACCTGACCACGTTCATCTGCACGGGCTGCGGGCGCATCATGCCGACGCCCTCGACGTGCGGCCGCGCGCACGGCCCGACGCCCTCTACGTGCTCGACGGCCGAGGACGAGCGCGTGCTCGAGACGAGCGCCGCCCACAGAGGGCCCTCGCTGCACGTCAAGGTGCTCAACCCGCTCGAGGCCCCGCTGCCCTGGCCGACGCCCATCGACCTCACCGCGCAGCCCCGCGACGACGAGGACCTGCCGCTGCTCTAGGCCGGCCGTCCCCCCGGGCCTGCGGAGAAGCCGCCCCCTTTTTGGTTCCCCTCCCCCTCCCTTCTTGTCTGCTGCTCATCCGCACACGCACACTCGCCTCTCGCGCACGCGCAAGGGGAGCATCAGCCTCGCCTCCCGCGCGCCATACGCTCGGCCGTGCGGGTGGCTGGGGCCTGAGTGGGTTTATACAGACGGTTCGAACACGTTAGCTATTTTTCTTTGGCTCTTTGTGTGTGTGTGTGTGTTTGCGCATCTGGCGACCCTCGCCGTGCCGGTTGGAATTGGATGGGGGGGGGAGTTGATGAGACGGCTGCAAGCGTGCGCAGAGGGGGGGGGCGAGCTATTCGGGGCACAGGGGAGTGCGGATGAGGGAAAATGGACATAAACGTACACCCTCGAGGACGATGTCGCCCCCAGTCTGTCGCTTCCTCCGAATTCGTGGGCAAACAAAATAATATCCGTTTTCTCCCGGGACGGTTACAGCGACCGCGGGCGCCCGAGGCCGCCGCTCATGAGGAGCCATGTGCGGGCCATAGTGGAGCGCGCAGGCCCGGAAATCCGCGGAATTGAGTGCGCTGGGGAAATGCAGCCGGCCACAGATGTTCGGTTGGCCGAGCAACGGAATGAAACAGGGGCTGCGATTGCGCAGGGGAGACAAAGTGCGGGGAGAGGGAGGGCGGGGGAGAACGGGGGGAGGGGTGCGCTCAGTTGTACTCGAGCTTGACGGTGGGCTTGTTGCTGTCGTAGTTGACCCACTGGAACTTGACGCGGTTGCTCTTGAGCTGCTGCGCAAACGCCGCGAGCTCTGCGTCGTTGTGGCTCCAGTGCGCGATGACGACGTCCCTGAGGGCGCTCGACGGCAGGCGCGTGGCCCTGATGTGCTCCTTGAGTATGATGTCGTAGATGTCCGCCACAGAGTTCCCGAACACGCCGCCGCCGATCAGCGTCAGGAACAGCCGCGGGCACCTGTACGCCACGGCCGCTGTGTACGTCCCGCGGTACGCCGCACGCAGCAGGAAGCGGGCCTTCTCCTGCCCGCCCGGCACGGTGGCGTTCTTCTCGCCCGCGGAGCCCTGCGCGATGTTCATGGCCGCACAGAAGACCTGGTCGATCAGGTGTATGTCCCTGTCCGAGGGCCCGTTGGGCTTGACAGGGCACTTGATCAGGCGCAGCTCCTCGCCCTCGAAGCCCGCGTACGTGACCTGCACGTCGAGGTGCAGCGCCACGCAATACTTGCCGAGGAGGTCCTCGTACTCGCGCGAGCCCTCTGGCGGCAGGGGCTTCTCATCGCCCGTCAGGCAGACGTACCCGTTGCGCACAGTGAAGTACTCGCGGAGGTTCCGCAGCAGTTCGACCTGCACTGCCCCCGTCTGGCGCCATGCCTCGGGAGGCATGTTCGGGTTGTAGAAGGCCGCGTGTACGCGCGTGATGGCAGCAGCACCGGCGCTTATCGAGGCCTGCGGCCCCTGCGTCTTGTCCCAAATGTCTTCGCTGCGGTGTGAGGGCGGCGAAGGGCAGCGACGCTGTGCGGCGCACAGAACTCCGTGAAGCACTCCGAGTCCGGTGGGGTCTCCTCGTCGATGCCCTCTACTGCGTTGAAGTTGGACGCTGCTTGGAACATTGCGCCCCTGTTCGACGCCTGCAGCACTCCGATGTCGACGGCCGGCAGCGATTCCTTTGCACATTTACGGTCGGGTCAGCTACGCTGTGGCGCCAGCGGCCACAGGGAGGGCGCGAGAAGGAGCCCCACAAGGTCAGAGCGCGTGACGATGCGCAGGGTGGCGACCTCTGGCTGTCGTAGGGCGTCGCGGACGCCCCCCTTGGCCATCGACTGCTCGAGCTCGCCGACGGTGGTGATGAAGAAGTTGCCCGCATAGTACATCGCCCCGGTTTGCGAGTTCTGGATGACGAGCGATGTTCCCTTCCCTGCTCGTTGCGGTGCTGTCATGCGCAGTGCAGGGGGGGGTCCGTGCAGGGTGGCACACCCTTGGCTGTCTTGAACCTGTTCTCCTTGATGTACGTCCCTGGCGACGCCCTGAACGTGGCCTCGCCGACCCCCGTCAGCTGCTCGAACCACCTGTGCGCCGGCAGCAGCGGGTACCCCAGCTCCCCCATCACCTCTGCCGCCTGCGCCCTCCCCGGGGCCGTGGGCGCAGCCTGCGCGGGCGGCGCCGGCACAACAACCTGCGGGTGCGGCGGGACGATGGGTGGCGGCGACGGTGCCTGCTGCGGCCTGAAGTCAAAGTCCCCCGACTTGGACGGCTTTATCCCCGGCGGCTGTGCCTGCCCCTGCCCCTGTCCCTGTCCCTGTGGCCTGTATCTGTGCGACGACCCGTCCGAAGGCGCTCGTCTCGGCGGCGGGTGCGCAGCCCCAGCCCCCGAGGCAGCAGCAGCAGCAGCAGGCCCAGAGGCCTGGGCGTGCGCGTGCTGCGCTGCTGCATGGCCGGACGGCTGCTGCAGGAACCCCCCGGGGGCAGAGGCAGTGGCCCCGGCCTGCGACCCGACCCCCGCGACGCCCGGCGACACGCACTTGACGTTGAACGTGCGCGAGCCGCCGCCCGTGATGCTCTGCTGCTGCAGCCTCGGCTGCGGCCCGAGGAAGACGACGCGCGTGTCGTCGAGTGGCACCTTGCCCAGCGGGCTCCCCGCCGTCTCGTTGAGCAGCTTCTGCTCGTGCTGGGCGAACAGCACCCACGAGTGGTCGGGCATCTCGTACATCCACTGCTGCTGCTGCTGCTGCTGCTGCTGCGCGTGCTGCAGGCTCTGCCGCACCTGCTGCTGCTGCTGGAACGGCCGCGACTGGGGGTCTGGCGACCCGGGGCTCTTGCGGATGANACTGCTGCTGCTGCTGCTGCTGCTGCTGCGCGTGCTGCAGGCTCTGCCGCACCTGCTGCTGCTGCTGGAACGGCCGCGACTGGGGGTCTGGCGACCCGGGGCTCTTGCGGATGACGCGCCTCATGCGCTGCGGGTCGTCGAGGCGCTTCTGCAGGTGCTGCCCTCCGGTCGTCTTGGCGAACTCGACGTACCGCTCCGTGTCGATCAGGACCTTCTCCTGCAAGGCCAGCGTCAGCGCCCAAGAGAGGGGAGAGCTGTGGCCGCCGTGGAACGTCTGGGCGTCCAAATCGAGGGGCTGAAGAGGAATGAGGGTGGGGGGGAGAGCAGAGGGAGATGGGGGGGTGGACAGGGGGGACCTTGCGGGCGCGGAAGGCCTCCTCGATCATGCGCGAGACCGCCTCGGGGTAGGGGGCGGTCTTGCCGTCGTTGTCCCAGCACCACATGGGGTCCTCCGTCACGGCACGCGAGGCCTGGTGCGTCATGGGATAGGGATAGGTCGTTTTGCCGAATTGTAAATTTGGCGACCACTCTCTCGAAATATCGTGATATTATTGCGATCCAAACCCTGGGGGTTTCTTGTGCCTGCACCCCATCCCCGGCCCGGCAGTCGATTGCGGAGGGGGCTTATCGAACGTCGCGAACGACGGGGGCGCGGGGCAGTCGCCAGGGGGGCTGCGAGATGGCTTGAGGACTGACGCCATTGATGACATCAACAGATTGTACCGCAACCCCTAAAAAAAGGCGGAGAATGGCGGAAGTTCAGGCGGCGGATGCGGCGATCATCAAGGCCGAGGACCTCGAGGCCCCGGCGCCCACCCCCTCCTCCCCCAAGACCGATGCGGACAAGCCCTCCTTCCCTCCCATGAGCGGCAAGGACTCGGTGCGGCGTACCCCCTTCCCCCACGGTTTTTTGCCCTCTGGTGCAGCGTGTCTCAATGGGAAACCCGGTGACACTCGGCGAGCAGGGCCCTGTCAAGAAGGAGGGCAGGAAGGTCGCGGTGCCCGCGCACCGCTACAGCGCGCTGAAGCAGAACTGGGTCGACATCTTCACGCCGATCGTGCAGAACATGAAGCTGCAGATCCGCATGAACATGCACACGCGCCACGTCGAGCTGCAGACGTCGCAGTACACCGAGGAGATCGGCGCGCTGCAGAAGTCGGCCGACTTTGTCAAGGCGCGGACCCGCCCGACCCCCAAATATCTCCGCCGCCGCGCGGGGGCGCCCGCGAATCCGGAGGGGCAGATATTATCCCCAGGAATTCCCCGCGCAGTGCATATCAGTTCTGACTTTTTCCACTGCCATACTAGGCATTTATTCTGGGATTCGAGGTCAAGGACGCGCTCGCGCTGCTGCGTCTCGACGACATCTACGTCGAGTCTTTTGACGTCACGGACGTCCGCCAGCTGCAGGGCGACCACCTCTCGCGAGCGATCGGCCGTATCGCGGGCAAGGACGGCCGCACGAAGCTGCTGATCGAGAACGCGACGCGCACGCGTATCGTCGTCGCGGACAAGAAGATCCACGTGCTGGGCTCGTTTGCGAACATCAAGACGGCGCGCGACGCGGTGTGCGACCTGATCCTCGGAACGCCTCCGGGCAAGGTCTACGCGAAGCTCCGCACCGTCGCTGGGCGCCTGAAGGAGAGGTGGTAGTGAGGGTGTCCCAGCCCAGCAGCACTATTAACTTGGATTCGCTTTCGATTTCGCAACAGTAGAGGGGGGCGGTCTCTCAGCCCTCTCACACTGGCGGGCTACCTCGGCGTGTGCTGGGCTTGGAGAGTACTGAACAGGTTCGCGGTGGTGTGTGAGCCAATGTATGGGGTGTGATCATATGCGAGATACAAGAGTCCTGATGAACCGAGCTCAGTATATCGAGGTGCCCTGTGAGAGAATCTTCCTCCCCGGTCGTCAGGACTGCAATTCCGATCCGCCCTGGCAGCGCAGATATTTCCCGCGGGCAATATCTATTCTTGTCGCGCGGGATGGAGGCTGCACCCCCGACCTACGACCAGCTCCTCGACGGCCTGCGCCTCAAGGTCAGCGAGCTCCCCTCGCCCGCGCCCGAGCCGCTGGCCCACCGCCACGGCCTCCGCGACCGCCTCAGCACGCGCTCGCTGGCCTTTGTCGAGCGCGCCTCTGTCGTCGCCAGCACCCGCAGGTCCTCCAACGCCCTCGTCGTCGCCGCGCGCTCCTCCTGCATGCTCGACAAGTCCCTCCGCGACGTCGCCCGCGCCGTCTCCGCGCGCCCGCGGCCCGCGATGGGCCCGCAGGGCGGAGCCGCCGCGGAGCCGATGACCGAAGATTCGAAAATCTCCGCGGAGCTCTGGCGGTCGTACGAGAAGGACATCGTGGAGCTCTCGGGGAGGTTCCGCACGGCGTCCGCGGTGCTCGGCGAGGTCCAGCCGCGGCTCGCGGCGGCCCTGGAGGAGAACGCCGTGCTGCGCGAGCGGTTCGAGCGGGCCGCCAAGTGCCAGTACGACTCTGCGGTGGCCATCAAGACGGGGCTCGCCACCGCGGACCGCCAGCAGCGCTCGCACGAGCGCTCCATCGACGAGGCGCTCGCTTCCGAGACAGGGCTCCGCGGCAGGGTCGCGCAGGCCCGCGCGGAGCTCGAGCACGCCTCGCGGAAGGTACGCGTCGAGGAGGAGGGCAAGCGGGCCGCAGACGAGAAGCTCTCGGCTGCGATGGCGGCCGTCCAGGAGGCCAGGGGTCAGCGCGACGCCGCCAGGGGCGTCCTGGCCGCCGCCAAGATGCCCACCGAGGCCCTCCTGCGCGTCTACGCGGACACGGAGGCGCTGCGGGCCCGCATCGAGCAGTCGGCGGCCGTCGCGGACGAGCGCGAGCGCGGCATCGCGGAGCTGGAGCAGCGGCTGGCCTCTGTCCAGGACCAGATCGCCGCCATCGCCCGCGCCGAGTGCGTCAAGGAGCGCGCAGCCTCCGAGGCGGAGAGGAAGCCGGCAGGGGACGCGAAGAAGCGGGCTGCAGCGCCGCCCGGGAAGAAGGTGGGCGCCCTGGTCGCCTGCGAGATGTTCGGGGCCGACGAGCTGTGGCGGGCGGCGCCGCTGGCGATGCGCCTCGCGCAGACGACGGTCAGCTCGGCGCTGCGCTCCAAGTGCGCCGAGAGGGAGGGCTGGGAGTACGAGTCGAGCGGCGAGGCCTTCGCGCTGGCCTTCGAGGCGCCCGAGCAGGCGCTCGCGTTCTGCACCGAGCTCTCGGCGCACCTCTGCAACTGCGACTGGCCCGAGCAGCTGCTCAAGCACCCGCTGGCCGCCGAGAAGCTCAGCTCCACGGGGTCGGTCCTCAGCAGGGGCCCGCGCCTGCGCTTCGGCGTCGCCGTCGTCCGGCCGCCGCCGGGCCCCGGGGGTCCCGCGGACACGTCTCCGTTCCTCGAGCAGGCCAAGCGCCTCGTGCGCTACGCCGCCGGCGGGCAGGTGTTCCTCGAGGCCAGCGCGCGGGACTCGCTGACCGCGGCGGAGGACTTCAGCCTGCGGGATGTGGGGCAGTGCAAGATCAAGGGCGGCGCGCAGGTCGACCGCGTCGTCGAGGCGGTGTCCAAGTTCTTCTCGGGGAGGCCCGAGGAGCCCCAGCAGCTGGCGCCCGAGGCCGCGCAGAGGGCGTCGCAGGGCCAGGTCATCGAGTTCGAGGAGCGCGTCCAGGCAATCGAGAGGCTCGGGGGCGCCGTGTCCGAGCGCGAGCAGAGCGTGGCGGACCAGTCGCACACGCTCGACGCCGTGCGGGATGAGTGCTTCGTGCTCTGCGCCCAGCTGGACATCGTCCGCCGCGAGTACGAGTCGCTGCGCAAGCAGATGGTCGCCGAGGCGGGGGCCGACGCCGCGCTGAGCGACCGGGTGGCGATGGTCCTCAACGAGCGCGTGCAGATCAACGCGGCGATGCTCAAGGCGCAGGGCAACATCGAGCACCTGACGGAGCACCAGGAGCAGATGTCCCAGGAGACCGAGCAGTGCGCCACCGAGGCCGGGGCGGAGCGCGCGCGGCTGCAGGAGATCGAGGGCAGCATCGTCTGCAAGTGCCCCGAGGTGCGCGCGAGCCCCGAGATCGCCAAGATGCAGGCCGTGGCCTCGGAGCTCGAGCGCAGGATCGCGGAGGAGGGCGACCGCAGGGCCGAGCTGCTGCGCCAGGTCTCGGAGATGCGCAGGGAGTTCGAGACGGCGCAGCTCGAGGCGCTGGACCGCGCGATGATGGGCGAGCGGGCGCAGCGCGAGGCCGCCGCCTCGTGCCCGGCGCTCAAACGGAGGCTGGAGCAGTGCAACGAATCGCTCCAGTGCTCCGTCAGCCGCGGCGACGGGCCCACGTCGCTGCCCGAGATGGCTCTGATCATCGCTGGGCGGTGCGGAGACGCCAGGGAGTCGGGATCGCCCCGGCGTACCGTGCCGTTCAGCCCTGAGATCACCAAGACAACGCACCCTCTGTCCCGCTCCGTCGACTCCTCGACGCTCTCCAGCCCGGAGCAGGCCAAGCCAGCCGCCCGTAGGAAAGGCCCGTCGCGTGCAGGAGACGCCGGGGCCGCCGCGACCTCAGAGCAGGTCACGATGGTCCGGCCCTTCTCTGTTTTGCGCGAGACCCCGCGAGAGGGATCCAAGAGCGCTCGCAAGACCGCACTCGGCGCTGCGTCCCTCTCCAAATCGCCCTCGAGCCTGCGCATGCAGGGGTCGATAGGCCCCGCAGGGCCGCCTCTGAGCAAGCTGTCGGCGTCCGAGAGCAGCGGGTCGCTGGCCCCGGTCAGGAAGAAGTTCGGCATCCCCAAGTGGCCCTCGCCGCTCTCGCGCAGCGTCCCCGAGGACACGGTGGAGGCGGAGCCGCTGCCGGCGTCGACACGGGCGCCGGACAGGCCAACGATCCTGCCGGATCTCGTCACACAGCAGCAGCCGCAGGCCCAGCGGAAGCAACACCCGCTGGTACGCAGCGTGCCGTTCTCGGACGAGGGCCGCATGTTCCCCGACATCGAGGACGCGGGCCGGCAGGACCCGCAGAACTACGAGGTCAAGCAGCTCGGGGACATCAGGGAGGAGCGCTCGGTGCTGGACCTGGACCCCCGCGTGTGCGAGGGCCAGGCGACGAGCGACTCGGAGGTCTCGCCCAGGCCGCAGCGATCCGCCAAGGCGCAGGGCCGCATGCAGAGGAAGGCGGAGCACCTATTCCACCTGCCGCCGTCGGGGTCGGTCGACAGCAACCTCTGCCGCCTGCAGGGGGCGGCCGAGTCGCAGACGAAGCTGCCGGCACTCAAGGTCAGAGAGGAGCCCGCCCTCGGGCAGCAGAAGCCCCCGGTCGTCGCGCTCAAGGCCCTGGGAATGCACTCGCGGTCCCTCTCCGCGAGCTCTGCGCGTACTGCGGCGGCTGGCAAGTCGGGGCAGCCGGTGTCGGCCAGGCCACACCACCTGCGCGCTGCGTCGGACCCGCTCGCGCCGCAGGAGCTGCAGTCGGCGCGGAGGCAGAAGCCCTCGCAGGCGGCGCTCTCCATCGACTACAGCGAGTCGACGCGCGAGAAGGCGATGGAGCGCCAGGAGGAGGAGACCAAGGAGGTCCTGCGCGCTATGAACCTGGGCTTCGAGTCTGCGCTCAAGATGCAGTCTGTGCTGGAGCAGATGCGGCGCTGCCTTGGGCAGAACTCGGGCAGGTCGTCAGTAAACGACCAGGAGGCGACGACTGGAGACGCGAATGCAGCGCTTCCCACGATACGTGTGCCCATAACCGGCACACAGGAGCCCGTGCAGTGCGAGAAGCCCACGGCGGAGGCCGCGGCAGGCGGGGACCAGCAGCAACCGAGGGCCGACGAGGCCGGGAGGGCTGCCGGCAACAAGTTCAACATATCGGTGAACCAGCTGGAGCTGTTCGGCAGCCTGCTGCTCCGGGGCAACAACGTGGAGAACCAGGAGCTCATCGACGCCGGAGTCCCCGCACAGGCGGTGCTCGCCAACGACTACGAGGTCGCCAGGCGACAGCAGCTCAACGTCGTCGAGCTCAGCCCCGACATCGTAGCCCTCAAATGCTCCGCGGCGCTGTGCCCGGCGCTACCGGCGTGGGGCCTGCGCAAGAGCTTCAGCATGGCCTCGTCCCTCGACCTGCTCGCGCCCCGAATGGCCGCCCCCACCCTGGCTCTGCAGGACTCGCCTGCTCTGTTGGCGCCCACGGGCCCGCACATCCCGAGGTCCTCGTCTGTCATCCAGGGGCTCGAGATCATCGGGACGCAGTTCGCTCTCAAAGACTAGGCACGGCAGTATCCCCCAGCTGTGCCGCACATGTATCATGGCAGGACGTGGAATAGAGCGTCCGTATTCCTTACTTTAGACGGGGCGTGTTGTCGAGCAGCGGGTTCTTCAGACGTCCCTTCTCCTTCCTCTTGCTGGAGGACTTGTGGGCCTGGTGGCCGGACACGCGCCCGATGGCGCTGAGACGGGCCATCACAAGTCTGCCAACGGCCTCTGTGGAGTACTTGCTGGACACGTCTCTCGACGCTCGCAGCCCCGTTTGCTTGGCTTTCTCTGGGTTGCTGAACACCTCCCGCATCAGCGCTCTGCGCGACAGAAGGCCTTCAGCTAAAGGGATCGTGGCTGGGTAGCGAGCACCTCAGGTGCCAATACGATGGCTCGGCCCACAGGAATTTCTGGAACGGGCCCGTGCGGGGGTGCGAGAGCCTGTGCACGTGGATGAGGTACGAGTTCTCAGGCGTCATGAACGCGGTGTTCCCTGACCAGTTGGTGGCGATGACGGGGACCCTGCGTTGCTGCTGTGAGCTCGGGGCGAGCGGGGTCTGGCGTGAGATGAGCTCACCCCGTCGCCATCGCCTCGATGTGCGGCCGGCCCCACCCCTCGCCTTTGCTGGGGACCACCAGGCAGTCGACGCTCGCGTAGAGCTGCGGCAGCTCCCTGTCGGGGATGTACCACTGCAGGACCCGCACCTCGGGGCGTTCCTCTGCGCTGGGCTTGACCGACTGTGTTATCTCTCGGATCTTCTCCTCTATCGGGGTCCTGCGCGGGTGGGCTCGTGAGCATGCCGCCCGCTTGCGTGCGACCCCGGGAGGCACCCCTCGTGGTGGAACTCGTGTGTGAGGACCAGCAGTGCCACAGACTCGTTCCTCCTGAACTCCTCCGTGAACGCTCGCACGAGCATGGGGAAGTTCTTCCTCTCCTCCCACTTGGCGACCGAGAGGAACCAGAACTTCCCGCCCTTGTCGAACTGGTCCTGCGGCGGCGTGTGAGAGGCGAGGCCAAGCTCAGCCCACGAGGGAGCCCTCGCGCACCTTCGGCAGAGGTCGCACTTGCAGGTTGAACGCCCTCGTGTCCACAGGCTCTGGCACGACGGCTATCTTCGACCCGTCAACGCCGCTCCCTGCAGGGCTCCGCGTTGGTCGAGTGGGGCGCGGCGGGTGCAGGGGGCCCCGTACGTCGGAAGACCTGGTCGTGGAACTGCGTGGGCACCCAGACCTCGTCCATCCCGTTGCACCTGCGCACCCACTCCTCCGGTATCGCGTCGGTCTCGCTCATCGTCCTCCCGACCACGTAGGCGAACTTCCCCCAGCCCTGCGGCGGGCACTGCGACGTCTGGTACAGCGGGGGGTACCACGCTGCGCCCCCGGTCACCCTCGGCTCAGCCGGCGTCCGTTGCCCCCTCCCACCCCGGGGCTGTGGGCCCCGTCCTCACCTCCGGGCTCCGAGTGGCACACGACGGCCGTCGCAGAGACGTTGATGCGGGTCCGCAGGCCACGCTGCACCAGCGCCGACACCCTGTCCTCCAGACCCTGCATGAACTCGTACGACACGGCGTCGCCTTCGGCGGTGGGGTCTCTCAGTCAGAGGGCCGGCAGCACAGCTGGAGGGCGGGGGCGGGGCACGGCAGACCGTGCTGGACCAGCCGCACTGGTATGCGGTCCTCGAGGCTCAGCGCGAAGCCCAGCGCCTCGCTGCAGTACCCGCCGCCGCTCAGCACAGGAGCCTGCGTTGTGCACCCCGCGGTCAGAACCGCAGAGGCACGGGGCGGAAGCGTGCCATCCACAGGACGGAGCGGATGTCGCGAGTCGGAGTGCTCGGGGGAGGACTGCGCAGAAGCGAACTCGACAGACACGCGACGGCGGCGATGGCCGCCGCTGTGGAGACGACAGCGAAGCAGCGCTGCATTCGCGCACTACAGGACGAGCAAAAATCTAGTGACCTCGAATCTTCAGGAAATATCTGCCCGTTGCCTCCTTTCTGCCGGGTGAGGTCCGGGTCCCGCGCGGCCGGCCGGTCGGCCCGCCAGTGTCCCCGGGGTTGGCGAGGCGCCTGTGCTGTGGCGCGCTGTTCTACTTTTCTTTCTGTTCCAAGATGCACCGATATGGTTTTCTGGGGCGAGCGTGTTCCAAAAATAGATTTCTATTCGTGTTTCATATCAGTGCGCGCACTGCGCGCTGTCGCGGGCACCTGCAACACCCCTTGGGCATCGCGGCCTGCGATTCGGACCCGCCTCACGCCCCGGATGGGCGGCGCAGCCTCGTCGGCAAAGCCTGGCGGAGAAATCATCTCCGGTGAGAAGCAACTACCCCTGACCGTCTCTCACCCGCGCCTCGCACCGCTTTTCTGTGCACGTCCGCTGTGGCACCCGACGCGCGGTCCGGGTGTCGCCGCGTCTCGACAGTCAAAGCCGCGGGGAAGGGCCCGCCGTCGACGACGGGTCTGGCGCCCATAACCGCATGGGCGCAAATAGAGGAGAACTCGACAAAGTCGTCGCAGAAGCGGCGACAGCGCACCCCCGCGGTCGAGGGGCCGCCGAGGTCGCCGCCGACAGTGCGGACTCCGAAGCACGTCTCGCAGGTAATCGTCGCGACCTCGAAGATGAGCATCCTGCCCGCCAAGAGCCTCGAGGACTCGTCTCCGGACTTCATCGTCATCCGGCCGCAGCCCAGACGCCAGTCGGGGTCGCTGCCCAGCGGCGTCTCTCAGCTCCTGGAAGAGCAGGGCCAGCAGCAGCAGCAGCAACAACAACAACAGCCACAAGAACAGCCGCAGCAGCAGCAGCAACGCCCGCACTCCGAGGGGCCGCGGGAGAGAGCTAAGGGGCCGCAGGCGGAGGCAGACCCGAAGTCGCGCGTAAAGAACGACGTGTTCCCACTGCAGAGGCCCCGCTCGCAGTCCGCTGACCTCGCCCGGACGGCGCTCAGCCCACGCAACCTCCCCGTTGGAGTCGGTACGCGCACCGGTCCGGAAGCTCGCTTGCCTAAGCCGTTCAAATGATGCAGAGCTGAGGCACGGGCCCGTGTTCCCGTCCGCTTTGGTGGAGCGAACGCCGTCCGCAGGCCTGCCCGACGGCAAGAAGCAGCTGTCGAAACTGCACCTGGGGCCCGCAACGGGTGGGGACCGGCAGAGCGAGCTCGCCGCATGGGCCATCGGGAAGTTCAGGACGCGAGTGCGGATGCAGCAGGTCACCAAGTCCTACGCCCGCTTCGTTCCGGAGCCGGTCATCAAGGAGCTCGGCAAGAAGTGCATAGAGGACGTACGCTCCGAGTCGTTTGGAAGTAGCCAGGCCTGAGCTGCTTGCCCTTGGCAGATCGACGTTGGGGACTTTGCGCTGCTCAACCGGACCATCATGGTCACCGACATACGAAAGTTCACCGCGCTCTCGGAGAAGATGGGGGCCGCGACGACGTACAGGTTCCTCAATGGCCTCTGCAAGCGGTTGCTCCCGTGTGTCCACGACAACAACGGGTGAGCGGGATTCGGCTGCTCTCGGAGTTGGAGGATTTTAACCGTGGTGGCCAACTCAGGTTTGTGGACCGGTTCATGGGGGACGCCATCATCGCTGTGTTTGTCAGGGCAGGCGACGCAATCAAGGCGTCGAGACATCTCCTGCGCGCTATCCGCAAGTATAACCGAGAGCGAGCAGCCAAGGGCTGGGATGTTCGTGCACACCCTTTTCTCTCCGAGCCCCCAACTCACACTGCAGCCCAGCCGATCGAGATGGGCGTGGGGCTCCACGCGGGCAGGATCATGCTGGGGACAGTGGGCGACGCGCAGCATATGACGATCACCAGCATCGGGAGGTCGATCACCGTCGCAACGTGCATGGAGATGATGACCAAGGTCTGGACCCCCCGCGTGCAGCTGTCTGGCTCGCTCTCACCTCATTCCCCTCCTTTCCCCGCACGCAGTTCTATCACTGCGACATCGTGGCGTCAGAGACTGTAATCAAGGACTACACACCGACCGCCGACGTCGTCGTTCGCAAGATCGACCGCATCAAGATTCACCACGACGGGGACCACCTCGATGTGTACCAGGTAGCCGACAAGGGCGCCCTCGCCCCGACCCTCGTGTCGCTGTACGAGACGGCGCTCGAGGAGTGGTTCGCCCGCAAGTACGACCAGGCCTCGAACCTGTTCAACCAGTGCACCGTGTCGGCGCCATCCGACGGGCCCAGCGCGGTACTCTCGGAGCGGCTGTGGCGTCTGAGCCACGAGGAGAGGGCCACCGCCGACTACGAGCCCGTGTACTACTTCACGGGGCTCAACGTCAACACGCGCTCGTACGAGAGCGAGTACGTCGGCGACACGCCGCAGCAGTTCAACTTGATGCGCTTGGCCTTCTCGGCTGTCTACCACCTGCAGATGCGCATGGTGGCCAAGGCAGCGGCGCCCCAGCAACAGCAGCAGCAGCAGCAGGGGCCCGCGCCCAGCGAGCACGACAAGTACACCACGCAGAGCCTCGAGCCGTGCGACAGACTCTCTGCTGTGGGCCGCTCACCGCTCCTGACACCCACCCCAGGGAGGACTACTCTGCTGGGGCCGCCCTGGCCGAGGCTGCCATGCACCGCAAGTCGTTCCGCAGGCCGAGGCTGCTCTGCGCGTGCCACTCGGACAGGGTCGCCACGCTCGTCGTCGAGCCCGCGCCCACGATCACGATCGAGCAGATAGCCGCCGGGGGCGCCGCGCCGGCCCCGGTACAGAACTCAGCCCCCTCGCGGTCGACACTGCGGATCGGGCTCGACCCCTCGTTCCGGGGCGCCCCGCAGATACCGGGGCTCCTAGCGTCGGCCAGAGGGCTCCCCTCAGCGATGGCGCCGATGATCTCGAGCAGGGACGTTGTGCGGACGGACGTGCTCGACGTCCTCGAGACGGCGTCCATCTTCGCGCCGACGCCCGCGCTCCCGGCGCTGCCCCCGCAGCAGGTGCTCAACGCGCGGCCCCCGCCGGCGCAGAGGCTGCAGGGGAAGGACCGCGACATGGCCAAGATGGTCATCAGCGGCATGCAGACGAGCAACAGCGACGCCGCGCAGCAGCTGGCCAAGTCGTACGCGCGCTTCCTGCCCCAGCAGTTCCTCTCGAAGCTCGGCAAGGCCGACATCCAGGAGGTCGACATCGGGGACAACGTGATGCTGCAGATGACCGTCATGTTCATCGAGATCAAGCCCATCGGCGCCGAGTCCATGCCAGCCGACCAGGAGGCATGCTCCTCCCCTCCGATGGCTCTCCCACTCTCCTCGGGCCCTGACTGTTCTGTGCTTGCGTCCGCCCTGCCAGGCCGGGGCGGCCTTCAAGGTGCTGCGAGCGACGTCCAAGTACATCGCACCGTGCGTCCTGCAGAACGACGGCTACGTCGACAAGTTCTTCTCGGACATGATGCTGGCCCTGTTCGACAGCGCGAGCGGGGCGATGGAGGCCGGCCTGCAGATCCTCGAGGCCGTCAAGGTCGTCAACGAAAAGTGGTCCCGCAAGAACCGGCCCTTCAAGCTCGGCGTCTCCATCGGCGCCAACACGGGCCCCTGCGTCCTCGGCACTGTCGGCGACACAGTCCGAATGGGTGCGCCCCGTCGTCTCTGCAACCGCTGGCGTTGCAGCTGCAGCTGGTGGGGGAGCAGTTGTGCTTACCGGGTCTCGGGTGGTGCGCAGAGGGGACGGTTATCGGTAACACGGTCAACGTGGCGTCGAGGCTGCTGGGGCTCACCAAGGCGTACGGCGTCCGCTTCGTCACGTCCTCCAACACGGGCGTCAGCGTGCCTAAGGTCCACCCCAACTACTCGCTGCGAGAACTGGACCTCGGTTCGTCGATTTCGGGGGGGTGGTCTATGTCTGCCGGGTCTGACTCGGGCGGGCACAGTGAAACTTGCGGGGACCAATGACGCTGTGTGGGTCCTCGAGGTGGTGAACAACGCGCACACGGTCTTCTCAATTCTCAACGACTTTCACACGGCCCTCTCGTTCTACCACAACAGAGGTACCGATCCTTCGCGAGACCCCGGTTCATGAATGCCGGATCTGCCTGACGCCCCTCCCTGCCTTTGTCTCGCAGACTTCACACAGGCCCTGGAGATGTTCACACAGTGCCTGCTCATTCAGCCCCTGGACGTGCCCTCCCAGATCTACGCCGAGCGCTGCAGCACGCTCCTGCGGAAAGGGGTGCCCGAGGACTGGACAGCGGTCTTCAGCATGTCGTACAAGTAGCGGACGCGAGGGAAGCGAAAAGGGGTGGGTGGTGGCCACTGTGTTGATAGTAAGGTTATTAGGTTAATGCATAGGACAGGTGTATCCCACAGTGCTCTTGTGTCCCCGGTGTGTCTGTTCGTGCCAAGCCATGGTATCGCCTCGGAGGATTGCCTACGTTGCTTACACGGGGGACAGCCAGCCAGTGAGCAGAGGTCTCTGTGGACTGTGGCACAACCCAATCCAGAAGGCAAGCTGACCATGTCTTGCTGAGGCCAGGTGTTCTGCTCCAATTCCTCTTCTCTTGTCTTTATGGAAGTCCATGCAGAGGTCGTATGGACGCGACTGCTGCTGCAAGCAGCAGGGCAGGGCCCCCCCAAAAAAGAGTGTGCAGGCGACGTTGTGATGCTGTGGTCCTCTTTATTGCAGCCCCTCCTCAGTATGGAGGGAATATAAAGGCACCACCCACACCCGCGGACGCGGACGCCTTCTAGGCAACCAGCCGGTACGTCACGTAACGCCCGGCAGTCTCGGACTGGCGGATGATCTTGACGACCTGGCCACGCTGCAGGCCGTAGTACTTGGACACGGGGTCGGTGACCAGCATCCTCGGCAGCTGCGAGTCCTTCAGGTTGCTGTGCGGGGGAGGGGAGGGGAAGATATTTGAGTGTCCGGGAATCCAGAGATATCTCTGGGTCAGTGAGTGTGTGGCGAGCGTACTAGCGCTGCAGCAGAGTGGCCTTCTCGTCGCGCGAGAGGACCTGATGCTCGGGGACGAGCGAGTGCCTCGTGATGTTCACCAGCAGCTCCTCCTCCGAGAAGAGCTCGATCTTCTGCTTCGTCATCGCGAGAACGGCCTAGCAGCGAGGGCGAAACAAAATATCTATCAGCGAATAGAACGGAATGGAATGGAATAGAATGGAATGGAATAAGGAAACGGAACAGTGGGAAACAGAAATCTGGCGCACGCGCTTGGCGAAGGAGGTGAGGACGCCGGCGATGACGACGATGCCGCGGACGATGCCCTTGGACGACATGGTCTCGCAGTAGCCCTTGATGGGCGTCAGGTTGACCTTCTCGTCGCCGTTGAAGAACACGATCATGCGCCCCGTGTCCGACGGGTCGTCCTTGTGCTGCGTCACCAGCAGCATCAGGTCCCGCCTGCCCTCACGCCCCCCGGCCACCCCCCGCAGGAGGGTAGGGGCTCGTCAGAACACAACAAACCCGCTCCAGACGCGAGCGATTTATTTTCAGATGACGTAATTGCGAGTCCCTCCGGCGTTTGCGGCGCCCGCCCGGCGCGGCGCGAGGGGGGCACGGGCGCGAGAGTGGGGGGGGGGGGCTACGTGGGAGGGCCCCTGGGTGGGTGGGTGGGGGTACGCGGGCGCACGAGACGGTCTTGCCGCCGCCGGCGAACTTGGCGCGGAACTCGTCGAAGGACATGTTGAGGTCCTCGGGCAGCACAAAGTAGCCGCGGTCCGAGAGCATCTCCTGGACGGTCCTGTAGACCCTCCACATCTTCGCCGCCTGCTCCATCTCGGCCATTTTCGCGTGCGGGTGTGTGTGTGGGACTGCGCTGCGCAGAGAGGGAGCGGTCCACCGCACAGATACTCTTTTATCTTGTGGTGTGAATCTCGGGTATCATCGGTGGCGCCCCCGCGTTTGCTCTCACGGCCGCCCCGGCACGGGCCCCGGCAGCCACACGCACGCCGCGAGGTGCCTCCGGCACCCACGCGAGCAGAGTCTCTCCGCGCGGCCCGTGACGTAGGACCATAGACAGCAGGGAACGCAGGTCGAAATATGGACGACTGAATTGCTCCCGTCAGTCCAAAACAAGTGGTGTGGCCTAAACGCTCAAGATCGATTGCGACAGCCTCAGATTCGGAAGCCTCAAGGACAACAGCAACGTGCTGCCTACTGTATAGTATCCAGGATAACAGAACTGCCGCAGAGGTTGGCTGGCAAGCAGAGCAGGTGCGCTTTGAATTTGTGTGTGAATTTAGCGATCTGTGTTTTTGTATCGGGTGACCTGTGTGTGGCGTGTCGAGCTTGCAGGGTCTCAGATGGCGTCCCGTGCGATCTGCCTCTTCCTTTGTTAGGGGGCGTCGCCGAGCTGCCTCGTCATGCCGAGCGCCGGGTAGGTTGTTGTCGCCCGCTCGCGCGTCCACCGAGGTCGGGGGACCAGCAGGCGAGGCCGCCCTCCCCTTGTGGGGAAGACGAAAGGGGGCGGGGGACAGCGGGCGGCCCCAGCCAGCGGTACACACTGATCCGCCGGCCAGAGGCCACCCGCCGCCCCCGCACCCCCCACCTCGCCGCTGCCCCCGGCACACGCGTGTACGCGTCCGCGAGCTCCTCCGGTCTCGGAAGCTCCGCCTTCACAGGTCGTCATCTGGACGAGGGGACAGAGGAGTCAGGCGGGTGCCCGGGCGACGGAGCAAGGGCGGGTGGCTGGGGGGGGGAGCGCGTGTACCATGCGAGCAGTTTACTTCGAGCGCTGACGCATCTTCCGCCTCTTGCGCTTCAACCTGCGCATGCGCTTTTTCCTCCACTGCAGGGGCGGGGCGCGGGGGAAGCGGGTGAGTCGAGGGCGGCCGGGCTGGTGGACACAGGGGCGGCGGGCGCAGAGAGAGAGGAGCGGACCTTGGCGCGCATTCTCTACTTGAGGGAACAAGCGACTGAAAGAAAAGAGAGCAGGGAGGGCCGAAGAGAAGGGCAGGGCGCGCAGAAACCGGGCGCGCGCAGCCTGTTGACGTCAATCACGTCATCACTTATTCTCGCCTGTTCGCCCGCGAACCGCCGTGCAAATTCCCCGATCCGCGCCCATTTCCCCGATCGGGCCGAGATACGCGTATCTCCCGCCCCGGCCCCCGAAACCGTCTTCAAGGTATTGAGCGTTGCGGAAGCACATGTTCTCTAACAAGCGAGGCGTCACGCCGTCTCTGACGCCGGACCTCTGGTCCGCGATCCCCGACCCGAGCGACCCCGCGCGCGTGTACGACGCCGCGGCGCGCGCGCTGGCCGCCAGCGTGCCCGTGACCGACGACGTGCTGCTCTCGCTCGAGCGCCTGCTCTGCGCGGGCGACGCCGACACGGGCGCTGTCATGGCCCGCCTCGCCGCGGCCGTCCAGCCCAAGGTCTGCCCCGCCGTCTGGGGCAACGGCACGTTCTTCTACCGCTGCCACGACTGCGAGAAGACCCCCAGCAGGTCAATTGCCCTCCACGGTTATTCGTCACGCGCGTTTCGTTCAGCGCCTCACGCACGGGAACTGAAAAAACCCCATAATTTCCAACGCGTGCAGCTGCGTGTGCGTCGAGTGCTTCAAGGGGGGCAGCCACGAGGGACACGACGTGACGCTGGAGACGTCGGTGCACGGCGGCAGCTGCGACTGCGGCAACGACGAGGCGTGGAAGGAGTCGGGCTTCTGCTCGCGCCACGGCCGCAGGCCCGACCCGGGCGAGGACCCGCTGCGGTACCTCCCGGAGTCCATGCGCGTGTCGGCCCCCGCCGTGCTGGCGGCCGCCTCCGCCGCCGCAGTCGCGGCGCTCCAGGACGCCCGTCCGGAATCGAGGAAACACGGCGCGATAATCGCACAGTGGCTCAGGAGGCTCGCCAAGGTGGAGGCGCTCATGCGGGTGCTGAGGGCCGTGTTTGGCGGGAGGGCCGCCGGGGCGCCGCCGGGGCTGCTGGGCCAGCTCTCGGAGGCCCTCGTGGCGCCCAGGGGCGAGACGCTGGAGGCGTGCCTGTACCTGCTCCTCGACATGGTCAGTGCCTGAGACACAGCTCCCACTGCGGGGGGTGTTCCCCCTTCTTCGTTGGAGTGACCCTCTCTTGCTCTCTCCTTCCGCCTCTTGCCCGCGGTGCTGCTGCTGCTGCTCCCCCTGTCGCAGGTCCAGGACCTCTCGTCGAAGAAGGACATGGCGCCGCACTTCACGGCGCTGTACAGGGGATGGGCGAAGCCCGGGTCGTTCGACGCGGACACGTTCGAGGCGATTGTGAAGCTCAACCCGCAGATGCTCAACAGCCTCGCGGCAACGGTGCCGCCAGCAGCGGACCAGCGCTTGCCAACGCTGACCACAGACCCGCTGCGCAGGACGCGGTGTTCCCCGAGAGCGGGCAGAGCTTCTTGACAGCGCTGCTGGAGGTCGCGTGCGAGTCGATGCCCATTGCCATGCGCAGGGAGTACGGGCAGGTCGACGCCCCGGACAACACGATCGAGAAGAAGACCAGCCGCCTGATCGTCTCGGCGCTGAGCGACGTCGTGGTGGTGCTCTCGCACGACGACATCTGCGAGAGGCTCCGGACAGACAGCAGGGAGCTCTTCCAGAGGTCCGTCGTCGTCCTCAGCGCGTTCGCCGCCGACCTGCACGGCAAGGACGGCGAGCTGCGAAAGGAGGGCGACCACGTCGAGCACGAGTCCCACCTGTTCCTGTGGACACTCGAGTTCGAGCTCGAACTCCTGATGTCCGTCCCGGGGTTCATCAGGTCTGCGGCAGACAAGGCGGACATAGCACTCCCGTTTTTGCAGCGCCTCGTGGATCTGTTCGCCGCCTCCCCCGAGCCCAGAATGCACACAGTCCTCGGCGTGGAGATCCCGGACATCGTCACCGGCTCGGTCCCGATTGGCGTGACTCTCCCGCTGCACAGAGTCCTCGCGAGGGTTCTGGGCGACGCCCCAGAGATCGTCACAGGCGTCGTGCAGACCCTTACGCCAGTGCAGAGGGCGCTGCTCTTTGAGGCCCCCGCGCAGCTGCAGGCGTGGTACGCGCAGGTCGTCTCCAACCTCTGGATCCGCAACGGCGCCGCCTCGCAGTGGAAGGCCATCCTGTACTCCAAGGCGCTGCTGAGGGACATGAGCCGCCTGGATATCTACATGCTTCAGATCGGTAGAGCACTCCCAAGTCCTTCGCCTCCCTAACGATTGGTGCGCAGCTGCCACTGTCCTGGGGCCGAACGACGCTGTGGCGCTGCTAGTCGATAGGTACGGGCTGTCGCACTGGCTCACCGGCAGCCCCGAGGAGGGCGACCGCTTCGGGGCCATGAAGGACGCGAGCACCCGCCAGCAGTCGTCCGTCCTCAGCCACCTCCTCGGAACGTTCTCCGCGGTGGTGAGGGACCGCTCCATCGCGCACCCGGCGATGTCGCTCAAGGAGCTGGCGACTCTGGACCTCGTGCACAACCTCGCCTCGAAGCAGCAGACGAGAAGCTCGATGGAGGAGCTGCTGTCCTCGCAGCGCGAGCCCCTCCTGAGGGAGGCGTTCCAGGCGGCCATAGCAGACGTCGCCGTCCTCAACCCGCCGCGAGAGGGAAAGCCCGCTCTGTTCAGCCTTCAGCAGTCGTACTGGGAGCTGTTCGACCCGTTTTACCGACACATGGAGCTCCGCGACCTGCAGTCGGCGTTTGAGAACTACGAGAAGAACAGGGAGACCAAGTCTCCGCTCTGGTCCGGCCGCACCGTGCCGCCGATCTGCCAGGAGCTTTCGGGGGCTGCCGCCGTGCTCAACTGCCCGGCGATGATCGAGTTCATGACGGCTGTGGCGAAGAACTTTCGGCTGCACGGAGACGACTGCAACGAGAACACTCTGTCGAGCTTCCTTGCGCTGGCTTGGCTCATGGCGGACAACCCCTCCCCGTCCGGTTTGCCGGCGCCCACCACCGCCGCCATCGCTCCTCTGGTCGCCGAACTGGAGGCCCTGAGCACTACGAGCCTCAAGGTGTTCTCTTTCAACACGGCGCTGCAGTCGTCCGCACACGATCTCGTGCTGGCGTTCAGGAAGGCGTACCCTGGCCTCTGCCCCTCTTCAGCTCCCACGCCGTCTGAGGGCGCCGCGTCGTCGAGCCCGCCAGCGCACGGGCTCTCCGAGGCCAAGAAGGAGATGGCGAGGAAAAGGCAGGCAGCCCTTCTGGAGGCGATGGCGAAACAGCAGAGAGAGTACCTCGCCAACGCTGCGCCAGAGGACATCGACATGGAGGACGAGGCGGGCGAGGAGGGCGCGGGGTCGGCCTCACCCGCGGACGGCCCCAAGGCCGAGGAGCTGATCTGCGTCTTGTGCAAGCAGGCCTCGAGCGGCGTCGAGAACGACCCGCACGTCATGATCGCCCACCTGCAACCGTCGAACATCCCTTGGATAGCCCGCAACAGAGTACGCAGCTCGGTGCCACCGTTGACATGGTTCTCATGTTCTCCTAGCCCAACGTACAAGCGGAGTTGGGATCCGTGTCCGACGGCAAGTGGACGCTGCCGAGGCGTGCATCGTCCAAGAAAGCAGACCCCTTCTGGTGCTCGGGGTTCAACTTCGGGTTGTGTGCTCACGCCAGCGAACGAATCAACACAGGAAGCGGGGATACTACCAGAAGAACGCCGACGTCAAGGCAGCGTGGCTCAACATAGAGGAGCAGACGTGCTCGCAGTTCTCAGGGTGCCAGCACAAGGTCCACAGCTCGTGCTTTGAAGCGCACTTCAAGGCCTCCCTGCGGTCGTACACGGGCAACGCAATCGTCCCCGCTGCAGGCGACTTTCTCTGCCCCATCTGCCGCCGCATAGAGAACGCAGCCATTCCCATCGTCCCGCCAGACGCCACCAGCCCAGCCCAGCTCACGCCGCCGCCCGACGGCGACTGGCTCGAGCACCTCAAGAGGGCCACGAGCAGCCACGATACCGACGACGCCTTCGTGCGGCCGGGGACGCAGACGGCCATCATGCAGTACACGGGGCGCACGGTCGCGGGCGCGATCAACGGCCAGGACATCAAGACAACTTCCCCGACCGAGATGGCGCTCACGGCGGACATCATCCTGTGCGACTCGGTCGCGAGCGGCGTTGCGGGAGCGGAGATCTTCCTGCGGAGCGCTGCAACGGAGTTCGCAGGCGTCGCCGATGCGGCTACCTACTGGCCGCACCAAGCGAAGATCCTGCGTGCTGTGCTGGCGGCCACGAGGGTCGCGCAGACCGCCCTTCCCAAGTGCCCCGAGTTCCTCGCCATCCCAGAGCTCCTGGGGATCCACTCGGCTGCGGCCTCCTCCATCGCGTCCTCGTGCCCGTTCGCCGTTGCCGGCCCGCAGTGCGACCCGTTCACGTGGCTGGTGCGCTACTGCATGACGAGGGGGTTCTCGTGCTTCCACGGGGCGTCGTCGCTGCTGTACGTCCTCAGCGTCACGCAGGCGCTGGTCCACGTCTCGAGGTGCGTGGGCTCGGGGTCGGTGGAGATGCCTTCGGCAGACGGGGCCCCGCCCCTGCTGCTCTCGCTCTTCACCGCGATCAACATGATCATCTCTCGCGGCTCTCTGCGACAGCCGACCTTCGAGGGCCCCTCCCAGGCGTTGCTGGGCGATTCGCCCAAGACGCTCGCGGGCGTCGTCGACAGCCTGACAGAGACGTACTTGCGCCGAGCGTTCCTGCTGCAGCGCCTCCTCCAGAGCTCCGAGAGCGAGTCAGAGGACATCGGCGTGCTGCATCTGGGCGAGGCGGACGCGCTGCGGGAGGCGCTGCACATAGAGCCCTTCACGGGCCTCGCCAAGAGCACCGAGCTCAAGGACATCGTGATGGGCTGGGTCGGCGACTTTGTCGCCAAGCGCCCCGAGTGGGTCGCTCTGCCCCCGGCGCCCGCGCTGCCCGTGTCGCTCATCCCGCTGCCCGAGCTCTACCAGGACGTGCAGATCGCCCTGCACGGCATCGTGTGCCCTCAGTGCGGCAAGCGCCCGGCCAAGTCGTTCCTCTGCCTCGTCTGCGGCGCCATCGAGTGCCTCGGGCCCTGCTGCGCCACTGGCCGCATGGGACCGCTCAACAGGCACACGGACATGTGCGGCGACGGCGTCGCCGTGGTGCTGCTGCTGGACTCGGGGTTCTCGCTCGTCATGCGCGGGACGTACGACGGCAGGAGGCGCGGGCTCAGCGGGGCGCTGTACCTCGACAAGTTCGGCGAGGCCGACCCGGGGATGAAGCGCGGCAAGCCGCTGGAGCTCAGCCACACGGCACTGGCCCACCTCGAGTACCTATGGCTGGCCCACGCGTTCGACCAGGACACCTACACGGTCGACAACACGCTGGCCGACCCCCACCGCTCTGTATGAGAACCGCCACCTAGTGGCCCGTACCCCTGGGCTCGGTGTCAGCAGCAAAGGGTACTTTTATTCCGGACATCACAGCTCGTCGCCCGAGGACTCGGAGTCGGAGAGCCTGCACACGGGCCTCCAGTCGCTCTTCCTCCTGGGGCACGGCGGCAGGGGCGGCAGGGGCTTGGGGGCCACGGCCGTCGGAGACGGGGGCAGCCGCGTTGCTTTGTCGGGGCACGGCAGCGGGCGGTCAGGCGCCAAGTGCAGCATCTTGAGGGATGTCTTCGAGTGTAGCCTCGACGCGCCGATGTTGCAGTTGTCGTTGGCAGCGGCCGCTGCTGACAGGGTGGGGGCTGGGTTTGCCGGGAGCCAGCGCGAGGGCGGCCTCCTCGGGGGTGCCCTGGGCCTCGAGAAGTAGTTCACCCGCCTGCACGAGGGTGCCGGCAGCCTGGCATCCCAGACGCACACCGGGGCGTGTGCAGCGGCAGCGGGCGGCGTGGTGGGTATGGGCTTCGTCGGCGGGACTCGCAGCAGGGACGAGCTGCGCCTCAACTCCGAGCGTGGCGCCGCGGGCAGGGGCGCTGTGGGGACGGGGACCGAGTTCTTCGAGGGGCTCCGTGCCCGGATCTGCGGAAGCAGCACCAGCTTCCCGAGGGGCGGCGGGGGGCACTTGGGCCTCTGCGGCGGCCACGGCGAGGCCTTCATGCGGGTCGCAACGGCAGCAGCGGCCTGCTGCTCGAGCTGCTGCTCCGAGGCCGTCCAGATCCTCTGCAGGTTCGCGGCGAACTCCTGCGAGGTCGGGGACGGGTCCGCGACGTCGTCGATCGCGAGGACGATGGAGTAGCGGTCCGCGAGCGCCAGCCCGTCGATCTCGGTCGACGCGAACACCTGGTCCTTGTGCACAAACGCCGTGTGGAAGAGCACGTGGAAGCGGACGCCGTTGTCGTCGACCTTGACCGACACGTCCGACTCGACCTCGAACTGGACGGCCGCCGCGCTCCTGCGCCTCGAGTGAGCCCCTCCTGGCGGTGCCACTCGCCCCCCTCCCCACCTCCCCACGCACCTCGCCCTGTATCGGACGAACGCCGGGCTCGAGCAGGAGACCGAGCAGATGTCGACAGTCGCTGGCACGACGGCGTTGTCGTGCCTGACAGTGATGCTCCGTATGAGCCTCCTCGAGGGCGCCAGCCCGGGCGACGCTGCACCGCAGAGGATCCTGCAGAAGTACTCGACGTAGCTTGGGGGCGCATCAGTGAGATGCCGCAGCAGCAGGGGCCGCAGGCTGTGGGGGGGCGCACCTCTTCTGCGAGGGGCTGAGGGGGACCATGTTCTTGAACCTCCTCCACCAGGCAAAGGCCACCGAGGCCTCGGCAAACGCCCGCACCAGCAGCTTGTAGCACACGACCACCACGCCCTCGAGGCTCCCATCGTAGCCCTGGGGGGTGGTGTTGGCGCCGCAGTGCACCGTGAGACCCGCGGGGCGCCGGGGAGTGGCGTGGCGGGGACACGGACGCGGTCTGGGCAGTTGACGACGCAGAAGTTCTTGGGGTCGGCCGCCAGGAAGCTGCTCATGCTGTCCACGATGCCGAACAGCGCGTGCAGCGGCAGCATGCCCTTCTCGGGCAGCCGTATGTCGATGATCTGCGGTCCCGTTGGCATCGGGAGGGGGGAAGAGGGGCTTCCGATCAATTGACAGCAAACGGGGAGAGGGGGAAAAAGTGGAAACGTCGGTGTGGCCACAGACGCAAGGGCAGAGCGCAGGCAGAGCGCAAGCGTACGCGCACCTGGTTGACGCCGCTAGCGCAGCTGCTGGGCGCGCTGTCGGCGCTCATCGACCAGATCATGCTCACGTCGCGCCTCTCCTCGAACAGCGGCGCCTCCTGCGGCCCCGTGTGAGTGCGCGTTGCCCTCGGGGGGCTGCAAACTGAAACCCCCCCATTACTACGGGGTCCGCCCGAAACTGTACGGGGCGCCCCCCACACCCTCCCCAGCCAAGCGAACGTTGCTGGTGATCTGTGCCGGGTACACTGCACGCCGTCAGTGCCAGGAGAGGGAGGGTGCCAGGGTGGACTCACCCGCAATGTTGTCGGCCACGTACACGAGGCCGCTCGGGCTGTCCTCCATCCCTAGGAGGGGTGTTGTCTGTGGTAGCCGCTCAGCGGGTTGTCTGGATTTCTCGAAGATTTTAGCCCCTGTCCCGACGAAAATATCCGGCCGCCAGATTCCTGGCAGCCGAGAAAAGCGGAATAAAGATTCATTTGATATAAATTGCACCGCAGTTCTCCGCGCCTCACATGTCCGACGCGCGCTCGCTGCGCACGCCCCGCCGCGCGCAGGACGACGCGTTCCTCAACCCCGCCATCAAGGGCGGCTCGACGCTGGCGCGGGCCCTGAGCGACGCGCGCGCGACCATCGCGCCGCCCGCGCCGTCGTCGTCGTCGTCGCCGACGTCACAGGCGCCGCAGCCGCGCAGGGCCAGCCCGATGCGCAGGCCGGGGCCCGCGGCAGCGACGGCGCCCAGCGTGTCGTTCGGGGACCCGAGGGCGGCCAGGCTGTCGCCCTCGACGTCCTTTGCGGACCTCAGCGAAGGTGCGCGTCTGCCCACGGGCGGCCCCGACAGCGCCCACCGGATTCCAGCGCTTTGCGGGCGGATCTGAAGCGGCGCGAGGGCTTCTCTTATGCCGCGTTGGCCCCTTGCCACTCCGTTTCTGGCATATCCGACCAATTTTGACGTTTTTGGGCGTGTTTTTGGGCTTGCGGGCCGTTTGCGGCCTAAGCGGAAGCCAACGCTTTGCAAAAGAGCCGAACTGCGGGAGCACGCGCCCCGAGCGCGTCAGTTGGCATGTAAAACTCACGCCCACTGCAGCGAGCCGCGCACAGCACGTGCCGACCATCACGCACTCGGAGTCGTGCACGGAGCTCTCGGCCATCGCCGGCACCGACTGCCTGCGCAGGAGCCGCGGAGGCCTGACTCCCAGCACCTCGTTCACGGACCTGAGCCAGCTGCCTCTCACCCCCAAGGTCTCCCGCCGTCCCTTACTTCTCAGCACTCAGTCAGAGTCATCCAGGGGTTCGGGCAGCGTCCGAGGGCCGGGACGCTCTCTCCCAGGGGATCTCCGCCGCCAGACATCACTCCCCCAGCACCCCCGCCCCAGTCCTCGACGAGCGCACCGCCGGAGCGTAGGCCGCTGCGCCTCGTCAACTCGGGTGCCGCGTTCACCGTCTCTGTGCCCTCGCCGGAGCCGCCCAGCGACTCCGAGCCGGCCCTGAAGCTGCTGCCGCCGCCCGCGCTCACCAGGCGCCCCGCGTCCACCGGAGACGCCCCCCCGCCCCCGAGGCGCACCAAGTCGCCCACTGGCGCCCTCCTCGACGCCAAGGAGCTCCGGAAGCCCAAGCCCAGCGGGGCAGCCAAGGGGCAGCAACAGCAGCAGCAGCGCCAGCATGCGGTCATGAAGATGAACTTCATGACCAAGGAGGGCGTCATCGAGGCCGGCGAGGAGGTCAGCGTGCTGGCAATCGCCAACGGCTGGGCGCTGTGCGACGCGAGCGGCTCGCAGGTCTTCCTGCCCATGTCGTACATCACTCTGTCGCAGCCGCACGCCGGCCCTGGCGCGGGCGCTGCCGCTGCCCCGCCGAAGCCCGCGGCCAAGCGCGTCGCGCGGCGCACCAAGAGCAGCGGGGCCGTCACCGACGCCAAGGAGGAGCGCGACCACGAGCACGAGCGCCAGGAGCACAAGCTCGCGCGGCCGGTGGCGGTCGCCGCAGCCCCGGTGCTGCTCCTCAACGGGCTGAAGCCTCGCGCCCACTCGCGGATCTGCGACGTCTCCGCCGACTCCGTGCTGACGCTGTCGCGGCTCGGGGACCTTGCGCGCGTCATCCCGCCCGAGTACTCGCCGCCGCCGCTGCTGCAGGCCGCGCGCGAGGCCAAGATACACGCGGCCGAGGAGGTCGTCGAGTCGTGCATGGAGCTCGCGGCGCACACGGTGCCCCGGGAGCTCAAGGAGCGCCACGGGCTCACGGACGAGGACGTCGCCGCCATCGCGCTCTACACGTTCGATCTGGGCTCGGTGCTCTACGACCTGAACCCCTACCGCGTGCTCAACAGCGCCCTCTTCGAGCGCAACACGCTGGCGCTGAGGAGCGTCCGCGGGCTGCTGTACCGCCTGCTGCAGGCTCTTCGGAAGCTTCCGCCCGTCACCGGCGCCGTGCTGCACCGGGGCGTCGCCGCGCAGGTGCCGACGGACGCGGCGCACTACCAGAGCGGCAGGACGGTGACATGGCACACGCTCTGCTCGACGACGACGAACCTGGCGGTGACCAAGGACTTCCTGACGGACCGGAGCACGGGTATAATCTCGGGCACGCTGTTCAACATCCGCGGTGGATGGGGCTACGACATCGCGCCCTTCTCGTTCGTCCAGAGCGAGAGGGAGATCCTCCTCGAGCCCGAGATGGACTACGTCGTCCAAGGCGTGCTCGAGACCGGCTCCCTGACTGTAATCGAGCTCGAGATGCAGAAGACACCGCTTCTGGTGCCCCAGATCACCGGCAGCCTCCGCGCATCGCTCTGCGAGTCACCCAGACCCGGTAGGGCCAACAGGGCGACACACACACAGGCACTCACCCTGGCCGCAGAGGAGCAGCACGAGGACATCCTCTGCCTGATATCGAAGGAGACGAACCTGCTGCAGCTGTGCGAGTGCATAACTGCGGGGACGGAGAGCATCTGCGCTGCAGCGATGGACAGAATCACCCAGATCCTCACCGGTCCAACCACCCCGCTTCCATTCTGGCCTTGCTGACCGCCACTTGGTCAGCAGACTCCCCGGTCATGTCGAGCGATTTCGCGCAGTCGGAGAAGACTGTATGGTCGCTGGAGGCTGCGCTGCAGAGATTCCCTGGCTCGCAGGCCGCCCTGCGCTCGTTCTTCTCTCTGGCGTCCACGCTGCTCGACTGCAGCCCTGCCACGAACAAGGAAGCACCGGAGCTGCAACGGTGCTCCTCGGAGGGCGCCGTCTCTGCCCTGCAGCGGTTCAGCAACAACACCGACCTCGCATTCCGCGCCTGCGCCCTGCTCGACAAGGTTGCGCGGGGTACGCACTTTCATCACGCAGAGACCGTACCTCCTCCCTACTTCTCCTTATAGCCTCTCGCAGTGAGCCACAGACCAATTTGCCAGCCAGAAGCAGTGGCGGCTGTCCTTTCGGCCCTCAGGGTCAACATAGGGAGCTCTGAGCTGGCGGACGCAGCGTGCAGCTTCCTCAGTACCACCGCGAGGCGCTGGAGTCCGCATTCCCTTCGCTGTCGCCCTCGCACGCGTTCTCAGCCCTCAACGCAGTGACGCCGGAGCTCTCCCTCGAGTTTGCGCGATCGGAGGGGATGTCGGCGCTGGTGAGCGCTCTGAAGACGCACGGCGCATCGCTTCGGGTGGCCGAGTCGTGCACCGCTGTGTTCTGCCTGCTCTCCTGCGACTGTGGTGAGTGCCATCGCTCGTATCACTGCGCTAACCAGTGCGGCTGCGGTCCACACACATCAAAAGAGATCACTGCCGCGCTCGTGAGGGAGAGCGGGCTGCAGGTTGTAGTGGCTGCTCTGAGGAAGCACGAGGTATCGCGCGAGACTGCGCTCTACATCGGTCGCCTTCTGTCGCTGCTCTCAGACGCAGCGCCTCCTGGTCAGCGCACCCCGACCGCCCAACTTGCAACTGAAGCGCCTCACTCTCATACCCCCACAGAGAGCAAGTCCGCACTGAGCGCCTTCATCTCTAGAGAAGGAGTAGAGCTGGCCCTGCAGACCCTACGCCCAAACATCGCCTGCACGCAGTCCGCGCAGGCTCTGCTCACGTTCATCGGGCAACAGGCCCAGAGAAGCCGTGCGGCCCTCCGCGTGCCCCCTCCATGGCAGAAAGTCCTTTTCACAACCTACACTACCTTCTCACCGTCCAGGAGAGGCCAGCGCGACTGCTGTGGACAACGAGGGGCTGGAGCTCACCCTCAGGGCAATCGACACCAACAGGCAGTCGCCCGACGCGGTTCAGACAGGATTCACCGCGCTCGCGGGCCTCACGAGCTTCGGTACCAGCGCCCTCTTCCCTTCCCACACGTGCTCAAGGAGCCGCCGAACCAGTCGACGGGCGGGCGCTGGCCATCGATCTGGGCGCAGTGCAGAAGTGCATCGAGTTCCTCAGGCCGCTCGAGCCACTGCCCGTGGTGCAGGCGGTGCTCGTCGCGCTGGCCAGCGTCACGACAACGGCAGAGAACCTGCTAGCGAGCGCCGACCACGACGGTACGCGATCCGCGCTGCGAGAGGAGCGCAGGGCGCAGGGGCAACTCAGACCAGACGGCACTGTGCCCGCAGAGCGGAGGAAGGACGTCAGCTGCAAGGCGAGGGACGCGATACCCCTCGTGGCCACCGTGCTCCGCAAGTACTGCGACTCGGCCGCCGCCGTCGAGAGGGCCATCGCCGTCCTCTGCAACATCGCCACCACCAGTGCGAATTCCGTTACTCTAGTTGGCAATCCGATTCAAGTCCCGGGAGCACAGGCGACTCGGTGCGCGTCGCGGTGCGCGAGAACTGCGTCGACTCGGTGCTGGACTCGCTGCGGCTGCACTCGTGCTCGGCGAGTGTGGTACTGCGGGCCTGCAGGTGGCTGTCGGCCATCGCCTCGAACCCCAGCGCCCGTGCGATCATCTTCGAGGACGGCGGCATCGCGGCGCTGCTCTCGCTGCTCAAGCGCAACGCGGGCTCGCCCGACGTCGCCGGGTGGGCGGCCCTCGCGATGGCCAACGCCTCGCACGCCGACAACGCCGTCTCCGCGTCGCAGGAGGGCGCCATCAGCACCGTCGTCGCGGCGCTGCGGATGCACGAGAAGAGCCCCGAGGCCGCCAAGAACCTCTGCCTGGCCATCGGCCACCTCACCAAGACCAACGGTTCGCCGCCGGGTTTCTGCCGCCCCGCGGCTCACCGGGCACGCTGGCGCTGCCCCCACACAGAGGAGAACAGGATCGCTGCGGGGGCGCGCGGGGTGATAGAGGTGCTCGTCTCGATCCTGATCAGCAACGTCGAGTCGTGCGACGTCGTGCTCGCAGCCTGCGTCGCGCTGACCAACCTCATCATCGCCAACGGTGCGCTTCTCTCGCCCGCAAACGCGCAGACGCTGCCACACAAGGGACCCGAGCGTAGTGTGACACTGCATGCCGCTGCCAACACCCCCCAGAGAACAAGTCGGCGTTCGTCAGGGGAGGCGGGCTGAGCGCCATCATCCGGGCGCTCGAGCGCAACTTCGCGAGCGAGGGCGTCGCGCATCACGCCTGCACGGTCCTCTGCCTTCTCAGCAAGCACGACGGTGAGTACAGCGCGCCTCCACCCTCCGCGCGGCCTCACGCCTCTTCTCCTCCCCCCCTCCCCCCCCCTCCTTGCTCGCTCGCAGAGAAGTTCCGCGACTCGATTGTGGTCGAGGGGGGCATAGCGCCCGTCGTGGCGGCGCTGCGGGCGCACACCGAGTGCGAGAAGGTGCTGGTGCCGGGGTGCACGGCGCTGTGGAACCTGCTGATGAAGTCGGGGCTGTTCGGCGTGTCGTCGGTGCCCGAATACGCCGAGGCCGTGGCAAAGGAGGGCGGGTTCGACGTCATAGTGACGGTTGCCAGGCTTCACAGCCGCAACGAGCCCGTGGCCTCGATCGCCTGTAGGATACTGTCGATAACTAGCAAGAAACACGTTGGTACGCTCTGGCTCACCAGCCACCACTTCCCCCGGTTCTTACTGCAAAACGCGGCACGCGCTCGCAGATCCGTCTACACGAAAAGAACTGAAGAAGCTCCTCTCGTCCGAACTGTCGTCGATGCTCTAAGCGACTAGCACCGATAGCACACCGCAGAGACTCGATCAGACACGCTGAAAAACATCGTAGGCAGGGCACGAAGCGTCGCAATAACAACATAAGGGCAATTCGCTCCGTTTGTAAAGAACCCCCAAGCGCCGAGCCTACGAGAATGGAGCGCATGGAGCTGTTCCTCCAGCCGGGCGACGCCCAGAGCGAGGACTTGCTGCGCTGGGTCGAGAACAAGGCGAGACACAACCCCTCCCAGCTCTCGCTTCTCTCAACCACCCGGGGGGTCTGAGCAGCACGTGCCCGTCGCGAGGCGCCTGGTGGACAAGGACCCCGGCGCCCTGGACCAGATCCAGTCGGCCACGGGCCAGCGCAGGGTCCCCGCCCTCCGCAACGACCGCGACTACATCTTCGAGAGGGACCGCAGTGCGGACCTTTCTCTCGCCTCTCGCCACTGCTGTCCAGCGATTCACCGTTTCGAAGTCATCCAGACGCTCGAGGGCGCACCGGGAACGTCTGCGCAGGCGGCCGAGGCGGCGGGCAAGAAGCGCGGATTCATGGGGAAGCTGAAGCGCCTGATGCCGCACTGGTAGGCGGCGCGGACTTCCCCCGTGACTGAGTCGACAAAAACGAATCGAAAACGAACACGTCTCAGCTGTCGTCACTCTGGGAACGGTCTCGCTTCTGCCATCCCGTGGTCCGAGCTCTGAGACAATCGCATTCGGAACACGACAAATTTCTGTGGCTCTTATGATAAATCAATTGCGGTGCTGCATGAACCGAGTTCACTGGGCGTTGCCAGCGGTTTAGGCGGTGGTCTTGGCGGGCCCGACGGTGGGAATCTGGCGTCGAGGCAGCGAGATGAGCTGCTGGACGACAGGGTACCCCAGCGGGGGCTCAGCGCACTGCAGCATGATGTTGCGCAGCAGCGTCGGGTGCGCCTGTATCGAGTACCGCTCGTCGTCGTCGTTGGTCATGTACAGCATCTCGAGGGCCATCCCGGCCCACAGGCCCCGGGCCACCTCTGGGTTGAGCGTCCCGACCAGGATGTCGTGGTCCCGGAGGTTCATCGCGATCACAGCCCACGGCAGCGCGCTCTTGCCGTTGCACGCCGCCCCTGTCCCGCTGTCGGCCCGGCCGCCGTTTGCCGGAGCGACGTTCTCTCCCGTCGTGCTCTGGACCTTGGCGATGCCGAACACGCACTGCAGCTTCTCCTGCGCGACCGTGAGGGCCCACTCGTCCGAGGGCACCTTCCCGATGAAGCAGAGCTTGTCCTGCTCCTGCAGCGTGGCCTGCGGGGGGCGGCGCCAGAGCGAAGGTGAGAGGCCGCAGAGGGGGAACTGGGCCGCACGAAGAGGTTCTCGTCGTTGATCTCCTCGCCATAGACGGTGGTGTCGTACGTGATCTTGAAGGCCTGCCTGTAGCACTTGATCACAAACTCCTGCAGCTTCGGCCTCTCCTTCATCCAATCCGCCTCCGACGACTTGGGCTGCAGGGGGATAAAAGGTCAGAGGTTCATATGCTGGTCCCACGTGGGCGCACAATGTCACCGTAGAAGCTGCTCAGGACGTGGGACGGGCCCATGAGCTCCGGAGAGAGCCCGCCGAGGCCGAAGTAGTCGACCATCCCGTGGCAGGACGTGACGAACCACGAGATGGGGTTCTCGCTGCGCTGCTTGTGCTTGGGGTCGTGTTCCGCAAGGTGCTCCTCCCTATTGAACTCCTTCCCCGGGGTGTCCTCGGCCGAGGCGCTGCGCTGCAGTGCTCCCGATATGTACGCCGGCTTGAGGTGCTCCGTCTTGCGAGCCATCACGGGGAACACGACCCCAGACAGCTGCCCTGACACGAACTCGAACCACTGCATTGGGAACCTCTCGTCCGCTCGCGCCCCGAACACGTCGGGGACCACCGGAATGTCGGAGAACCTGTTTACCGCAGCTGAGTCAGAGGACGCAGGCCACAGCGCCACTGGCGGCAACGTACTGTGACATGAAGTTGGGGTCCTGTAGCATCTCGCGCAGCGTGTTGTAGACGAGCGTCTTCCAGAACATCGACGAGACCTCGCGCAGGAACTCGCTGTTCTCTACGATGCCCGTGAGCTTGGACGGCGACACCGAGTAGGCCACGATGGGCAGCTTGGCGATGGGCGTCATCGTGTGCATTAGGTACGAGTTTAACAGCGCAGGCTGCTCCAGGTCGCTGCCGTACGCGCCCTCGAACACCCTGTCGATCTCCCTGCCCTCCTCGTTGTGGCACGTCGTCGGGCGCAGCTCGAGCCCCTTGAACGAGAAGACGTTGTAGCCCCTGCCGCCCTCTATGACGTGCGCGAAGATGATCCGGTCGTCGAGGCGGAACAGGAACATGTCGCCCGGGGCCACGACGCCGATGTTGGCCCTCATCGACGCACCGAACGCCCTGGTGATCCTGCCGTACGCGTTCTTCTTGCCCACGCTGCCCTGCAGCGTCGAGAGCAGCCGCGGGATGAGCTGCTTGTAGTAGACGCTGTCGATGCCCGTCGTGTCGCTCGCGGGGCCCCCGACAGCGGACCAGCACCTCTGGGGCCGCGGGAACCCGATGAAGAACAGAGGGATGCCCAGGAACGGGTGCATCGGTGCCGAGAGCGCCGTCGAGAGCGCGATTGTCGCGAGGTTGAGCGGCAGGAACACGAGCTGCAGGAGAATCACGAGACCCCTGGACGTGTAGAGCAGCTTCTTCTTGGTCTGGTGCATGCAATTGGGTGGATGACTTCGTGAGAGTCTGCGCCTGGTGGTCGCGGGGGAGGAGAACCGCACAATGGTGGTGAACATAAGAACGACGAAGAAGTGGAGCTTGTGCAGGCACTCCTTGAGGCGCTGCCAGCAGATCGACACGAGGAAGACGACGCTGTCGAGGTCGCAGTTGTTGAGTTTGTCCCCGTTGGCGATGCGGATGACGATGAAGGCCAGGCCGAGCTCCCAGGCCATTTTGTGCGGCGCCTGCCACGACCACCGCAGGGCTCTGGTGACCAGTGCAGCTCTCCAGATGGGAACGTACACGTCGTCGTTGTACATGATCCACAGGCCGACACTCGAGAAAAGCCCGACATACACGATCGACAGCACGGGAATGAGAGAGCACCCGAAGAAGACGGACCTCTCCATGAGCCTCTGAAACCTGCGCGATGTGGCCCTGGGAAGGAATGCCACTGTAAGCAGATGGACATACGGGGGTTGTATTTGTACCCTGGGTTCCGAATGAAACCGATCAAAAAGGGTCTCTGCAGCTGCAGGACAATCGCGCCCAAGCAGGACAGAACGAGTATGGCGATGCCAAACGCTATGAAGACGGTGTCCTGGTGCTTATTGCTAACGAGAACACGCCCAGCCTCCGACACTCCGAACAGAACTCCTCCAGTGAATACACCAACTCCAGCCTCTGACATTGCAATTCAGTGCACGGAAGCAGTGGAGGGCGTACCCGCAAATATGCGGACAATGGTCCTCCTGGGGAACGTGTTGGAGAGCAGCGTGTTGCTGCTCAGGAAGTACCCGAGCCCCGCAGCGACAGCGACCCCGGCGCTGATCCTGACCCAGCGCATCACGACGAAGGTCTGCGTGGCCCTTAGCGAGCATTCAACGGCACGGGATGGAGGGCTGCGAGCGCACCAGAATGATCGAAACGATCGAGAAGGTCGTCCCCTTGGCGAGCCGCGTTGTGTCGGCGCAGTAGGTGCCGCCGAGGCAGTGGTGGAACAGCTGCTCGACGGCCCACTCGGCCATCACGTGCGCCTGCGGGGCCACGGCGAACGCCCAGGCCACCGGGATGAGCGCCAGGACGTAGTGCAGCACCGCGTTGGCCGTGTTCAGTGCATCTGACGACGCCAGCCTCGCGACCAGATCCACGATGAAGACGGCGATGACCCACGTGGGCCTCGACAGCACGTTCAGCAGGTGCGGCACGTCGTTGCCGTATCTGCGCAAGACGAGGCGTGAGAACCGCACACCAATGGCGCCGCGTACACCGAGGGCTCGGGGGGCGTTCTTCCCAGCAGCGAGAACGCCGAGGTGACGAACGTGAACCACGTCAGCACGAGCAGCGGGTATTTGGCGGATTTCCCGACGACGTCGCCGAATCGGCCCGGGGCGCAGTAGTGCGCGGCCCCGGCGCCCATGAGGGCGAGCCAGAGGGCCGAGAGCAGCGCGACCAGCACGGTGTTGTTGGGAACGAGAAACGACATGGTACGCGGGGCGCAGCAGCAGCCGCAGCCCTCGTCAAAGGCCACGCGGTCGTCCTCGTCGAAGAAGGAGGAGCCCAGGTTCATCGTGTCCACCCCGGCGACCTTCTTGCGCCTCCGTATGATGCACAGGCTCCACACGCGCAGCATGAGGCCCAGCGCAGCAAGCGCACCTGCGACACACAGACTGCTCTCAGTCGGGGAACTCCGCGAACGCATCTCAAATGGAAAAATCGGCATGTACGACAAGAAATAGTGAACTTAACATCCACTAGTTCCGAAACGGATCAGAGGCGCATGAAGCGCACACGATGGGCGGACGCATTGGGTGGTGGGGGGTGGGGAGCCAGAGCAGAGGAGGGAAGGGCGCCACACACCTCCGGATGCAGCGCAGGCCGCGATGATGGGGCCCTTCTCATCCGAATGCGGAGAGACCAGCACAGCGCAGGGAATGGCGACCACGAGTGGGGAGACGAAGAGCGCGAGCTGGCCCACCACGGGGCCCACTGCGTTGGACCCGGGTGCCAGGCTCAGACCGCCGAGAAGCGTCTGTGGCCATCTCCGTGCGAGGAACTTGGCCTTGTACTCGTTGAGAAGCGTAGCCGGCATCCGAAGTTCACTGCTCCGAGCGGGCCTGCGATGCGAGGTGTTCTATCCCAGCGTGCGAATCGCGCGGATAAGTGAGCGTGGCGGGACACCGGAGCGCGGTGCAGGTGCGGTGACAGAGCACAGAGCCGCGACCGCAGATACCAAAAATAGCTACAGCACCGATTTATCGGGCAGGATCCGACCCACGCTCTATGACTGAAAGTCCAGTCACACAATGGGTGCACTGACTGAGGCAGTCCCATTCTTGTTTTCAAAAAAACTATGGGTCAGCACAATGTTAGATATGGCAAACCCCTTCCAATAAATAGCGCTGACAGCAAAAAAAGGGCAATTGATCCCGAGTCAGTGCCCAATGAGGGCGTGCCTGAATAAAGTGGGGGTATTCTATCACACCGTCGTCCTCACACTTACAGTCCACAGATGGCCTTAAGCTCCAAGCGTTTCCTTATTCGTGTAGTTGTGGTCCCATTCGACTGACAGCTTCTCGATGTGCTGTGCGAGAGCCATCAACCCGTTCCGCATGTCCGATTGAGAATCTTTGGGCAAAGCATGCACCGTCCACTCGGCACGCACCTGCCTCGAGCAGCTCAGATACGATTCGAGCGCCCGCCATTGCCAGCTCAGGCGACAGATATCCATCAACTGGCAGGAACACAGCCCAGCGATGGTGCGGAAGCACTAATCTGCGCAGCAGTGGCAGCGATTGAAGCAGTCTGACAAGGCTCGACCACCTACTAGGTCGAGGTGCTTCTGGGTACACGGAGACATCCAGACTCTGAAGTGACGAGCCACAGAGACCAGACAGTCTCGCTATCTGTTCGGCCGTCATGTAATAAAACGAGCGCAGTTTGAGGGAGCGTAGCCCCTGGAACAGACCCGGCACAATCCCGATCATTACGACTAGAAAGCTGCTTGAAGTAGATAGACATTTCAGAGCCGAGCAGCCGGCAAATCCTACAATGTCTTCTACTTGAGGGTCCACACTCCTGCAAGCCATTGGGAACGGGATTACAGAGAGTACTTCCAGTGTCGAAAGGGCCCGCAGTGCACACGACATCAGATCTCGTCCGACATCTCTGAGACAGAGCTTCCTCAGTGACTTGCAGCCTGAGAGAAAGAGGAACACACTATCTGCGTTTGCACACACACCCGGTATGCAATCACAACTTAACTGGAGTTTCTGCAGTGCAAAGTTCCTCCCAGGCACAGACCGGACGAGCGTGGCCACGCGAGAGCATACCAGGCTGTTCTCCACGAAGCTCGAGAGCATTGGAAACGCCTCCAATTCCATTGCTGTACGCTCCAAGTTTATGATCGGTCGTATGCAGATCTTCGCGACGCTGGGGAACAGCCGTGCCACCGACCATACCGCCTTCTCATAAACAACTTGGGAAAACAACGAGTCCGCGAGGACGAGCCGCCTGAGACGGGGTGCCATCACAGCGGCACGCCTCGCATCCGTGGCGCGAACGAGCCTGTTGGGGGTGACAAAGCAGAGGCACAGCTTCTCTAGGGCATCCAGCGGCCCACCACGGGAGCAGAGCTCGGCAAGGCAGTCCACGCAGCCATCCGGGGTGGTGCAGAGGATGCGCAGACAGCGCATCCCACGTGCCCTCTGCGCCAGGAACTCCTGTGCAGCCTGCGCACCGGTGTCATCGAACGCGAGGTCCACGTCCTCCAGCAGTGGCACGCCACAGAGGGCAGCGATCGATCCGGGCCCGAGGGCGACAGCGGCAGAGACCCCAGCAGGGAGGTGGAGGCTCCTCAGGGTCGGCGACAGCGCTCGTATCAGCGCAGCGAGGTCCGCGTCGGAGGCGGGAGGGGAGGCGGAGGACCAGACGAGGCGCAGGCACTCGACAGGACGCGGGTGGCGGGCCAGGCAGCAGACAGCGCGGGACGTGGAGCGCAGGGCGAGGCGGCACCAGAGCAGCGGGTGCGACGCACAGGAGCGCAGAGCACGGCACGTCGCTGACACGCGGGCGCGGTCCACGGGGCACAGCAGCAGGAGGATCGCCACAACAACGTCCGCACACAGGTCCACCACAGACGTCGACATGTTCGAAACAAACCACCAAGATACAGCCAGATTTTGTAGAAAAACACTTGCGTGTCGGGAAAATACATTTTCACTTCCCTCTATGTTGTCTTAAGACGAGGGTCGCTCGTTTGACTCAACCACTACACCAGGACATGCTCTCGTGATTGCCGATTCTACGAGTTCCATGTCCCAGGGCAGTGTCACACGCTCGAGAAGCGGAGAGGCAACATTGCACAGACAGTCCGACAGGCAGTCCTTCAGCAAGAATTTGCTCTCAAAACAGCAGTTCCCAATAACGAGGTGGCGCAGCCTTGTTGCAGCACCGAGCATCACAGCCAGTGGCCTGGGCTTCTTGCATGGAGCGTTCAGTGTCAATTTATCAACATGTCTCACAAGCGAGAAAAGAGAGTCCCACTGCTCTGGATCATCAGGCCATGCCTCCAGTGACCATTCCGCGAGCACCTGTTTCGCGCCACCCAGGTATAATGCAAGCATAGTCACCATCTCTGAGAACAATTGCGGTCTATCCTCTGAGGAGCCAGAATGGGACGGCATGACCACTCTCCTCAACTGGGGCAGAGACCTGAGAAGCCTGGAAAGGCCATTAACATTCGAGGATGCCGAGACATCGAGAAGCTGGAGTGATGCACCACAGAGAAGAGCTAACTTCTCGAATTCAGTGGAATTCATATCATCACCGAATGTGTCAATCGTGAGTGAATGCAGTCCCGCGAAGAGGTCTGGCACAACAGCAAGTAGCACTGAGAGGGTTATGCTTGATGCCTTGAGACTTCTGGGGGACTGGCTGGGGGCAACCCTGACTTGATCTCCTGCTTTAGGGTGAGCGTTTGTGCCCTGCTTCAGGAACAGGCTGACATCACCCACACGTGGCAATATTGCCATAGCCTGGAGTGCACACAACAACATCTGTAATCCACAGTCACGAACATGTACATCGGAGAGCGACTGACAGACAGAGAGAAAGCGGAACACATTGCCTGCATTCTCGCAATCATCCCCAGTGCAATCACATTTGATGACGAGCCTCTCCAGAGCATATTGTCTTTCAGGCATCGACCGTACTGCAGAGGTCACCTGGGAGCACAGAAGAGTCGCATGCGCGAGCATGGGGAACACTTCCAATATGACTGTCGTGTGCTCCTTCATAATCTCCAACAGGATCCCAATCTCTTCTGCATGGGGAAACAGCCGTGCCAGTGAGCGCACCTCTGCCTCGTCCACAGTGCTATGGAAGAAGAAGGTCGATCCAATGGCGAGGTGCCTGAGATTGGGAGCCGCCACGGCCACGCCAACGCGACCAAAGGCAGACACCAGCATTTCAGGGGATGCGTAAGGCAGAGATAGCTCTTCCAGCGCCTCCAGTGGCCCTCCACGAGCGCATGCCTCGGCAAGGCACTCCACAACATACCGCACCACAAACCCCCCAGCGGACAGCCTGCGAAACGAGCGCACCTTCTGCCTGAGAAAAGCGCACGCATCCTCCTGCTGCATGGAGCCCTGACGGTACTCGATGTCGACGTCCTCGAGGAGGGGGACACCGCAGAGGGCAGCGATCGACTGGGTGCCGAGGCCCGCAGGTCTATCGCATCGGAAGCTTCTCAGGGTCGGAGACAACGCGCGGAACAGAGCAGCGAGGTCCGCGTCGGAGGCGGGATGCGAGAGGTGGACGCGCACGAGGCGCAGGCACTCGACGGGGCGCGGGTGGCGGGCCAGGCAGCAGACAGCGCGGGACGTGGAGCGCAGGGCGACGCAGCGCCAGAGCAGCGGGTGCGACGCACAGGCGCGCAGAGCACGGCACGTCGCCGACACGCGAGCGCGGTCCACGGGGCACAGCAGCACGAGGATCGCCACAACAACGTCGGCGCACAGGTCCAGGAGAGACACGTTCATCAAGGCAATTGCCAGCTGGTTGGCCACACAGTCCAAACTGATGTAATATCTTGGTGCCGGTAGCGGATATTCCGGCTGGAGCATCTCGATGTAGCGAGTTTGCGCCACGACATGCGAACGAGCTGCCTCCGTCCCCACCGCCCTCGAGCCTGCACACGGACCCGCCGAAACTCGGATTGGTGTTTCTTCTGATTCTCGTCGAGTGCGCTATTTTCGGCACTGCACAAGTGCGCGCGGACCAGTGAGTGACCAGTGCGCCCCCTGCTGGCGCCGCCCACCGCCCGCCACCCGCTCGCGGACGCCACCACCCCCGCACACCCTCCCCACCGCGGGGGACGCGCTCCTCCTCCCGATGTACTGCCGCCAGCACAGGCGGGACCCGGGCGGCGACGACTGGGACCCCTTCTACAACCCCGGCGCCCCTCCGCTTCCGCTGGGTCCCTCGGTCCCCGCCTGCGCGGCCGCCGGCGGGTCCTGCGCGGCGCCGGCGGCCGTGGCGACGGCGGCGGCGGCCACGGCGCACGCGCAGCAGCGGCCGCTGCCGATGCCGCCCGCCCGCGCGGCGCTGGCGCCGATCGTGAAGCACAGGCCGCCCAGCGCGCCGACCAAGCAGCCGCCGCCGTCGCCAGCGTCGCCGCGGAGACTGCTGCCGCTCGTGGCCTCGGAGGGGTCGTACGAGCCGGTTGAGACGGACTGAAGCACGCACACACACACCCCCTCCTCCTCCTCCCCTCCACCCCGCGGCACAGCTCGCAAGGGCCCGCAGGGGACGGCTCAGTTTTGGGCGAGGGCGTTCGCACGTGCCCCCGCAAATCGCAACACACTCTAATTTTATGCAATCAATTGACTGTTCAAACTGACCGGTTTGTGAGGGCTGTGGCCGCTCTACGAGTGCAAACGAAGCTGTGCCTGTGCACTCCATACAGGCCGGGTCCAAGGTCCCACCGCTGAGGGACCGAGATTTGATGCTCGGCCAAGATTCCTCTGCGGTTTCTATCTTTTGCCTCCTTTGCGTCATTCGATCCCCCTTGAGCCGCGCGATGGACGCCGGACAGCAGCCGCAGTCACAGCAGCAGCAGCAGCAGCAGCAGCACGCCGAGGCTGCCCACGAGGCCCCCGCGCCCATGGCCGTGGACTCTGCCGCAGCAGCCCCGGAGAAGAGCCCCGACAAGAAGCGCCGCCGCACAGACCCCGCGGCAGCAGCAGCGGCGGCGGCGGCGGTGGTCCCCGCGGCGTCGGCGTCGGACACGCAGGGCATCGAGGCGGCCGACGCAGAGGCCGAGCAGTCGGCGGCCCCCGAGGAGGACAAGCGGGCCGCCAAGAAGAAGCGCCGCGAGAAGAAGGTCTTCGACATGAGCAACTACCACCAGCGCCACGTCGCCCTCCGCGTCGCCTACCTCGGCTGGTGCGCCCCCGCACGCCACCTCAGCGACGGCGATGAAGATCCCCGTATCTCTGGCGAGATATATCGCAGCGCTGACGTGTAAGATATCCCACCCTCCCACCCTCGATGCGTCCAGGAACTACCAGGGGTTCGCGCAGCAGGACTCGACCGACAACACGATTGAGGAGGCGCTGTTCTCGGCGCTGGCCAAGTGCTGCCTGATCGTCGACCGCGCGTCGTGCGGGTACTCGCGCTGCGGCCGCACGGACAAGGGCGTCAGCGCCTTCGCCCAGGTCGTCGCGATGCGCATGCGCTGGCGCAAGAAGCGCTCCCCCGACGACGCCGACGCCGGGGCCGAGCCCGACGTGGACTACTGCACGACGCTGAACCGGGCGCTGCCTGCGGACATCAGGGTGCTGGCGTGGGCAGCGGTGCCCGAGGACTTTGACGCGAGGTTCCAGTGCACGTACCGCCTCTACAAGTACTTCATCTCGGGCGGCGCCCTGCGCGCGCCGTCGGTGTTCCTGGCGCCGCCTGCGGGCGTGCAGGCCCCTGCGCAGGCCACCGCCAACTCGCCGTTCACGGTGCCGTACGTCCGCCGCCTCGACGTCGAGAAGATCCGCCAGGTGAGCTCGTGCTCCTCCTCGCTCCCCTTCTGCGGCCCTCGCTGGGCATCGGGCTCCGGGCCAATCGAGCGCCAGTGCCCACTGCACGTGCAAGGCAGGCGCCCAGCGATGAGGGGGGACTGTGCTCTGTGCCAGGGTCCTCGGAGCAACCCCGTGGACTAACCTCACGCTTGCGTGCTTCAGGCCTGCACGTACTTCGTGGGGCAGCACGACTACCGCAACTTCTGCCGAGGTGCGAACGCCCAGCAGAGCCGGTGCCCCTCGCGCGCACTCACGCGTGCCCCTGCCCATGCCCGTGCCCGATCGCTCGCTTGCAGCGGACCTGGTGAACGTGAGCAACTTTGTGCGGACGATCTACGAGTGCAACGTCGAGGCGGAGGAGACGGGCGACCTGGTGCTGACGGTGCGGGGCGCCGGGTTCCTGTGGCACCAGGTGCGGTGCATGGTGGCGATCCTGCTGCGGGTGGGGGAGGGGGCGGAGCCGCCCGAGGTGGTGCGGGACATGCTGGACGTGGAGCGATGCCCGGGCAAGCCCGTGTACTCTCCGGCTCCGGAGCGGCCGCTGGTGCTGTACGACTGCGGGTACGACGCGGCGCGGGTGGCGTTCCGGTACACGCCGCGGGTGGTGGACGCGGTGCACGGGGAGCTGTGGACCATGTGGCAGGGCATGTGCGCGCAGGCGACGATGCTGCGGTTCATGGTCGGCGGGCTGCAGGCGGCGGCGGCGGGGCTGGCGGGGCGGGACGGAGGCGCGGAGCTGGCGGCGGGGGCGGCGGAGAGGTGGGCGAGCTGGACGGCGGGGGGGCTGACGGCGGAGGGGGCCAAGTCGACGGCGACGCTCGACGAGCGGGTGGCGTCGCTGGGGGCGGGCCGGAAGCGCAAGCTGATGGAGAAGCGGGCGCGTCGCGAGCACCACGCGGCGACCAGCGGCGCAGCGGGGGCGAGGACGGCCGAGGGGGCCGAGGGCGGCGACGAATAGAAGGCCAGAGGAGAGAAAAGCCGTGTGGGCTTGGCGAGCGATGAGCAAGCAATGCGGTCATCACAAACAAGCGACCTTCTCGTTCTAGATAGTACATCCGGCCGAGCAGTGGTCTGAAGAGCGGGACGGTGTCCGAGGATGGCACCCCACCACGGACAAAAACCCAGCAACTCATGCATCAGTCGAGCACGCAGGAGCAACCCGATCTGGATGCCATCAGAATGTGTGAATCCATACATACATACCTCAGGGGTGGAAAGTAGCGAAAAGGAGAACGTGTGGGTTAGTTGAAGGGAACTTGTCTTTTGATTTGGGTTGTGGCCGTGGCACGGTGGCTAGGTCCTAGGTTTCCCCGCGGGCACCCGCCCACCGGCTGGCCAAGCAAACTATGTGGCTCGGCCGTCACACGACCCGGTCGGCCCTGGCATGGAATCCGTGGTTATGGGCCACCGCGGGATATTATGTCGTATCTCGCGAATATTCTCGCTGAACGGAACAAACATCAGCAATAATCACTCCCGGCGGCTCCCAGGCTCCCGCGGCTCAGTCTCGCGCGTTCCCTGCCTCGCAGGGTACACCCCTTGCGCCCCTCTGGTGGCCTCGCCCGCTCGCGTCGCTCGTCGAGACGCAGCACGCGCAGGGCGCGTGGGCGGCAGATGCAAGACGCTGCAGATGCCCACGCGCGGCGGGGTGGCCAGAGAGGCCGCGCGGACATTGCCTGGCATGCAGTGCTCGCGGGGGGCATCCATCGAGCAAGCGCTGGTGCAATGCGCGACGCGCGTCCGCGGGGTCGCGGCGACGCCGGTGGGAATTCGCTGCTCGCGCGGGGCAGGCGCTGCACGGGGAGCACAGCGGCTCGGTGAGTAGGCGCGAGGGACGCGGCGCATCGCCAGGCGGATCAGCTGCGCCGGGCGGCCATGCGGCAGCTGTGAAAGGGCGTCGGCAGCAGGCGCGAGCAGCATGGGACGGGGTGTTGACCGGCAGCTCAGCTCTGCAACGACTGCGAGCAGCACGAGCGAGACGACTGCCGGGAAGCTGCAGCAGAGCCGCCGCAAGGGCCGCAGACGAGGACCCCGGCACCGCCAGAAGGGACAAGGGCCGCCGAGCAGCAGCCGAGAGCTCTCGGCACGGCACCTGGGCGAAAGTGCCCCCGAGGTACTGAGCTGGGCAGTGCAGCCGAGGACGCGGGGACACCATGGCGCACGGGTCCCGCAGCAGCAAAGCCACAGCGGCGAGCAGGCGAGCAAGGCTTCCCTGCAGACCCGGCGGCAGCGCATAGATGACCGACTTGACACGGGGGCGATTTGCACAGAGCTCCCGCTTCGTGCGTCGAGAGTACCCGAGCACACGGGCTCGCGAAACTCAAGGGGCGAGGGAGATCGGCACGAGGAAACTCGCGAGGGGTGCTGCGGTGACACGTATCGGCACCTCCCAGACACAAGCAAGCCACTGCGCTCCATAGCACGCACAGCAGCCATGGACACGCTCTATAACAGTAAGCGAGCACCACCGCGCGCTCTGTCGCCTCTGTTTTCTGGCAGAGACAGGCGCATTCGGATAACCCACGATGCCTCCGACACCTCTGCCCCCACCCCCCCTCCACACGCACGCACGCACTCGCCCCCCCGGCGGCTCTAACGAAACGTCGTTTTGGGCCGGACGGAGCAGAGGTCGCGGAGGTCTTCCGGTCGCTGGGATCGGAGGGCGCGACTGCCAGGGCGCTCGCGGAGCTGGCGCAGGATATGCCGAGGCCGGACCGCGTGGCGCTCATCCGCGCCGGCGGGGCGGAGGCGGTCGACAGGGCGCTGCAGGCGCACCAGAACAGCCCCGCCGTCGCCGCCAGCGCCTTGGCGGCGATGCCGTCGCTGTGCGTGCCTGCCGACGCCGTGGACGAGGGGGTGTCGCGCGCGCGGGCTCTTTACCCGCGCTTCGCGGCGGCAGCGTGCGCGGCGATGGCGCAGAGCGGCGCCGGGAACGTGGCGACGCAGAGCGCCGCCTGCAGCGCCCTCGCGTGCCTGGTCGATGCCGGGGGCTGGGGCGTCGCCGAGTTCCTCCGAGACAGGGGCGACGCTGCGATGGAGTGCCTGCTGTCTGCTGTGGCCGAGGGCAGCGCGAAGGGCATCCCCGGCCTGCGCGTGCCGGCCTGCCAGGCCATCCGCGCCCTCATCAAGTGCAGCGCCGACGCGGGGCGCTTCGTGGTCCGGCACGGGGGCGCGGACGTCCTCGCCGACGCGGTCGTGAGCGGCGACACGCTGTACAACAAGACCGCGGTCGTGGCGCTCAACGCGCTCTGCGACCTCGCCTCGCTCTGCAGCTACGGGATCCCGGCCGCGAGCCTCGTGCACGGCGGCAGGGAGGGGGCGACGGAGGCGTGCTGCCTGGTGCTCTTGGGGCTGGAGGGCACGAGCGACCAGCCCGCGGCGTGTCAGATGCGCTCGGCCGCGCTCATCCTGAGCACCCTCATGGCCAGCAGCGACGACGACACGAGGCGCACCCTGCTGGACAGGATGGGCTCTTTCGGGGGCCTCGTGGGCCCGAGCATCCCGCACCTGGGCGCCAAGGAGGCGGCCGTCCTCTGCCGCGCGATAGCCGCGATTGCCACCAGGCCCCTCGGCGCGCACCACGTCCGCGAGTGGGGCCTCTTGGCAGACGCTCTCGAGCACGTGCTGGGCCGCTTCCCCGACAGCGCGCCAGTCCTCCGCGAGGCTGCCCGGGCGCTGCTGCTCCTCACGTGGCGCGTTCTCGACATCTCGCACGGGGCCGCGGCAGCCGCGGGGCTGCCCCGCCTGCAGCAGCTCCGGCAGGTCGCCCAGCACGTGGCCGACCGGCTGCCAGAGGCGTTCCGCGCGGGGCGGTTCGCAAGGAAGTGCATCTCCATGATAGAGAAGCGGATGGCCGAGCCGGGGATCTAGAGGCGGCTCGCACCTCGGCGGCCGCACCGAGAGGGCCCCTCCGCTGCCGGGTGCACAGGTGCGTGGTGGCACCACACGCCGCCGTCGCTGCAGCGACGCCGCCACCAGAGACCCGGAACAGAAGAGCCAGCAGGGCGAGAGCCCTTTTGTTGCACTTTGCCGCACAGCGCGGCAGCGTGGCCTCTCAACCACGGCAGGTGACGGTGTCCCATGTCTGCCTGCTGCACACGGGTCGCGGCCCGCGCTGAGGGCCTCTGTGCAGCGCGTGCACGGCGATCGACACCGGCATCACCTGCACAACGGCACTCGCTGGGTGCCCGCGCCTGCACAGCCGTGTCGCCACGTTGAGATGCGGCAATGCGCAGATGGTGGATGGCCGACACTGGCCAGAGGCGTGCGCGCAGGCGTCGTGATTCCCGCAAGCCCAGGCGCGGCCAAGTGCCCTGGTGCATTCTTGTTGTGCGCCCGCGGGCCGCGGGGGGTGCACCCTGTGAGATCGCAGCCCTGGAGCCCAGGAGCCGCCGGGGGTGATTATTGCTGATGTTTGTTGCGTTAAGCGAGAATACCCACGAGATACCGACAAAATATCTCGCGGTGGCCCATAACCACGGATTCCATGCCGTGAACGACCGGGTCGTGTGGCGGCCGAGCCACAGTGTATGCTTGGCCAGCCGGTGGGCGGGTGCCCGCGGGGAAACCTAGGACCTAGCCACCGTGCCACGGCCACAACCCAAATCAAAAGACAAGTTCCCTTCAACTAACCCTCAGGTCCTCTTTTTCGCTGCTGATGGTAGGACTTCACATTCACATGTTCAGATTGCATCCAGAGTGGATTTGCTACTCGTGCACGCAGAGTGGATTTGCTACTCGTGCACGCGACTGATACACTGAGTTGCTGGGATCCTGTCGGTAGCCCCATCCGGACCACTGCTCGGCCGGCCGTATGCACTTTCTGTTTCAAAGGAAACGGAGCAGGTCTTGATTATTGTGCTGACCTCATTGCTTGCTCATCGCACGCTATGTCCGCACAGCTTTGCTCACATGTGGCCCTCACTCAACTCGTCACTGCCCTTAGCCACTCAACTGTCCTCACCCCCACTGCAAGTGGTGCTTGTGCAATGTTGACTTTTCCATCAGTTTCTGCTTCTGGCCTGCCTGCCGTGATGCCACCCACTCGTCGATTGTCGCTGTCAAGTTGGCCCCTCTGCCATCAGCCTGCCCACCATCCAGCCCTTCCACCTCTGGACCGCCAGCTCCGTGCCTCTGTACCACCCAGACACACGCCCTGGTACAGGGCTCGCAGCTCTCCATGCACTGTTTCCAGCATCTGCAGGCCTGTTAACTTGCAACACGTGTTCCTTTTCCCTATATGTCTTGATGCCTCAGTTCCCCCCCCCCCCTTCCCCCTTGCTCACAGGCTCTGGCTCCTGTTTGCCCAGAGTGACACATTGTCAGAGGCGAAGGTCACAGATGTCTATCAGTCACAGGGATCCGCGGAGTTGGGGAGGTCGCACCCAGATTGTATTGTGTGATGCTTATCTATGCAGACAGAGCAGACATTGACTGGGCACCATAACGATTTGCCATTACTACAATTTTGCCCTGATTTCTGTGGTGCCTGCCTCTGGCAGCCGGCCGGTCTGCCAGCTTCCAGAGAAGTTCTAAGGGGGGAGATCGCTGAGGTGGTCTCGTGGACAAAAGGCATATTGTCAAATAGGCTGTGTGACGACCTGCTCGAATTACAAATGACTGAGAAGCCCACAGCCACAGTGCCCTGTCGACTTGCGACTGAAGCTCCTGGCATTCACCTTGTGTTGGTCTTGTATAGATCAAAACGGGCCCGCCCCTGAAATGCTTCACAACTACATGGTGGATCCTTCACACCACTGCTCATGAACAGGAACGAAGATGCAGTGCCTGTAAGTAACGTGCAGCCAACACCTGAGCAGATGCCTCAGGCCAGTGGTGCACTGCCCAGGTCCTTCGGCCAATTTGCCATTTGCATCTGCCTGCCACTCATGGATCCTGTGCGTGCCACATCTCAGTGTGCGACACAGGCCAAAAGGGTGCCTGGGTCTGCCTGCACATCTATGGGGCATGGTGTGCATGTGTGAGATCACAGCCCTGGGAGCCTGGGAGCTGCTGGGGGTGATTATTGCTGATGTTTGATCTGTTCAGCAAGAATATCCATAAGATGCTACAAAATATCTCGCGGTGGCCCATAACCACGGATTCCATGCCAGGGACGACTGGGTCATGTGGCGGCTGAGCCACAGTGTATGCTTGGCCAGCCGGTGGGCGGGTGCCCGTGGGGAAACCTAGGACCTAGCCACCATGCCACGGCCACAACCCAAATCAAAAGACAAGTTCCCTTCAACTAACAACCCCACGTCCTCTTTTCGCTGCTTTCATTCCTGAAAGTATGACTTCACACGTTCAGATCATCCAGATTGGATTCCTGCTCATTCACACGACTGATGCACTGAGTTGCTTGGTTGGTGTCCGTGGTTCATCCTTGGACACAGTTCCAGTCTGCTGTATGGACTTCTGGAACAAGAAGTTTACTTGCTTTACAAGTTTTTCTCACCAGTTTCACACCAGGTGTGCACCAGATGGGCCGAAATCAGTTCCCAGGCTGCAATCAGGCACGAGGTGTGCATCAGGATTTGCAGCAACCCACCAATTGAAAAGTCTGCACTAACAGCAGGTGATGAAAACTAAAAGAAAGAGATAAGCTAGGCTCACAGTTCTCACCAAAAGTGCTGGCTGATTATTGTACTTCTGGCAGAAACTCAAGGTAGCATTTCACTTTGAATTCCGCATTTCCTCTTTTTCTTAGCAAATATGGTGTGTTGGTAACATACCATGTCGCCTTCTTGGGGTCTGTATTACTTTTTTCGTTTCTTTTTGCTTTTCCCCACAATTTCCATTTTCACATTTTAGCAGTTTTTCAAATTCGTTTTAACGTCTGTTTTCAGTGGATAAAATGCAGTGATGACCATATATGTCTGATGAGTGCGAATTCTTCAGAAACAGTTATCTGTCAGACTCTCTGCTGACATTTCCACCAGCAGATAGCTCTCTGCCACTGGTAGATGCATTTTCCTGTGTTTTCCCTACTTTTACACTTGGATTGTGCCTCTTTAAGGTGTTTTTAGTTATTTTTCTTGAGAAAACCCCCTTTCTTCCATAAATAATCAAGCAGTTTTTGCTAAGAAAAAGAGGAAATGCGGAATTCAAAGTGAAATGCTACCTTG
>CACRSC010000031.1:264532-295515 GCA_902651635.1 Mastigamoeba balamuthi
CCCGTGCAATCATGTGCTGACCAAGAAGAATGTGTGGAAGGCAAGAAAGCGTGGCTGGTCAAGCGTGATTGGCAGGATGTACTGGGTTGATGCCAAGCATACGGAGACATACTTCCTGCGCACACTCCTGCTCCACGTTCCCGGGGCTGTGTCATTTGAGGAGCTTAGGACAGTTGAGAGGGAGGTGTATGTCACCTTTCGAGATGCTGCAGTCGCTCGTGGCCTGGCACATGATGACGCTGCATGGGTTGAGGGAATGCGTGAGGCAGCCACCTTCAAGATGCCCATGCAGATGCGTGAGCTTCTGTGCAATATAATTTGCTTCAATGCTGTCGGCAAGGCTGGTGCACTCTGGGACGAGCACTGGATATCGCTAAGTGACGATCATGCACGCCTTCTAGGCATACAGTCAGTGGCACGCGTCCGTGGCGACGAGGCATATGAGTGTGCTTTGCGTGATCTCGAGAGGAAGCTGCACTCGAACGGTGTTACAATGTTGGAGAAAGGGCTTCCCGAACCAGTGCCAGTCCCACAGCAGCAGCAGCAGAATGCTGCAGATGCCTGGAATGATGCTGACCAGTATTCAGCATCAGAAGCCGAGTCACTAAACAGCAGGCAGCGTGAGTTCTACACACGGGCACTGCACGCTGCAAAGATGAAGGAGAGTGTGACACTGTTTGTCTCGAGTGCTGGTGGGTGTGGTAAGACATTCCTCCTTAACGTGCTTCTGCATGACTGCCGTGCACAGGGTATTGGGGTTATTGCTGTGGCGTGGACTGGTGTTGCTGCTATACTTCTCAAGGGAGGCTTCACGGCAAGCTCAGAGTTTTCCATCCCTCTTGACCTTGGGCCAGAGAGCAGGTGTTCGATCTCCAATGATAGTGATGTGGCTGTACGGATTCGATCAGTACAGTTAATCGTCTGGGATGAGGCGCCTGCATGTCATCGCTATGCATTCGAAGCTGTGGAGCGCACACTGCAGGACCTGTGTGGGACTCATCAGCGGTGGGGTGGAAAGACTGTTGTGATGGGTGGTGACTTCCGCCAGATCGCACCTGTGGTAAAGCATGGGAGTCAGTTGCAGATCGTCAATGCATCCATCAGGTCATCTCCTCTCTGGCATGGCATCGAGTGGCATACTCTGGATGAGAACGTGCGTGTTTCACGGCTGCTCCAACAAGGCCATGACCCCACTGCTCTGCGTGACTGGGCCGAGTGGCTGGTTAGGCTTGGTAATGGTGCAGGGCCACACGATGTGCATATCGATGATGACATGCGTCTGAACAGTCTGGACGAGCTCATTCGCTGGACATTCGGTGATCTGTCAGGCATTCACGAGCCGCGGGGATGTCTTGCAACTGAGTGTATACTCACTGGCTGGAATGAGGAAGTCGATCAGATAAACGAACTCTGCATGGGCATCTTTCCTGGCAAGGAGTACGAGTTTCTAAGCGAGGACAACAGTGTGGATGACCGCACTGCTCAGATTGGTGTTGAGGTGCTTAACTCGCAGGCACCAGCCAGCCTGCCCCCACACAGGCTGGTGCTGAAACTCAACATGCCAATCATTGTTCTTCGCAATATGACACGTGCATCACATGTGCGAAACGGCACACGCCTGATCGTGGTCGAGATTACAAAGAACCTGCTGCGAGCACGGCACGTGGATGCATCAGGCAACCTCGGGGAGAATGTGTTCATACCACGCATAATGATGACGACGAGCAGTGATGACTTTGATGTTGTCTTTGAGAGATGGCAGTTCCCTGTTCGCCTGGCATGGGCGATGACATCGAATAAGGCACAGGGACAGACAATGTCCCGTGTTGGTGTCTTCCTGCCACGACCCCTGTTCACTCATGGTCAGCTCTATGTATGTGCATCAAGAGTTGGCAAGAGGGAAGCCATACGGTTCGTCCTTGGACAAAATGGGAGAGCATGTACCACTAAAAACATTGTATTTGAGGAGTTGCTCGGCCCTCCCTCTCTTTCTTAATAAGATTCTATTATTCTCTTTTTGGGTGTGGTTTTTGTGTGATTGCATGTGGGGGGAGATGGAAATGCAGAGGGTATGTGGCATGGGCGTACGACGTAGAACCCCCTCCCCTGTGTACAACGGTCTTTTTCGTGGGGTTCTGACAATTGGCATGCTTATAAGCAGGGGGGCCCGTGTTCTTCTCTCACTTCTTTGTAACAAAATAGTCAGTTATGAGCGATTTCGGGGAGGAGAGCACCATTGCGGAGCACATCAAGTGTGGTATGGCGATGAGGAAGGACGTCGAGGTCGCTCACAGTGTGCCAAAGCTGAAGAGGAGCCGTGTGAACGCCCGCATCCGCATGGGGCTGCCGTTCGATACATTCATCCACAAGCATACGTCCCACACCTTCCTGTGTGCCATCTGTGCCCCGCAGAATGCGGGAAGGTATCAGTTCGTAGAGCTGCACGGTGACATCGCACAGGTGGGTGAGATGCGCACAGGCAGGCTCTATGATGTAAAGGTCAATGAGTATGACAATGGCACGTTGCTGCTCCTCGCCAGACCTGAGCTCATACACGAGGACCATATGCTCACTGCCACCGAGCTCGACGAATTCCTTGCAAGCGAAAGCATCACAAAGCAGATCACCAAGATGATGAAGGAGCACCTAGTGACGGGCACCCGTGCCACGTCGTTTATTGCTGACGAGCTGAGCAGGGCAGCAAATGAGTGGAGGAACCACCCCTCTGCTGGAAGTGTGTACTACACTGGATTTGCAAATGTGATCTCGATCGACGGGCTCAGCCACCCGGTCAATGCCGAGTCCGACCTCATCACGATGACAGTCGCCATCTCTGACCTGCTCCTGCCTGCTGGTGACGGCGTGCCACCAGTTGCGATGGTTCGCGGCACAGTCTGGAAAGGCCGTGCTGTGTCACAGTTCGGCACAGCGGATGTGGCAAGCCTGCGCTCGATGCGCGACGCCAAGCAGTTTGACGGCTGCCACATAACGTTCCTCGATAGGGGAACATGGGCAGGCAGTTGTGAGATCGAGATCACGTTCTTGGCAATGAAGAACGTGCCCGGTCCCACCACTGCCACGTCAGTGGCGCCCGCAGCACCTGCGGGGCCTGCTGTACCTGCGTCGCCTGTGGCGCCTGCCGTATCTGGATCGCCCGATGCTGTGCTGGAAAAGTGAGTGGGGATGAGGGAGAAAAAGAACGTACCCCCCTCCCCCCCTCCCCCCTCCCCCCTTAGAAGGGGGAAGGTGCAATGTGCACACACACAACTGCCCACCACCTGAACACACAACAAAAAAGGGCATTTGGGGCACACCCTGCCCCCACAGCAGAGACAGGTAAACAAACGTACTGAGCTACACTTATTTGAGGCAGAAGCTGGGGCAGAAGCATGCGGACCGAATATGAGTGCTTGCACCACTGGCCCTGGTCTGACTGCACAGTGAAAGGAGTCCCTGGGAGAGATGCTGTACTGCAAGAATCTTCGGGACCTATTTTGGGCTCCCCATGATGTGTGCATAGAACCCCGGGAAAGCTCTGTTTCTAGGCGACGCGCGCTGCAGCGCGCGTCCGTGATGGCTCTATCTAGTAAATAAAGCATGCTCTTCATACATCACTTGAACGTTTGTACTCATTCGTGAATACCTTTCTTACTGCGGGGATCTACACAGGGATTCTTGATCATTCTGCGTTGAATTCTGGATCCCGTGGCGGCAGATATCATGTTCGGAATATCTTTGAATCTTTGACAGATATTTTGGTCGCGTGTGTCCTGTCCATCCGCCGCATGTTCCCGTCGTCTCTGTTCGCGGCCATTGCGTGCCCGGACGGAGACTCGTGCACTCGGGGGCGCACCTGCCTCTTTGCCCACTCGAGGCGCGACCCGCCTCCGCCAGCCCCCGCGGCACCCCGCGTCTCTCGTCCCCCCGACGCCCTCGTCTTCTACGCCATCGGCGGCGTGAGTTCCCCCCCCACTCGCCCCCCGCGTCCCTCCGGCTCACCCTCCACTCTTCCGTGCGCCCAGGACGGCGAGACCCCCGTGGACATCAGCGCCATCGCCGACCTTGTCGCCCAGGAGCGCCAGGAGGCCGAGGAGCGCAGGCCCAAGGTCCCCAGTTGCCGCCCAGCCTGAGGGGCGGGGGTCGACCTATCGACTGGCTGACCACCCACTGCCCACCCCCCCTTCAGACGCGGGTGGAGAAGATCGAGGCGCCGGCCAAGAGGGCGGCGGCAGAGGCGAGCAGGGCGCAGGGCAGGCCCGTGATACCCATCCTGGCCTTCTCCAACGTCGCGCAGTCGATGCGGCAGAGCTACGTGGACCTCGTGTTCGACGCGCTGCTCGCCCGGGGCGTGGCCAGGGCCCAGGCCATCGACCAGGCGCTCGAGATAGTTGCGGCACTACGCCCCCCAGAGGCACTCACCCCGGTCGTCTCACCGCACGGCGTGGGCCCTGGCAGGAGCTCAAGGTGCACACGGACTGCGGCACGAGGGAGGCGTACAGGAGCGGGATGGCAGCAGCGCTGCTGCGAGTAAAGAAGGGCTGAGAGCGGTGCTAGAAAACGCGTAAAGGGGGGTATTTATCCGCTTCATAGGGCGGCTGTGGGAGGTGGAGGTGGAGGGGGGCCCAGCGAGGCCTGGGAGAGGAGACGCGAGGGGAGGCAGAGATAAATATGGCGGAGGGCTCGCATGCTAGTACTCGTCGGACCCGCTGTACTGGTAGTCGTCGTCGAAGTCCTCTGTGCCGCGGCGACGGCGCTTGCGCTGGTGCACCGCCCCGTCGTCGTCGTCAAAGGCGCTGCCGAACGCAGGCGCCTCTTCCTCCTCCTGGTTCTCCTCGTCCTCGTCCTCGTCGTCCTGCCGCAGGAAGCGCCGCAGGAGAGAGGGCTCTGCGTCCTCTGCTCTGCGCTTTCTCTTGGTCGTGCGCTGCTCCTCTCCCGTCTGCTCGCCCTCAGGGCGCTCCTCTCCCATGTGCTCCTCCTTGAAGCGCTCGATCTCGCGCTGCGCGGACTCGAGGCTCATGGGCTGCTCCTGCTCCTCCACTACCGGCGGGGGCACCACGACGTCCTTGTCAGCCCCCTCCTCCGTGGCCACTGCCCCCTCGGCCTTGGCGGCGATGGATTGCGGGTTGGTGATCGATACCCAGGCCTCCAGCTCCTTGATGCCCTGGGACATGTCGCCGATCTCCTTGATCTCGGCCACCTTGTCCCTGTCGATGCGTGACCTCGGGACTGGCTTGACGGCCTTGCCTCTTGTCCGGGATGATCTGCCCTCATCCTTCCTGTGCTGCTTTTCGTCCGACAGAATGTAGCTGTTCATGACATCCCTGACTCTCCACGCCTTTTGCACGCGCACGTACTCTGCCTCCGGCCGCGTGTACTGTTCGAGCTCCTCGTCGTACCCCACCAGGATGGGCTCTGTTTCAGGAGCTGCTGGCGAGACGGCGGGCTTGTCGTCGTCCTCCTTCTCGACCTTCTCGACCTTCTCTGGGACAAGTCGCTGCATCCTCTTGGCGTCCATCCCGCTCTTGACGCGCAGTCGTGGCGACACTCCCTGCTGCTCCTGCTGCTGCGCGGGAGGGGTGTGGGGCGCGTCCTCTGCCTGGGGCTCCTCTTGCTCCTCCTTGATAGCGTCCTGGAGCATCTTCGACTGCAGCGAGCCGACCTTGGGCAGTCCGGCGAGGATCGAGTCGTACTTCTGCGTGGCGATGATGTCGTCGGGGATGCCGGCGAGCATGAGCTTCCAGATCGTCAGGTCCTCGTCGTCGAGGTCCGTGTCCCCGATGTCGTCCTGGCGCAGCAGCAGCGCCATCTTCTCCCTGAGGTCCTGTATCTTCTTCATCCTGCGCTCCTTCAGCAGCCTCGCCCGCTGGTACGCGGGCGTCTCCTGCTCTGTCGTCGCCTTCGAGAGTGCCTCCACGGCGTGTTTCACCAGCGGGGCCGACTCGAGGCCACCGTGGTCGTTGAGGTCGTTGAGCCTCATCAGAGCCTCTGCCCGCTGTTGTGCGTTGGGGGATGAGACTATGGAAGGTTCGCAGGGGACCACTCATGAGAGGGGGTGGCTACCTTGAGGATGGCCTCGGCGTACTCGAGGACGTTGGCCCGGGTGATCTTGATAATGCCCCACTCCATCGCGTGCGAGGCCTTGATGAGGCCGTCCTGGATGGCGACGAGCCTCGCGTGCAGCGACTTCTCGGAGATCTCGATGTAGGGCTTGATGAACTCGATCGTCCTGTCGCGCGACTGCCGCCTGTGTATCTGCAGCGCCGTCACGAGGCACGCGGTGATGAGGATCATGGGCCGCTTGCCCGCGTCCTGCGCCCCGACCAGCGGCAGCACGATCCTGTGCAGCAGCATCGTCGTCGCGAGCATGTGGGTCTGCTCCTCGACCGGCGAGTGCTCCAGCACGCGCCTCACTGCCCGCTCGGCCATCCTGGCCGCCGGCACAGAGAGCGAGAACTGCTCCTTGAACTGCGGGAACTTGCTCGCGATGACGTCGGCCACGTGCTTGACCCTGAACGGCGTGGCCTTCTCCCCCCTGTCGTTGACAGCCTCCTGCGCAGGTCCCGGGTTCGATTCCCCGTGAGTCAATTGAATTGTCCCCGATGGGCTTTGGGACGCACAGCAATGTCGCCGATGTTGACGCCGAGCTTCTTCTGGCGGCACATGAGGTAGACGATCGACCCGACGACGATCTCGCCGCGGCCGCGGAACAGGTCGATCTCGGCGGCCCTCCTGACGTAGCCCTCGAGCTCGCGGGCGAAGTTGTCGCGCAGGTCCAGCGCCATGCACACCTCCTGCGACTTCCTCTTCATCTTCTCCTGTTGTTGTTGCGCGCTGCCGTCAGCCGCAGGGCCGACCTTACGGCCGCACGCACGAAGGACCCGAACCCGTGGCCGAGGTTGCCGCGCTCGCTGACGACGCTCTTGCCGGTGGGCTGGCCCTCTGCGGGACGCGGGGGAAGGGTTGGGAGCCCACAGGTTGCGTTTAGAGTTGGGGACCCATAACGCGGCTGCGCTGTGCGCGGGCGCCGCCGAGGCCGGGGGGCGCACCGACACGCTTCTCCTCGAAGCGCAGGTCGTTGTGGTGGGGGTCCACCTCGCCGCACAGCGTGCAGGCGCCGCTGTCGGGGTCGAAAGTGTGCGCGCACTTGTCGGGCGGCTGCTGCGGCGGCTGCGGTGGCTGCACTGCTGCCGCCGCTGCTGCGGGGGCGACGACGGCCCTGGGGCACAGCGCCGGGGGCAGGATGCGCGCGGGGTGCCGCGACTGCGAGGAGCAGATGCGCGGGATGCAGGGCGCGGCCGGGACGGCCACGGAGGACGACGACGGGCTGGCGGACGCCATCCTTCAAGGGCCACCGACACCGGGGGCAATTTAATGGGCGAAGAAGATACGGACATCAGTTGATGCAATTGTGATGTCACTGCAGGGGGTCTGTACGGATCAGGGGTCGCTCTGCTCCCGGTCCCCCTGCTGGCGAGAGTTCCGCCGGCGCGAGACAGAACTTTCGCTTGAATCGCTGTAGCCTGAAAGGACGCGAGAACTCGGGGATATTTTTGTGTTAGATTCATTCTGCCAGGCCCACACCCTCGCCATGTCGTCGTTCAACCTCACCGAAAGGTCCGCTCGCACCCGCGGCCTCTCGACGGCCTCCCCCCGCGCCTGACCCTCTGCGCAGGTTCAAGGAGGGCGTCGCCCTCATCAACGCGGCCGACGCCGCCCAGCTGCCCGCGCTGCTCGCGCGCGTCCTCCGCGGCCTCGACGGCACCGCCGCCCCCGCGCCCTCGGCCGCCGAGCTCGAGGCGCTCTCGGCCGCGCTGGGCCTCCCCGCCCCCTCCGCCGCCGCGCTCGTCGAGTGCTGCACGTACATCGTCGAGCACGCCGCGTACTACGCGTTCGCCCCGCAGGCGCTGGCCGAGGCGCTGGCGCAGGCGGCCGTCGCGGAGGACAGGGCGGCGGCGTTCGCGGCCGCGTGGCGCGCGGGGGCCCAGGGCGTCCTCGAGCACGTCAGGTCGCAGTCGTTCGCGCCCCTGACGCTGGACGCGGTGCACTGGCGCCTGCACTTGCAGGTGCGTCGGGGACAGAGAGGCTAGCGCGGAAGAGAGGGAGGGGCAACTGACGGGCTGGGGGAACAATTGATTCGGGGGCGCAGATGTCGCAGACGGACAGCGACAAGGTGAATGTGCCGACGTCGATATGGCAGTTCAATCTGGCCGACGACACGGTGGAGGTGAGCACGTGAGGGATGACGGTGTGGGAAGTCTGTACGCGCATAGACTAACACACACGTGTGTTGCCGGCGGGGGTTTGCGCATGGCAGGACGGAGGGTCGAAGCAGTTTGTGCTGGAGATGAACAAGGAGGAGCTCTCCAAGCTGTACATCAAGCTCGAGAAGATTCAGGATCAGTTGGACAACCTGAACTGAGAGCTGGGAGAGAATGAAAGGCAATGCCTGTTGCTCTGCACTCGGTTGTATAACATGCTTGGTCTACCAACAAACAAATCACAACACAGATAAACACGCATAGTCTTTCCTCAATGAATGAAGGACAAAGCGACATGGCGTTTACATCTTCAATTTCTTGTCGAGGGCTTGTAGCATAATGGAAATGCGTCTGACTCCGGATCAGAAGATTGCAGGTTCGAGCCCTGCCAAGCTCGGAATTTTTCGTCCGGTTTTTCTCTCTTGAATCTTGGGATTTTTTATTCACCACTGTTGTTCCTCTGCCGTCGTCGGTGTCGCCTGTGTTGTGTCACTGTATATTGTGCATATGCAGGCGAAGCAGGTTGGTGTCCTTGCTCTGCAGGGCGGCTTCTCTGAGCACGTCGACGCTCTGCGCCGCCTGGGTGCGCAGGTCCGCGAGGTCCGTCTGCCCCGGGACCTCGAGGGCCTCGACGGCCTCGTGCTGCCCGGGGGCGAGTCGACGACCATCGGCAAGCTCGCCGTGGCCTTCGGCCTGATGGACCCGCTCCGCCAGTTCGCACGCACGCACGCCGTCTGGGGCTCGTGCGCCGGGGCCATCCTGCTCTCGAGGGACGCCAAGCGCGACCAGCCCCTCATCGGCGCGATGGACCTCGTCGTCACGCGCAACGCCTTCGGCTCGCAGGTCGACTCGTTCGAGGAGGGTCTCGCCGTCGACTGCCTCGCACGCATGGAGAAGCCCTTCCCGGCGCTGTTCATCCGGGCACCTGTGCTGGAGCCCGGGCCGGCGTGCAAGGTGCTCTGCGCTCTGCCCGACGGGCGCGTCGTCGCCTGCCAGCAGGGCAAGCTGCTCGCCACCTCGTTCCACCCGGAGCTCACCGACGACCTGCGCTTCCACGAATACTTCCTCTCCCTCGTCGAGCACAGTCGCTAGGACCGTTTTGCAGGGCATTCGGGAAACATGCACAGGCGTACACTTGCCCCCCCTTCGGTGCTGTAAAAACCGCTCTGTCGCACACACGTGCACCCCAAAATCCCTTGTATGCGCCGCTACCACTCCAATAGAACCTATGCGCTGGTTGACCGAGCAAACTGCATTGCTGTTACTGCTGGTTTCGATGCATGAATGGCCAGCCGGTCTACTCTCGGGCCAGGATCGTACGAGACTGCAGGTGGGCAGAGAGGGCAGGGACATCTCCGAACGAGTGAGGGCCAAACAGCCCCTCGAGGCTCGGGCGCATCTTGGCCGCGTGCGAGTCCCAGAACGCCCCGATTCCCGTGACCCCCGCAGCCTTGGCCGCTCCCGCGTCTGCCTGGCTGTCGCCGACCATCGCCGCCTCGTCGGGCCTCACTCCGAGCTTGGCGCAGATCATGGCAATGCCGTCTGGGCTGGGCTTGGCTGCCGGGACCGTGTCCGCCCCGTGCACGACGTCGAAGTAGCCGAGTATACCGTTGACCGCGAGCTTCTTGGTGGACGTGGCCGTGTTTCCGTTGCTGAGCGCAGCGATCTTGAGCCCGCGCTGCCTGAGCTCCGCCAGCATCTCCCTCATGCCGTCGTACAGCGGGCACCTCTCGGCGCTGATCATCTTTGCATTGGGCCGAGAGACACTGTGAGCTACTGAGGGGAAGAAGATCGGGGAATGCGCACAGTGATCTCCACGGCATCGTACTCGCCCCCGAGCATCTTCTGGTTCTCGGGAGTGGGCTCCAGGCCTGCGTGCCCGCACATGCGGATCCCAGTGCAGAACTTGGCGCCCTGGGAGAGAGCGTTTCGGGGAGGGCAAATGGCGTCAGTGGTGCGACTGCCGTTTGCGGTGCCGTGCTGAGGTCCCTGTCAGTGCACCTCCTCGTACTCGGGCCGCGTGATCGCTGCAAGCCCGTGGTTGCCCAGAACCACGTTGGTCGACTGCATCCCGAGGCCGTACGTCTGCACGAGGGTCCCATCGACGTCGAAGATGACCGCTTTCAGCTGCGCCATTGTGTTTGTGTGTGCCTTCTTTCTCAGTCCTGCGAGATGCCCGATATTTCCATGCCCGATATTATTCCTATCCCGGTGGATATTTTTGCCGCTGCTAAAGCGGGTTGCGGAGTTCTCTCCCAACACGGAACTCCCGATGAAACGCGCACACGACGACGCGCCGGGCTCGCCGCCCGGCCGCTCCCCGTCCCCTGGCGGCTCGCCGGCCCCGCCCTCGCCGCCCGCCAAGCGCCCGCGCGCCGGCATCGACGAGAGCGACGCCCTCCGCGCGGCCCAGAAAATCGAGTCCGATCTCCGCGCGGAGCTCGACCGCCTCCGCTCGGACCTCGCGCGCGCCAACGAGCGCATCCTCGAGCTCGAGGCCGCCCAGCCCCCCGCCCAGCCCGCAGCCGCCGACCCCCAGCAGTCGCCCGCCAGCGCCACGTCAGCGCACGACGAGGAGCCCGCGGCGGCCGCTGCGGCTGCGGCTGCGGCTGCGGCGGACGCCGACGCGGAGATGCCGCTGGCCGCAGCGGCAGCAGCGGTGCCGGCGGTGGAGATGGGGCCGTTCGCGACGGTGTTCGGGCCGGGGGCGCCGGGGATGACGAGCGACAGCTCAGAGGACGAGTACGGGGGCGGCGGCGCGGGGCTGCTGGGCGAGAGCGACTCGGACGAGTCGGACGAGGGCTTCGACTACGCGACGGCGGAGCAGCTGCTGCGGCGCGCCATGTTCGGGGAGGTCTGGGGCATCGACCCCATCGACGCAGTCGCCGAGATGCACGGCTTCTCCCGCCTGCGCCCCTGCGACACCTTCCGAGCCCCGTGCGCACGCTCACATTCACGCGCACACGCCTGGGGGAGGGGGCCCCTCCTCTCTCCTTCCATCCCTCACGCGGGGGTCCAATCGGCGTGCCACTGGGCGTTGCCTACGGACGCTCCGTGGGGGCTGCTCGTATCTGCGCGACTGTGCCAGCCTCTCTCTCTCCCTCCTCTCCCACCGCGTCTCTCTGCGTCTGTTTGGCTTTGCCTTGCACTCTCACCATAGAGACTTGATGAGCTTTGCCTGCGCACACCACACATGCGCACACCCTGCTCAGAGCTCTCCCGGTGATCCGATGATGCTCTTCGTCTTTCTGACTTGGCCTGCGTGTGCACCGTAAAGGTGGTGGGAATCGAACATCAAGGAGCCCAAGACGGCGGGGGCGCTGTCGGGAATGCTGCGGGCGACGGGCAACGTCTGTATGGCAATGCCTGCGGTGCGCAGGCGCGTGATGCAGCTCGTGGTGACGCAGGAGGGCGCTGCCGAGGCCTTCACGGCAGCGCAGGAGGCGACCAGCCGCCTGATCTCCACGTTCCATCAGACCGACGCGCACTGGCACGCGGTCGAGGTCGCCGAGGACATGTGGGCCATGCTAGCCCTCAGCTTCTCCTGGCCGCTGTTTCCCTCGGCCGCGCCCTCTGCCGAGGAGGATCAGCAGCAGCATCCGCAGTTCCCCAGGACCATTACAGAACAGATCGAGTCGATGCGCTCCGGAGTCGCTGTGGCCCTGCAGTCCACAGAGGGCTCCTCGACCTCGGCCAGGGACCCTGCGGGGCTCTTTTCCGTCGCAGAGAACGCCCTCGCGCGCGAGTGGCCGCGGCACATCGTCGACTGCGCGCGCGGGGATGAAGAGGCCACGCATGACCCTGGCGACGGTGAGCCCAGCGAGCTCTCCGTGGCGCGCGCGAGGTTCCTGCGGCACCTGGGGCTGCACAGGTGCGCGCTTTTGGCGATAGAGGGCGCAGAGGGCACCGACGTCGCTGCGGAGCGCTGCCTCGCGCAGCTGCTCCTCGGCGAGTCCGACGCTGCAGTCGACAGCGCCATCGCGTGCGCCCAGTCTGTCGCCTCGTGCGTCCGCGTGTTCGTGGCTATCGCGGGCGACGACGGCCCTGCGCCGCAGGTGTCGCTGTCCACTGCCCTCGTGCTGTCGCTCGTCCTCGTCCACGGCCTCTTGAAAGGTGCGCTGTCTCTGCGGGTTCACGCAGCACAAGTTCACTCGCGCGGAGGAAACAACGACAACACGTCCCCTTCATCCCGCGACCCCCGCGAGGCTGACTGTCAGCTGTCGGTGCAGGACCCAACACGGACGAGGGCATATCCAAGGTGCTCACGTGGCTGTGCGGCAAGGCGATACGAAAGACCGACGAGGAGGAGGCGACGCCGAAGAAGAGCGCCGCGCAGGCGGAGCTCGACGGCGAGTCGCACGACGAGTCGTCCGCGGCGCCCGACCAGCAGTCGCAGCCGCAGCAGCAGCGCATACCGTCGCTGTTCGACCTGGCGGTGCGCACGATCAGCAGGTACCTGTCGTCGGCGGAGCCCGAGCAGCTGCGCGACGTGCTGCGGTCGATCGCGCACGCGGACAACGTCGTCGAGCCCATCGCGGAGGAGATCGTCATCGAGATAGCGTCCATGGGCGCCAGCGTCTCGTTCCTGCGCAGCCTCGGCGACAAGTACAAGTCGTCCAACCGCAAAATAGCGTTGCGCTTCACTGTCGCCGCGTGCAAGCGCGACCAGAGCTCGACGGCGTTTATGCAGGCGCTCGAAATTGCGCGCTCCATCTCGCACGAGGCCTTTGAGCGCACGCTGCGCGACTGCGTCCTCGCGGTGCCGCCCTGCCAGGCCCACGCCGTCGTGGCCCGCTCGCTGTCGACGCGCACGGGCGTCGAGGACAAGCGTGCGCAGGTGCGCATCTTCACGCACTACCTGTCGCGGACGCAGGGCAAGCTGAGCTACCAGCAATGCGTCGAGCTGATCGACTCGTCGGCGGGGACCGACAGCGAGGAGGTTGCGCGGCAGGCCGCGGAGCTGATCGCGCGCATGGGGTGCCACAGCCACCGCGACCTGTGGCAGGTCGTGCGGACGCACAGCGCGTGGGAGCGGCCGCACATGGCGGCGGCGCGCACGATAGTCGGCGCGCTGGTGTTCAAGATGATGTCGCAGGGCCCGCTGTGCACGTGCGGCAACTGCCAGATGAACGACAAGTCCGAGGTCTACGAGGCCGCCCAGTGGGTCGTCGACAACGCGCGCGGAGTCAATTCGCTTTCGTACGCCGTCGACGTGATCGCCAGGAGCTCCAACAGCGCGTCGGACCTGCTGAGGCTCGCCAAGTCGATCTTCGAGACGCGCAGGAAGGAGGCGGCGCTGTGCTGCGCGCGGCTGGCGGGCGCGTGCATCGAGAACTCGGCCAACGACAAGGTGCTGCAGCTCGAGGCCATCAACTGGGCGCTGTCTGTGCTGTTCCGCGAGCTGCCCAACGCGGACCTCAAGCCCGCGGTCGACTGTATCCTCGGGGGCCTCTACGACACGTCGCTGGTCATGACCATCACCAACAGCTTCCTGCGCTCGAGCGACCACCACGACATCGCGCTCATGTGCGCCTCGCACGCGCTCTCGCGAGACCCCAAGGCCGAGGAGGCGCTCGACGTGGTCGCGCGGCTCTCGCGCTCGCTGGGCGTCGTCGACAAGACGTGCGAGGACCTCGTCAAGCGCATGCGCTGCAAGGAGGAGCTCGACCGCCTGCGCTCGGCGCTGCTGGGCCCCAAGGACGCCGTCAGCCCCAAGACGGGCCTGCTCTTCGCCATGCGCGACCTGCTCTTCGACCGCTCGCTGCTCGTCAGGGTCTGCGCTATGCTCTGCGACGACCCGGACCTCTTCCGCGTGTTCGCTCGCTACGCCGAGGAGGTCGTCCCCTCGCCCGCGATACTGCACTCGCTGGCCGGCGAGCTGCGCAGGGACCCCGCTCGCGCGCGCGCCGCCTACGAGGTCGAGCGCATCGCGTGCAGCCTGACGGACCACGAGAGCCAGGAGCTCGCGCGCGAGGTGCGCAGGTCGGTGCTGGCGCTGGCGCTGCAGACGGGGGGCATCAGCGAGCTGACGCACCAGCTCGCCGAGATGACGCGCCAGTCGCTGCGCGACGACGACCCCGACGTGCAGGAGCACGTCTGCGCGGGCGTGGCGATGCTGGCCGAGACGGGCGACACGGGCGCGGCGGTCAACGCGGCGCTCGACGCGCTGCGGGCCGTCAAGGGCGCGCACCCGCGCCAGCGCGCGGAGCTCTACGTCGACGACGACGTGTACGAGCCGACTGTGACGTACGCGCGGGCGTTCAGCGTCGACAAGCTCGTGGCGGTCGCGATCGACCAGGCGTACCACTACGACGAGCTCGTGCTGCGCAACGCCGTCGACCTCTGCACGTCGATCGCTCGCAAGCCCGCGGAGCTGCGGGCCATCGCCGACGCGTGCGTCAAGGTGGGCCACACGGAGCAGGCGATGGAGATGGCGACGAGCCTCTTCCGCACGTACTGGGGCGCGCGCGAGGGCCCGTCGGAGGAGGAGGTCGGCTGGGTCGTCGAGCTCTACGACCGCTGCATCGGCGGCGCCCCGGAGACGCGCGCGGACCGCCTGTCGGCGCACCTCGAGCTGCTGGCGGCGCACTTCCGCGGCAAGCAGCTCGTGCTGCTGTCGGTCAAGGCCGAGGAGAAGGGCCTCTACGACATGGCGACGCGCGTGGGCATCCGCGCGATGCTCGACCGCGACTGGCACGGCGAGCCCGCCGAGGCCGCGCGGTTCGTCATGGGGCTGCTGCGCACGGCCAAGCGCAGCCGCGACCCCGAGACGCCCAAGTTCTCGCGCGTGCTCGGCGTCACGCTCGACACGATGGACTCGGCTTGCATATTTGCCCTCGCGCGGCTGCTCTCGGACGACGGCGACGCCGAGAGTGCGCGCATGTGCGCCAGCCGGTCCCTCGACCTCGCGCCCGTCAGCGGGCAGAGCGCCGAGGAGACGGCGCAGAACGTCTCGTGGGCGATCTGCACGTTCGCCCCGCGGGGCAGCAAGGGCGACGAGCAGCAGAAGGCCCAGGAGCTGATGCGCAAGGTGCAGCTGTTCTTGCAGCGCGCCTCGTCGCCCTCGGTCTTCGACCGCATCGTGCTGGCGTTCGGAAGGCTGGTCGTCGACGACGAGCGGGCGCCCGAGGGCGCGGTGCCGATGCTGCACGCGATGTGCGCGAACCTGCGCTGGGCGGGCACCGCGACGGAGCGCGCGGAGCTCGCGCAGTGGGTCGTCTCGCTCGGGAGGAAGTCGGGCAACGAGGACATACTGCGCACGGGGCACTCGAAGCTCTTCGAGGCCGACCCGACGATCGAGCACTTCAGGGCGGCCGTCGAGACGTACCCCGAGTCGCAGCGCGACATCGCGCGGGAGACGCTGATGAAGATGCGGTCGATCCCGCCGGACCTGTGCTCGGAGATCCTCTTCAGCGAGTGCTCGACGTCGCGCATCATCGAGATGGTGGGCGCCGAGTCGCTCGCGTGGCCCGCCAAGATGGTCGCGACGATCATCGCGCGCGTGCTCAAGGGCAAGCGCATCGCGCAGCCCGACGCCGAGAAGCTCCTCAAGAAGGTCGAGCAGCTCGTCTGGAGGGACTGGGAGCCCTCCTCCTGCACTCTCGACGACGTCTCGTGCGACGAGATCCTCGAGACCATACTCCGCAAGGTAACCAACCGCCTCTTCAGCCTCGTCCTCCGCCTGGGCACCCCATCGCTGAGCGCGCTCCTCCTTTTGCTGTCTGCGTGCGCCATCAGGTCGAAGACAAGTGGGAGGGGTCGCTGCCCGGCATCATGGAGGCGCACGAGGCGCTCTCGCAGATGAGGAAGATGCTGAACTTCGCCGCGCAGCAGCCCAAGTACAAGCTGCTGGTCAGCCGCCTCGAGGACGCCTACACGGTGTTCAAGAAGGCGCGCGAGCGGCCCTGCACGGCTGCCCCGTTGCTGACAGTGGGCTCTCTTTCTCGCCCGTCCAGTTCGGGGAGCTCGAGTCGTTCTACCACACGTTCAACCGCATCAAGGACACGCAGTCCAAGAGGCGCAAGTGCGTGGAGATGCTCAACTCGTGGGAGGAGAAGGTCAAGCAGCAGGACAGACAGAGCATCGTCGAGGCGCAGATGGACCAGCTGAAGAAGTCCATCCCATAGCAGGCGTAGCAGGGCCAATTGCAGCTCTCTTTTATCTTTTGTTCCTCTCAGGTTTTGCCCTGCAACGCGGGCGGCAGCCAAGGCGTCTCGCCCTACCCGTTTCTCGTGCGCGTGCGTCTGCGGTCCCGTTGTGGACAGAGCTCGACCGCTGTACGACTCGATATGCCAGCAGCGCCTTGGGGGAGCAACACACTATAGTTTTTGTTCCAACGCCAGGCAGGCGGTCCTATGATCATTTTGTCCAGGCCGCAATATCAGTTGTTGCTGGATCTCCAGTAGATTTTGCCCAAATATCCATCTATCCACAGAATCAGTGGCACTGCGCTGATGGATGTGGCCCTCGCCGAGCTGAACCGCATGGAGCGGTCGATGCAGGAGATCGCCCCCGGCGTGTGGCTCGGCTCGGCGCAGTCGGCCCGCGACCAGCGCGCCCTCCGCGCAGCGGGCGTCACCCACGTCTGTGCGCCACCCGTCGGGCCCCCAGCGGCCAGCGGCCAGCAGCGGCCCCTGTGGCCCTCTGAGGCCCCTCTGGGGGGGGTCGCCGCAGCCCACCACCACCGCCCACGGCTCAGCTGGGCCCCCTCACAGTGCAGGTAGCGCGGGAGCTCGCGCCGGTGCGGCACGAGGGCGTGGAGGTCATGGTGATCGACGCGGACGACTCTGACGGCTTCCCTCTGCTGCGGCACTTCGGTTCTGCCTGCGCGTTCATCCGCCGTGCCGTCGCTTCTGGCGGTTCTGTGCTCGTCCACTGGTGCGCCTGGGGTGTGTGTGGGGGGGGACGCCCTCGGCCAGGGGGCGCCTCTGACGTGGCGCACGCGTGCTGCAGCTCTGCGGGGTGCAGCAGGAGCCCGACGGTCGTCGCGGCGTACCTGATGCTCGCGAGGGGCGTCGACGACGACGCGGCGCTCGCAGAGGTCCGCAGGCGCCGCGAGTGGGTCTCGCCCAACGACGGCTTCCGCGAGCAGCTGCGCTCGTGGGGCCGCGAGCTCGCCGGGCAGCGGGAGCGCGTCAGGGACCTCTCGTTCCTGGCCTTCTACTACGCGGCAACGGCAGTGCCCCGGCTCTAGCGCCCTGGCCCCTGCACAGAGTCTCTGCCAGGCTCGCCCGGCCTCTCGCAGGGCCGCCAACATGCGTGGAGCGCGTGCACGCTGGCCAAGGGCTGGCGCAGAGAGAGAGAGAGAGACACGGAGGGCAACGGCGTGCGGCATAGTGTGAGCTGTGCATTAGTGCTAGGGCTCTGGCTCTGTGTGCCACAACCAACTACGGTACTAGTCAACTGATAGAGGCCTGGGCTCCCCGGAGGCCTAGTTGTACATGGGGCGGGCAGACCGGCGGCCGCTCGGGATGACCTTGAACGAGTCCGAGGCGGGGATCCTCTTGTCCGAGCGGTTGCGGAGGATGGGGAAGACGTCCTTGTACACGCCGCTCACGTCGGCCCGCTGGGCCTCCTCGATGGCCTCGTTGATGTGGTCGAACTTGCTCCTGTGCGACCACTTGTCCGCCAGGACCCTCATGGCCGAGGCCATCTCCACCTGCTCCTGGGTCGCCTTGCCCGTGGGCGCGACGAGGTGGTACACGGGGGTCACGATCGTCTTGTGCCCCTGCAGAACTACGTTGTCGAGCCACACGCAGCAGAACTCGTCCTTGACGAGGTCGTGCAGGTCGCCGGTGATCAGCGGCGTGACGCCGTAGGCCTTGCCGAGCTGCTCGACGCGCGCCGCGATGTTGGCGGGCGTGCCGCAGACCGTGTAGTTGATCCTCTCGGCGCACCCGATGTTGCCGATGAGCATCTCCCCCGTGTGTATGCCCACGCGCACGTCCAGGTCCGGCAGGCCCTGCTCCTGCCACGTTTTGTTCAGCTTGTCCAGCACGGCCCTGAACTGCAATGCCGTGTGGCAGGCCAGAGCCGCGTGGTCCCTGACGGGGTCTGGCGCATTCCAGATGGCCATGATGCACTGCAGCATTCATGAAGGTGAGTGTGAGCGATCCCGGAGGCCAGACGAGGAGAGGGGGGCATCGCAGCGCACGTCGCCAATGTACTTGTCGACGACGCCTTGATGCTCGTGGATGCACGAGGTGAAGGCCTCGAGCCACGCGTTGAGCATCTCGACGATGATGCGCTTGGAGAGTACCTCGCTGAGGCTGGTGAACCCCTTGATGTCGGTGAACATCACCGTGAGCTCCCTCGGCGTCATCCCGAGCAGGGAGAGGTTGTCCGAGCTCTGTATCTGCTTCTCCTGCAGGTCCCCCGACGGCAGCTTCGAGAGGAGCAGGTCCCTGACGACGGGGCGCGGGATGTACTTGGTCATGGCGATGATGCCCAGCCTGAGCCGCGAGAAGATGATCTCCAGCTTCTCGAACTCGGACAGCCTCGACAGGGCCACGACCTCGTTGTCGAACTTGAGCTTCGCGATGTCCTCCATTTGATGCGTGAGCCTGATCAGCGGCCTCGTGATCAGCATCGCCGCCGTGATGGACATCCCGATAGACGCGACCGTCGTGATGGCGGCGGTGAGCAGCGACGTCCACTCGACAGTGACCTTGTTGACCTCGACAATGACCGCCACGGACCACACGAGGCAGGACCTCCTGACCTTGGCAACGGTCATTATGACGCCACTGCCGATGGAAATGGGCTCGGTGGTCTCGCTGTCGTCGATGGTCTGGTCCAGCTCGCTCCAGCTCCCGAAGTTGCTGCGGACGTGACGACAGGCGGCCTTTATCCACGACGACCCCCTGATATCCTGGATGCGGATAGGCTCGCCGTCCTTCTCCACGCTGACTTCCGGGTCCGTCGTCGCCAGTACATTTTCGGACGAAGCTTCTATCAGAAGTGCAATTCCATTCGGGATTGTAACCCCCTGGAAGACCATTGCCGTGTCGCGCAGCAGGAAATCGGCGCCCCACATGCCCCAGAACGGGTTGTCCTTTGTGCTCGCGAGGCTGCTGTACGTGAGGTACTGCAGGCCCGCCCACGTGTACGGGTTGGTCCAGCAGGAGCCTTTTTCCACCGCCAGTTTGTAGAAGGGCTGGTCGGTGTTATTCACGTACGATGCCGCATTTAGAGACCCGACCTGCAGAGTGGCGGGGTCGAACTTGTAGTCGAGCAGCGTGCCGTTGGCGCACGTCTCCCACCACCCGACCTCCCCGCTGGTGTAGGCGTAGCGCCCGAAGAGCCGCCCGTCGGCCGTGGTCGCCCAGATGGTGCTCGTCGCGTTGGGTATGGACTCGAGCTGCACTGTCATCCGCCTGCGGGCCTCCACCAGGCCCTCGGGCGTGTCGAAGTCCAGCGGGGTGCCGGTGCGCATGTCCTGGACGTTGAGGTGCGTGGTGATCTCTGCCCGCTCGAGGCTGCCCGAGACGATGTCGCGGAGGCGCGCGGCGAGCGGCGGAGACCGCAGGCGCGTGGCCCCGTCGAGCAGCGAGTTGGTCCGCGTCTGAGAGACGCCGACGATGATCACGGTGGGGATCCAGATGGAGAGGGCCACGAGCACCACGAGCAGGACTCTGAACGACACCATCAGTGGCATATGGCTAGAACTGCGGACAGGGGGAAGCGAGAGAGATAAGCCTGTGCAGAACAATGAGCCTTAGTAATGTTCTATTTTGGTCACTCTTCTCGGGCGAGTCTGCACGTTCGGCTACATACCGCAAACGGTGAGTGCCACAATTACTGTAGCAAGGAAATGTGCTGCGTTTCCCGACGTCAAATGCGGGGTTCTGAAAAGGTCATGATAATCGCGCACGATCACACCACACCGGGGCGAAGAAACGCCGAAAACGCTGCTAGACGAGTAGCGACATTCTTTGTTGCTAAAAGTGGTGGGTGTTCATACAGAAGGGAGCCCCGCAGTTTTTTCGCGGGGGCCAAGAAGCGCCGAGTGGCGGCGACAGTCTTCACGAGTAGAAGAACTTGTCGACGCGGGGCTCGGGCAGGGAGGCGGGCATCACACACCAGAAGATGCAGACCCAGTGGCAGACGCTGCCGGCCAGCACGAAGAGGTGCCAGAAGATGTGGTTGATGGGCTTTGCCTCGTCCTTGACAAAGAAGTAGACGCCGCCCGTGTAGAGCAGGCCGCCCAGGGCGAGCCACACGATGCCCGCGGCAGTGAAGGGCAGGTTGGGGTGCGTGAGCGCGGGGACGGCGACCATGATGGCCATCCAGCCCATGGCGAGGTAGAGCCCCGTCTTGAAGTTGAGGCAGCGGTCAAAGGCCACGAGGTCCAGCGCCAGCCCGAAGAGCCCGACGCCCCACACGGAGCACAGCAGGACCCACCCGACGGTCCCCCGCAGCGTGAGCACAGCAAACGGCGTGTACGTGCCCGCGATCAGGAAGTAGATCGCAGCCTTGTCGAGGCGGTGCATGACGCGCTTGAACGCGGGGCACTGGAACGCCAGGTGGTAGAGGAAGCTGCTCGTGTAGACCATCACCATCGCCGTCGAGAACACCACCGCCGAGATCACGCGGTCCGCGGGCCTCCCGTAGTGCGTCGCAATCATCGCAATGAACCCCACAGCCGCCAGCACCATCCCGATGCCGTGCGTCACCGTGTTGAGCACCTGCATGCACACCGAGAGATTCGTTGAGACTCCGTTCAAAACTCGTTGACACCCCCTTGGAACCCGTTGTTGAGGCGCGTTGAGACGTGCTGAAACCCTGTTGATACCGTTGATACCGTTGATACCCCTCGGAGCCCGTTGTTGAGACACGTTGAACCCCATTGATACGCGTTGAGATGTATTGAAACCCGATGGATGATGCCCGAGTGAGACGCGCAAAATGAGGCGCGAGATGCGTGCCTCCTCCTTGACGAGGTTTCCGTGTGAGATGAGGATGAGCTTGTCGTTGACGGCGCGGCTCTTGTTGACGTCAGCGACGGCGGCCATCAGGGCGCTGACGCCGCGCCACGAGAGACGGCAGTTGGAGACGTCGAGGTACCGCAGCGAGTGCTTGGCGCTCGCGACGACCCGCGCCAGCTGCGCCGCGCAGTCGGCGTAGCAGACGTTGCTGTGCATGTCCACCGACTGCAGAGTGGCGTTGGACGACAGCATCGCAGCGGCGGCCCTGCATCCCCGGCAGCATCGCGTGTGAGCACGGCGCTGATACACGGACGGGGCTGCAATATCTGCCCCGTGCAATCTCGAAGGTGTTTTTCCGGGAGACACAGACAACCGACATCCCCGGGGTATGTTCTGGGAAGCTGTTGTGCTTCCTTACTTCTGACACATTACGCAGAAACGACACAGCAAGCAAAAAAGAGAGGGCGCGGGGCGCACTTGAAGCCGCGAGGGCCGATCTTGCACGAGGACAGGTTCAGCTGCGTGACTGTCCTGTTGCTCGCGAGCATATTGGCGACCAGCTCCGCCCCGTTGGACCCTGTCGCGCGTTTCGGCGGGGTGAGCGCGGATGGAATACGGTGGGAAAAAACGAGGAAAAACCGAGAAAAAACGTCGCACCGATCTTGCACCCAGAAAGGTCCAGCCTCGTGATGCGAGCGAGCGTTGGCTCCGCACCGTACGGGTCGCGCCACTCAGGCTCCGACGCAGACGGCTGATGGGGGATTCGGTTAGGATTTTTGTGCGAATGACGTCATTATGGGACATTTCTGAAGCTCCAAGAAGAAGCTTCTGCGGAGAAATGCAATTTGGGCCGCGCAGACGCACGCATCCCGCCCCCAAAGTGCCCCCAAGCAAAAATAAGAAATGTCACGTCACCCCCCCCCCCCCCCCCCCNCCCCCCCCCCCCCCCCAACGCGGCCGGATTCCGGGGTGCGGGCCGCACCGTTCTGCTTCGCAGGCTCACGAGCGGGACGGCCGTGCTGTCGTCCGGGGACGCTTCGCACTGGTTCTCGATGTCGGGAGTGGGCGACGTGGCGTCGGCGAGCCTGCGCGCGTCCTCCTCGTCTCTCGACGCGTCTGGCGCCTCCGCGGCACGCGTCCGCACGGTTCCGTCCTTGGCGGCGTCCTCGGCCGACGCCTCGAAGAGGTCCGCGAGCGGCAGGAGGTCTGCCTCTGCCAGGCGGCGCGAGGGCTTGAGCACCGACGAGCGCGCGCGCAGGGCGACGAGGACCGAGGGGTCGGGGGCCACTCCGTAATCGCCGCACAGGCGGGCGTACGCTGCAGAGGTGCCCTGCGGGTCGTGCGGAGTCGGCTGGGTGAGGCGGCGGCCGAGGGGTGGGCGGTTGCTGGGAGGGGGGAGTGCGTGCCTTCATTCTCGGGCTGTGCAACTTGTGTGCAGTGAAGAAAATATCGGCTTATCTTGACGTGGCGGCTCTCCTAACCGCCGCTTGCGGCCGACCCTCGCGCATGTGCTCCTGGAAGCATGGGCGTCGCGCTGGCTGCGTGGGTGGGCGGTGTCGTCGCATCTGTAGCCTCTTTTCCGCATCTTCGGGGGGTGATTGACAGGGTGATTGTTTGGGGTCAATATCCTTCAACATCAATGCGCGCAAAGGCAGATTTTTTCTCAATAGATTCAGAAGAATTCCCAACCTTGTGTGTATTTATACAGTATGTTTGGAGTCAAGATCCTGCAACATCAAAATGCGCGCATTGATATTGACTCCCATCAGGCAGATTTTTACTACTTTTGCGCGTCTCGAGAACGAGCCGTTGACTGCTGCAAGTGCCCATGTAATAATTTTAGAGCAGGGGGGTTTTTTCGTTCAGACGGAAGGCTGCGTGCTCACATTCTCGAAATCTATCTCGCAGATTTCCTCGGGGCCAACGGATGATTCGAAATCCTGAACTATGAACAGAACAAGTCAAGAAAATGTCGCAGAATCTTCTGCGGTTTCTCCCCGCAACTTCAAGTCCTGCTGCGGCCTTCCCTCCCACTACCACAGCTCTTCCACAGCTCTTCCACACCCCGATCAGGGCTAGACCTGCAATCTGTGACGTACCAACGGGCATTGTTCAAACAGTTAGTTGAGCATCACACTCTTCTCAACACCAATGTCCGCCACCACCTCCACCGGCTACGTCGCCAACTCCAAGGGCGCCGAGATGATCCTGCAGGAGTTCCCCCTGCGCCCCCTCGGCCCCCAGGACGTTGAGGTCGACATCATGTGCTCGGGTCTCGTGCGTTGCCCCTCTGCCTGTTGAACTCGGGCCACAAACCGCACTCTTCGCCGGCCCTCATGTGGCCTGCACCTCGTCTCACACCGGGGCCCTCGTGTTGTTGGCCTGGGCTCGTGCAGTGCCACACCGACGTCCACATGACCCACAACGACTGGGGCAACGCCGCCTTCCCCATCGTCCCCGGGCATGAGGGTGCGCTTTCCACCACCACCTCCGCTCGAGAGCCCCCATCACGCGCCCCTTTCGCCGCGTCCGGAGCGCCAAGCGTGCAGGGTGTTGCCTGAGGAGTTAGGTGTATCATTCATCTACTTCACTCGGAACTGTTGCACTTTTCCCCTTCTTTTCCTTCTTTTCCTAAAGCGCGCAGGGAAATGCGCGGGTGACACGCCAGCTCATTCTGATCTCTTTCCCCGAATGCACAACCGCAGGTGTCGGCAAGGTCTCGGCCGTCGGCAGCCAGGTCAGGGGCCTCAAGGTCGGCCAGATGGTCGGCGTCGGGTGGATCCGCGACTCGTGCGGCTCGTGCATGAACTGCCAGCACGGCGAGGAGAGTGCGTAGTCGCCCGCACCCCACAGAGAGAGAGAAAAATACCGTACATCTCCCGGAACACACCGGCGGACTGACCGAATTCCCGCCCCGCGCACTTCCTGCACGCAGACATCTGCCACAAGGGCTACACCGGCACGATCATCACCGGCGGCGAGGGCGGCCTGCTCAACACTGGCACGTTCGCGCACAAGATCCGCATCGCCGAGCGCTTCGCGTTCCCGATCCCCGAGGGCATGGACCCCGTCCGCACGGCCCCCCTGCTGTGCGCCGGCATGACCGTCTACCAGCCCCTGCGCCGCTACATCACCCACCCCGCGATGCGCGTCGGCGTCATCGGCATCGGCGGCCTGGGCCACCTGGCGATCAAGTTCGCGCGCGCCATGGGCGCCGAGGTCTACGTCTTCTCGGGCAGCATCGACAAGAAGGAGGAGTCGATGCAGTTCGGCGGGCACCACTTCATCTGCTCGCGCAACCCCGAGGAGATGGCCAAGGTCGCCAACTCGCTCGACTTCATCCTCGACACGGCCCCGGCCTCGATCAACTGGGAGCAGTACATCGGCATCCTGCGCGCGGGCGGCGTCCTCTGCCTCGTCGGCATCCCCGTCGCCTCGATCCCCGTGCCCACCGTCCCCCTGGTCTTCGGCCAGAAGTCGGTCGTCGGCTCGATCGTCGCGGGCTCGTACATCATGAACGAGATGCTCAACTTCTGCAACATCAACCAGATCTACCCCGAGTGCGAGATCTGGAAGTTCGACAAGATGAACGAGGCCGCCCAGCGCGTCCTCTCGGGCAAGGCCCGCTACCGCATCGTCCTCGAGTGGTAAACCCACTGCGCTTCAGCTCCTACCTCTATTTCCTATTCCCTCCCCCCAGCAGTGGTTGTGACCACGCCCGTTCAGAGGCGGTTTCACAAGGCCCCACTTGGTTTCAAACGCCGCCGAACAATGACGCTTCAGCATTGAATGCAACAGCACAGCCCTGGTGTTCCTTCTTCTGCCCTAGTCACTCCTGAGCAAGGGGAACGTGCAGCCCCGGATGGTTGCCAGCAGCTCGCCCACGCGGGGCACCTCGTCGATGAACGCCCGTGGCACGAGAGCCGCGATCGTCGGCGCAGAGTTCAGCGACTTTCGAAGCAGACGGCTGACATCCGCTGATGACACGCTATCGATCTGGCGGGAAAAAGCAGCGGGCTCCGTGTACCGGCCTCTGGAAGGGACGCGCAAGCGGGGTCAGCAGCCCAACCAGGGGGCGAGGGTGCGAGGGAGGCGGGCCGGGTACATCAGGAACACTTGGCGACCGAGGTCCTCGCACTGGGCGGAGGACTTCTCGAGGGCGGTGTAGAGGGACGACTTCAACGAGTTCTTTGCCCGCTCGAGGTCCCACTGAACGACCCCAGCCGTCACACCCGCGTACTGCTCGCACATGTCCTGAGGCGCACCCAGTCAGACAGCGGGCGGGCGGGAAGGTGGGCAGGGCGCGTGCACACACCCGAACGACGCTGGCCGTTTTACTCGGGTCGCACGACGCGGTGATGCCCATCAGCCCGCAGCCCTGGAACGACTGGGCAAAGAACGAGGCGCTCTCCATCCAGGGGCGAGTCAGCAACGTCCTGAACAGCACGCTGTGCATTCCTGTGCAGAGGCGCGCGGACATCAGACGACGGCACTGGGAGGGCGCGGTGGACTTGACCTTTGCCCGGGCCGCCTGCGGAGAACGCCGACCCGCCGCCCATCAGCGCCTGCAGCACCAACGACGTGCAGAGTTCGCTGCTGTCGACGGCCGCGCCCTCGAACAGAACGCCCACCTTTTCAGCGCCGGCGGTGAGCGGGGCGGCGGGCAAGTGCGGCGCGAGCAGCGCACGTGCGCCAGGTGCGCTGTGACCCCGCGCAGCCTGGGGTCCGCGTCCTCTGACGCGACGACAGCCCTGCCCCCGCTGTACGCGGCGCGCTGCTCCGCGGCGGCGTCCGCGGCGCCGAGATTCGCCTCGAGCGCGCAGGCGTCCACGTCGCCGTGCGACACGCCAACGCCGGCGACGACGACGCGCGACGACGCCCGCAGCAGCGCCGGCGCCGAGGGCCCGCGGGTACCCGGGGCTGCGGCCCGCGCGAGAGGGGACCCGGGGCCCAGCGCTGCGCCGACGGCGAGGTCGACCAGGGCGCTCTCGGGGGCGGCGCTCGTGTCGGCGGCCTGCGCTGCCAGCGAGGCCTCTGCGCCGCGCAGCTCCGCGTCGGACCAGTCGCTCGCCGTCGCGGCCCTGCAGAGGGCCCGCAGCGCCTCGCGCTCGGATCCCGGCAGGACCTCGGCGACGAGGGAGAAGCACTCGCGGGTGGCAGCGGACGGGGGCGCCGGGACGACGAGGGAGGCGCGCGGGGACAGCAGGGAGCGGGCGCGAGCGGAGGCCAAGTGGAACGCGAGGGCCGACGAGGGCCGACCGAAGACACCGACCGAGCCGAGCGCCCCGCACACGCCCGCGAGGGGCCTGCTCGACGCGACAGCGCACCCGCGCCGCACGGTGACGGTGCTCGCCAACGAGCCAACCATCGCAGGGGAACGGAGCAGACACGTGAATATCTTCTCCAGAAGATCCCCAAATCTCGCAGATTCTGTCACTGAACACTGCAGCAGTCGCGATGGCGGAAGACGCGAGCACGTGGGTCATCAGGGCAGCGAAGGAGCACACGGGCGTCGTCCTGCGGCTGGCGGCATCCCGTGGGCTCGCGCACCCCAGCGCCGCCCCGACGGAGGACCCGCCGTCCAGCGTCCTCGTGCCCCTGCGCAGCGACGCGTCTGCCGAGTCTGTCGCGGACCTGGTGGCCGCCTGCCGCTCCTCTGGCGCCCCCTCCGTCTCCCCGGCCCCGGAGCAGCGCCCCGTGGCGTCCCTCAGGCGCGCCAAGCACTCGGCGTCGCCTCGCGAGCGCGTCGTCGCCGCGCTGTCGCGGCCGGGCAGCGCGTTCCCCTCGGAGCTGCTGGGCGCGGTGCCCAGCAAGTGGGAGAAGGTCGGCGACGTGGCGATCCTCAAGGGGTGCGCCGAGGCGCTCGTCGCGCACGCGGGGGAGCTGTCGCGGGCGTTCTGCGAGGCGCTGCACGCGAGGGCCGTCTGCGCGGAGCTGGGGGTCGTGTGCGGCGAGCTCAGGGAGCCGCGCGTCGAGCTGCTGGGGCCCGCGGGGGCGTCGACCGAGACGGTGCACTGGGAGGGCTCGACGAGGTACGCGCTCGACGTGCGCAAGGTGATGTTCGCGTCGGGCAACGGCACCGAGCGGATGAGGTTCGCCGGCAGCGTCGACGCGACCGGCGAGACGGTCGTCGACATGTTCGCGGGCATCGGGTACTTCACGTGCCCACTCGCGTGCCACAAGGGCAGGCCGCTGCGCCTCTACGCCATCGAGAAGAACCCCAACTCGTTCGAGTTCCTCTGCCGCAACGTCGGTGCGGTCCCCAGCCAACGCGACGCCCGCCCGCTTGTCCTGACGCTGCACCCGCTGCCCAGAGCTCAACGGGGTCAAGGGCATCGTCGTGCCTGTGCTGGGAGACAACAGGACCGTGGCACAGGAGGCCGTGGGGACAGCGAACAGAGTGCTGATGGGATACCTGCCGACGCCGACGGGGTTCCTGCACAGGGCATTCGAGTTCCTGCGTCCAGAGGGCGGAGTCATCCACTACCACTACCTGTGCCGCGAGGTGAGCGCTGCCTGTTCGTTGGACCCTCGTTTAACAGTGTTAAACGCTACAGGAGGAGAAGCAGACGTATGCGCAGAAAGAGGTTGAGGCAGAGCTTTCGAGCTGGGAGAAGTGTGCAGAGCGCGGGTGGACTGTGACGACGCGCTTGGTCGTTGTGGTGAAGTCCTACGCACCGCACGTGATCCATTGCGTAGCCGATATTTCCCTCCAGAAATCCTAGGGTGCTTGCATCAAATCCAGAAATTAGTTTCCTAGTTTCAGAGGGAGTCCACAATGGAGAAGCACGATGCCTGCTTTGTGTTCGCCGGGGCCGCGGAGCTTGCAAGGGGGTTGGACCTGGTGTCGGCAGTCACCGAGCTGGGGACTCTGGACTTCTCGAGCGACGGCAAGATGGACCTGGTTGCATCAGACGGCAACTCTTTCCCACCAATGCACATGTGCTCACTGCCTACAGCGGCAATGACTGCCCTGATACACTGGAGCGTCTCGAAGGAGGCACTCACAATCACCCAGTGGTACAGCTGGAGCAGAGCCATACCCTGATGTATTCCAGGAATTCAAGGAGCGCCACTCTATCCGTGAGCGTCCGTTTCGTCTCGGTGGCCAAGGCATTGCGAGGGGTGAAGGATTCGTCGTCGGTCAGCATCAAGATTGACCTATCCAAGGACTACCTCGAGATGGTGTCTGAGAGGGTGTTTCCTTACTCGAGCTCAGTGCTCGCAGGCCATTGACAGGGGGAACTACCGAAAGGAAGCAAAGATAGCAACACTTGACTTGCAAGCCGACAGGGTCTCTATTCCACCCAAGGGTTCCCCGTGCAGTGCCTTGATTCCAGCGTCGATTCTGATGGAGGTATGCCACCAGTCATAATTCCGTCCAAATTCGGTCGAATCCAGGTCTGCACAGAGCTGAAGGGGTTGCCAGCCACATTCGAATTCTCCGCAAAGACTCTAACAATTTTTGCGTGTGAGGGAACGGACGAGGTCCGCTACATCTTCTCACGGGTACCAACAGCCAGCACAGGCAAACAGGCCCCTAATCCAACGCAGGAAAATGGGGTTTCGCTGCTGTGCGATGCAGACTGTGCTGTCACCATAGGGCAAAACGCCCTCGGCCTACTTCTTAGGGTAGCAAAGGCTGTCACTGGAACAGAGTGCCTATTGCAGGCGGGGCCGTGCTTCCCTCTGAGCCTCTCAGCGTGAGTATGAAGGCTTCACGCGTCTCGTTCTCTAAGCTCAAATTCAATTTCAGAACAGATAATGCACAGGACTTCAACATTTTTGTGGCCCCACTGATAGAGTGACGGTGCTTGAATAGAATGTGCAAGAACATAAAAAGCCCATATTGTCACTGCTTGGTCCCAGCAGAATTATTCTGGAATTACGACGTTCTCGCAGCCAGGTCCATTCTATCGACGTCTCATTGGTGTCCCGTGGCCATGGGTACGTTTCCACTCTGAATTCCTCCTTGATGTGCCCCACAACGACGTCCACACGGTTCACAGGTAGAATGCGTGTCCGATACACTACAATGTGGTTCTAGCACTCCTGATTCTGTTGCACCCTTCAAAAGGTCCGTTGGACCGGACGCGGTTCGTGGCTTATATGAGTGTAACTTTGGTCTTAAGTTGCCTTGCTCAGTCATCCATCATAGTGAACCGCGGGTGTGAGGTGAACGTGGGCTGCTGCGGGGTGGGATAGGACCCCGGCGAGGGGTATGGCCTGCTGCACCTCCACCTCTCAGCCCTCGAGATCGCGATCACCTTGGACTTGGGGCGCCACGTGCACCACACGGGGTCGTAGTACATATCGGCGTACCGTCGCAGCTCGTCCTCGCTGCGCAGCTTCCGCTTCGTCTCTGCCGGCAGGCATGACAGGGCCTCCGACACATGCTTCCTGGCGGTCTCTGTGCTCTCGGGCGCGGGAATGTCCGTAAACGTGAAGTAGAAGTACTCGCTCCTGCTGCCATCGTAGTGCAGCACAGGCCTGCCGTTGAGGCAGTCGTCGCACAGCATGTACTTGTTCAGCACCTGCGGGCTGCGCAGGCACCACGGGTGGAAGAACCGCTGGCAAGCTCCGCTGCACGGTATCGTCGCGCTCTCGTTCCCGCAGCACCCACACATCTCTGTGGCCGGCTTCTCCTGCGCAGGCGGGGGCACCTCCTGCACAGCCTCCGCCTTGACAACCATGTCCGCTTTGAGCTCCCCGGCAGCAGCGGCGGCGGCAGCATCAGCAGGAGGCGGCGGCGGAGGGGGCGGAGGCGGAGGCGGAGGCGGTGCAGCAGCAGCAGCAGCAGCAGCAGCAGAGGAGGCAGCCTGCTGGTCCTTGTCCTTGGGGTCCCTCGCCTCGGCCTTGAGCTGGGCTGCGCTGCAGGCCCCCCTGTCGCCCGAGGGCTTGCACAGCGTCACGCTCCTGGCAGCGCCCCCTCCCGCCGGCGCGCAGCTCAGCACCGCCGGCGCTGGGAACGTGTCGGGCGGCGCGGACCCGTCGGCGGCCGCCAGCGGCTGGGGCCCCGAGAGCGCGTAGGCCGCCCACGCGGGCGCCAGCGGGTAGTAGGCGCAGCTCGCGCCCTCGGGGCCCCCGAGCTGCTGCTCGCGCGGCTGCGCGTACGAGGGGCCGAACAGCGGCCCCTGCGACTCGCGCGGCGGCGGGGGCGCCCACGAGTAGGGCGCGGCAGGCGAGCAGCCCGCGACGCTGGTGGGGTCTGCGGGGGCCGAGGAGCAGGAGCGGTGCGAGCGGCGGCCCTCCTGCTGCTGGCGCACGTAGCAGCGGCGGCACTTGCTCGTCCGCGCGTAGAAGTCCGCGGGCGCCAGCTCGCCCGTGGCGCCCCACCACGTCGCGTGCATCGGGTGCGTGCACATGCCTTTGGGCGCGTCCGGGGTTCTGCCCTTGTGGTCCGCCGCCATGTGTGCTGTGTTGTGAATCTTCGGAGGATATTGTTGGTATCTTCTCAGGTAGTGAATCCGGCGATGTCGGCGGGCGTGCAGGTGCGCGTGGCCAGCGCGGCGGAGAGGAAGACAGTGCACGAGGCGCTGCTCCGCCTGGCCCCGATGCTGGGGTGGGGGGTGCCTCCGCCACGCCCAGAGGACGTCGACGCTCTGCTCTCGTGCCCGTCGTCGGCCCTCATGCTCGCGTACAGCAGCGCCGGTACACTCGCCAGTTCCACAAATATCTCCCTCTGATTTCCTGGATTCGTATCCGAAATCAACGGCAGGCGAGGTCGTCGGGATGACCACCGTGGTCACCGTGTCGTTCCTGCGGGGGAAGAGGGCGATCATCGAGGACGTTGCCGTGG
>CACRSC010000031.1:303354-343690 GCA_902651635.1 Mastigamoeba balamuthi
GTCTGCCTCAGTACAGCAATGTACTGAGGAAACGTGGCCTCCTCCAGCCCTGTGGGTTCCACGGCAGTCTGCAGCTCGTGTTTTGCAGCACGTACCTGAGCTGGATTCCGTCTATCGATGCCCTTGTACACCTCCAGCTGAGTGCTGAGCCGCCTGTTCTGTTGCCTGAGGTTCCTGGCCTGTGCCTCGAGTGCCCAAACATGACACAGGTCTGGGTCAACTGGGTCGCTGCCTGGGATGTTGGCTGGGCCCAGTTGAGCCTTGTGCACATGCATACTGTACTTGTACTTGCCGCGAATAGGCCAGGCGCCATCTTTGGCTTCCATCCCTGCTATGCCTGCAGCTGTGCCGCCAGCAGATATTATGTGCCGCCGGCAGATGACATCATTTTCAAAAACTGTTTGGGTTGTCCTACAAGCTCCTACAAGCTGATGTCAACCACGCCATCTGTGCCAAGCACCCCCAAGAAGGGGAAGCCCGAGGTATGTCACCACATTCACTTCACCACCACTCGTTCTCCTTCTCAAGCATTCCCAGCCCACCGAGTTTGAAGTTGAATATGCCCAATACCAACAGTATATTCGCTGTGTTGCACAGCGTGAGCGTGAGAGGCATTTATGCCAGCTGCATAATGGCCAGCATAAGTATGATGTGCTGGCGGCATATACTATGTCTGCTCGTCCCCCACGTTCTCCTCCTGCTCGTCCTGCTGCTCAGCCTCTGCATCGTCCTGCTGCTCGGTGTCACCGTCCTGCTGCTCAGTCTTCTTGTCCTGCTCCATCGGCTGCTCGTTCGCCTTCTCTGGCTTAATGTCCTGCTGCTGCTGGGGCTCGGGAGACAGCTCGGGCTCAGTGGCTGGTGCTGCTGCTGCTATGGCCTCGCGTTCAACCGGGGCTGCAGGAGTGGCCGTGGAAACCACTTGTATAACAGAAAGAATGTCAGGTTGTAAAGGGATGCCAGTGCCAGTGATTGTGTCAGTGGCATATAGTTATGTGCCAGCGGCATATACTTAGTATATGCTGGTGGCATATAATTATGTGCCAGCAGCATACAATTTTATGCCGGCGGCATAGAGTTATATGCCGGCGGCATATAGAAAAAGTTGCCAGCATAACCAGTCTAACTCGCATTTCAGCTCACTGCTGCAGCAGTACAGGCAGACAATGACGCCTGTGGCACGCCAGGACTACGGCGACACTGTTGTGCAGGCCTCCATTATCGCCATCTCCACCCTGACCAGGAACAGGGTCATTCCGACCATGGAGGAGGCAGTCCAGGCAAGGACTGACTGCCTGGAGGTGATGTACTTCACCTGTGTTCTGGGACCCAACGGAGAACACCATGCAGAATGCAACAACGTCACTGACTGCAGTTGCAGCTGAGGTGCATTGCCTCAGCCGCCTCAGTGCGAGGGGGCATGCCATGGATGGCCCCAAAGCCATGCTGAATGCTGTGCGGAGCAATAAGGACAAGATCAAGGAAGCCAAGCAGGCCAGCAAGGAAACGTCTTCTGCATCTGGAGACGAGGCTGAGAGCTCCAGCTCCGAGTCCATTGACGAGCTGCGAGGCAAGAAGGTGGTGGAGTGCAATGTGGATGACGACCAGAAGGAGCACAAGGAGAAGACAACAACACGCAAGAGGACGAGGGAGGAAAGCAACGAGAAGTACGTGGCTTCAGCTGCACCAGCTGCACCGCAACGCCTCCTTCCTCGTTCGCCTTTGAAGATCCAGCGGTGTCTGGCACCAGTCCCAGCAGCAGCAGCAGCAGCAGCAGCACCAGCAGACCGTGAATGCTTAGGGCCCCTGGAGCTCCAGCAAAGCGCACGTGGTGGTCTCAGCAGCTCATGGAGGCCTGGGACGTCAACAACATTGACACCATGAGTCTCCAGGATGCTCGCACAGCCCTGCGCCAGGCCGTGAGCAATGCTGTACGTCAAATTCCCTTCCCCTTTATTCACACATATGCCAGTGGCATATAATTATATGCCGGCAGCATAACTATTTGACACAACCTCCACTAATCGTTGTATACCACAGAAAGAGAAAGAGAAGGCTCTCAAAGTGCTCACCTCTCATCCTGCTCACCCTGCATCTGGGTCAGCCGATGGTGCAGACACTCCCACGTGCTGAGACACTCTCACCCATCTCCTGAGTGCTCTCTGTCACTCATGCCTTGCCCTTCTCAATTGCTTCGTTCTTCAAATAAAAGCAATTGTTCTCTTCACATTCCATGACATGTGCATCAGCATCAAAGCACATCACTCTCTCTGCCTTTTCTCACTTTATATGCTGGTGGCATATGCTATATGCCGGCGGCACAGTATGTGCTGGTGATAATAACCGCCGACATAACCGCCGACTTATAATACCCTTGTTCCAGGCCCCAGTTCTCAGTCCTGCCCATTCAGAATCGTGTGCAATTTTGTACACACACTCGCTTATGGGCTTTCTGCTCATGTTGTGAGGGACAGCCAATACCGAGCTTACCTCACAACGCACGGTGCGTTTTTTCCAAGAGACGAAAACCGCCGGCGTATAACACCTTTTTTGGGGGAATTCCTGCCCATCAGACCACGACCATGACCATGACCACCCGTGGCCACCACGATCATATGCACTATGATGACTGCCATCACGCCCATGACTGGCCTTTGTTGCAGGTGTGTTTGAAGGCGATTGGGCAGCAGGGGGTTCTTTGCTCGGCTGCCCCCCCTGTGCAGATGACCTCTGGAGTGCGAGCACCACCCTCTCTGCCACGAAAATGATGCCTTGCTGTTGTCCCTGCACACTAGGTGTAGGAGCTTGCTGTTCAGCTGGCACGACAGATTGCTATGGACGGAAGGGTGGGGGGATTGTGGTGGACAGCGTCTCTGGCAAGAGACTCTTGTGCATCTCGTGTCTGGCTCGCACAGCAGCCTGGTGCAACTTCTCACAGTAGAGCTGCCTGAGTTCATCCGGAAAGTTCTCTCTGGCCTTGGTACGCAGCATCTTCTTTAGCATCTCCTTGTCTAGTAGCTTTGACCTTGTGACAATAGCCTCGCCAAGGTTGTGGAGCTTCGTGCTGTACTGCACATCATCAGAACAAGCAGCAGCATGCAGTGGGCATACTACATTGATAAGCTCACACATCTTGCTATTGGTGGTTGCGTTCTTTTGTTGGGAAGACACCTGCAGCACGTTGTCCAACATGTTGAACGAGCCCTCGACACACAGCGTAGTGTGGACATGCACTTGCAGTGGTGGTTGATGTACGTCTCTGCCTCTCCAATGACCTTATCACTCTTCGTCAGAGTACACAGGTCATCATGGAAGGGCTTGATGGCCTTGGTGACCTCCTTTGCCATGACTGCTTTTTAAGACCACTGCTGGCAGTCTTCCATGGTGAGAGCTCCCTCCTTTGCTTGCAACAGATGTTTGGCCAGGTTCTTCTGAATGCAGGGGTCACCGAGTCCAACAAGGACAAGGAGAAACTGCAGCCACCTCTTGGAATGCAGTGTGAAAACCTCCATGAACCTTTCCACGAACTTGTGGATCAGCATCTCTGGTGTGATGTGTACCGGGCCCACTGGCAGTTTGAACTCAATCACTGGGAGCTTCATCATCTCTGGGAAGTTCAGGCTCTTGTCCACCTGAAGGTCATGCAACTCCTCCAGTGCATGGACAACACGCCGAGGCATTAATGCTCCCTTCAGGTTTAGCAAAAACTCGTCTTCCACCTGCTGAGCCCAGGCTTGCTCATCATTAAAAAATGTACGAGAGAACTCGTGCACCAGGGTGAGTTTCATCACCATGATCAGGTCCTCCAGCCACACTGTAACGACCTCAAGAGTGGCACACAGTGCCTTCCAGTTTGACTCAATTTCACCAGCTGTATTCTTACACCAAGCAATGACTATGTCCTTGTGCTTCAGTATTCAGGCTGCTGCAAGTGCCACCATCCACTAGCGAGTCAGTATGGGCTTGGGCACGAGCTTCCAGTTGTACACCTGCACGCACTTCTCCTCACCATGAGCTAAGAACACCTCTATAGACGTCTGGAACTCCGGGTATGACATGCCACTCTTGGCGATCCACAACATCGAGAAGAGTGGACTGAGCAGGGTTGCATCAACTGCTCCAAAGTCCGCAGCTGTAAGGCCACCACTGTTCTGCTCACCAAAGGTGTCCACAATGCTGTTAACAAAGGTATTGTTCAGATCGTGCAGGTAGCAGTGAACTGTGGTCACAGGGATGCCCACTAACAGGGCATACTCAATGATAGTGCCCTTCACTGCCTGCATGCCAGAGCAATCATCACCAATCATTATACTGGTCTTTTTGGGGTCGGCAACCTCGGAGAGTGCTGTGTGGACTGCCTCAGCCTTGTCCTTGGCACAGGCACTGTGGAGCGCCTTCATGCACACGAGACAGATGGTGGCTTTCCTGGCCCCGACATCCCAGTATGATATTATGATGGAGCCGTGCTTGAGGCCCTCTCTCTTAGATGTGTCAAAGAGGACGTGGAAATACTTGACCTGCTCTAGCTGGACCTTCATCTTCTTGACAGCAAGGCAGTCCCGTGCGATGATAATGTGGCAGACCTGAGTCACAGAGGGAATCACTGTGACATCTAGAGTGCCAGTGAGGTACAGCATCACATTGCTCAGCATCTCTGGTATCTTGGCCGTGCTGATGTACGTGGCCATCCAGTGCAGGCAGTCTGCCTTGAGGACGAGGCTGGCCCCCTCCACAGTCTGTTGTTGGCCCTCTTCTTGGGCCTGGTTCTAAGGCTCTAGCCCGAGACAGCAGTCATCATCTTTAAGCTGCTCTATCCACTTTGTCTTCACCTGTTATTTGAGGGCCACAGTTGCTGTGTGCAACAGACTGAGGAGGGCATCACTGTCACTCACAGAGTCCGATAGCTAATGTCTGTAGGCCCGAAATGCCTCCATAACTGCAGCACGCACCTGTATCATCTTCTGCTTCATGGGACTGTCACCCTGCACTTCGGGCGCTGTGGCCTGGGGGTGATTTTGATTGTCACGTGTTTGTGGGCCTGGCAGTGGGCGGTTATGCTGCACAGGTGGCTGGCACACTTGTTGGTCCAGCGCTAAGCCTTGTTCTTGCTCTATCTCCATTGCAGACAGTGAATCCAAATCACCAGAAACCAAGGGACTCCTTCACACAGTTGTTTTGCTAGATATTTTTCTGTACTCATCCTCTTTTTTCCTGTACTCACCTCCACACGGAAAAACCACGTTGTACAGTCAAACCACGTTGTACGGTCATTTCAAAGTTCATACTGTCAATTCACACTGTAATGCTTAAGGGCTTGTGAAGCATACTTATTGCTGCTCTTTGCTTCCAGGTTGGATAAGAAGTACATTCTTTGTTCTTGATGAAATGACTGAATGAAGCAACACTGTATTTTATTTCAATGAATCTTCCTCGTTTTCTTTTTATCATAATTCACTTACAAATGGATTGAATGAAAACTAAAGTGGCCATAAGAGAATGTCGGCATCTTAGAGTAGAGAAAGTCTGTGGTCATGAAGTGACATCTCAGATTGGGCAGGAATTTCTCAGAAAAATTGTAAAACAGAAGAACCCTCAGCCAGCATTTCTGCTGAAGTATATTTATCTGCCATAGATAGATGCATTTTCCTGTTATTAACTTTTTCTTTCTCTTATTGTGCCATTAAAGGGTGTTTTAATGAAATTCTTCAGAATACAGTCCTGTGCAAAAGCAATGTACCATCCTTGGGTAAACTTCTTCTGGTATAACCAAGCACTCCACTGATGAGTGGACTCCCTTAATGAATCACTTCTGTGACAGCAAAGCAGACGAATCAATTTGTTGTCCTGATTTCTTTTGGTCTGGTAAGAACATCCAGAGTGTTATACATCTTCAAGAGCAGCATATGCAGACCAACAACACACATGTGAGACATACTAAGCTATTGCTGCTGTTCTCACCCCTGGCTGCCTTACCAGGTAGTGGATCACATATCACTCTTCTTCAGTGATACTGGTCAGCATTTTTGGTTCTACCTAAAATAGAGCTGTGCTGACCAAAAAGATAAATTCGGAGATCTGAACATATCTGAACTGATATATATTTACCTAAAATATGCTAATTAGATCACCATACAGCATCGTGGCATGCATGTCCAGATGCTGTTCTTACTAACTGTTAATCTGAAAAGGGGGTTATCACATTGAATATTCACTATCATAAGCAATTTGACATGATCAATGGCTTTAATAATAGGATGAAAGGGCATTTCTGGCTCTGCAGATGTTCTCTGTATAATAAGAGGACTGGGACTTTGTATTGATCATGTAGAATTTACTATCTGTCTGCTCAACATCTAGAACCTTTTCAGAAAGATAAACCACATTGTGATCACACTTTTCCTGTGATAATAAAAGAAATTGTTAAATAACTGTACTTATTATCTTTCATTCTTTCATTATATGCAGGATTAAGAGGGTTAAGAAATTGGTGATAACACTCATAAATGCTAGTATAGACACATTACTTCATCTGAGTGTACACATCTTTTCCGTTCTTACTCTCTCATCGTTCGACACCGTAAGAGTTCATAAACGACTTCTTTTGTTTCTGTTCAACATCGGTGAAGGCAACCGACTCCACAGCTTCTAATGCAAAACAATGACCATAAACAGTTGTAAATCGGGCTCGTGGCGCAATGGAAACGCACTTGACTACGGATCAAGGGATTCCAGGTTCGAGCCCTGGCGGGTCCGACTTTTTCAACATTTGACGGTCTGTTATTGGGGTTTTTATGGCTTTGTCGAGGTTCATTTCGTCTCATGATGTTGATTGTGTACAGTGACTCATAATTAAGGAATTCCGCGAACTGTTATTTCCGAAAGTACGAATTCAGTAGTTATAGTGGACAGTGTTGGGAGCTCGTGCATACATGACCTTGTTTATCAGATTGTGAACAGTCTCGTGTAGCCAAATACCAACCGCAACGCCACCTACATGATCAGGGTGCGGAAGAACTCGTCGTCAATCGCCCGAGTGCCGAAATCGATCGACTCTTGCAATGAGAAGATCTGGCGCTCGAGGCGGTCGAGCAGTCGCTGCCTTGCGCCCACGAGAACGCGAGCGCCAACGCTGCCTTGGGCGGCCACCCCGGCCTCCTCCTCGAGCAGCGCCAGCTGCTTCTGGTACACGTCGCACATTCTCTTGAGGGCTGTCGTCGCGTCCTCGACCGCCTCGAACATGGGCACAGGGGCCTCGACTCTCCTCCTCGGCTTCAGCGAGCTCCAAGCGACGGCGCCCATCATCGCCAGCAGGCTCCCCGCCACCGTCACCGCCCAGATGGTCTGCGAGCTCGGCTGCGGCGTCGCGAGCGGCGAGAACACCGCCGCGAACAGCAGCCCGAGCCCCGACGCCACCGACACGGCGCACGCCGCACTGGCGCACGACTCGAGCGCCATCTGCCGCTCCGGCACGGGCGGCTCCCTGTCCCTGCCCGCAGGGGCGCCCGGGTCCGCCGGGAGCCTGTCGAGCCTGCTCAGCAGCCCCGAGATCTCCATCACCCTCCTCGCGATCGCCTCTCGTCTCCTCCGGATCGCCCTGCTCTCTGCGCGCGCCGCCTCGCGCCGCTGCTCCTCCGCTGCCTCGGCCTCCATCGCCGCGAGCGCCCTGCCGGGGTCCGCCACGACGACCACAGGCGAGTCCGGAATCGACCGCGAGCTCGCATCGTCCGGGTCCGAGTCGCGCGGCTCGGCCGGCGCGTACTCGGCCTGCGGCGGCCCCTCGACCCCCGCAGCCCTCAGGCGCGCGTCGTGGCGTGGCGCTGGGGGCGGCGCGGCGGGCTCGAGGGGCGGCAGCAGCAGCGGCGAGGGCTCCGCGACCGACGACGAGGAGGACCTGCGCGACCCTCGGGGGTTGCGCGGCGGCAGGCGGCCCGGCGAGCAGACGCTGTTGACGGCGCGCCTGCGGAGCTGGATGACGTTGGAGCCGGGCTGCATGCCGCGCAGCGAGTTGGGGTCGTCGCGCGAGGCCGTGCGCAGGCGCGAGACGAGGACGCCGCGCGGCGAGGTCGCCCGGCACGGCGGCAGGCCGAGGACGTCGAGCAGCGTGTGCAGCTCAGCGTCGGTGAGCTCGTTCAGAACATCGTCGTCCAGCATTACGACGAGGGGAGGGGGGGCGGGGGCTTTGGAGCGATACAACACGCGAGATATGCGGGAAAAGATATTATTCTTAACCGGGCGCAGGCCCCCGACCAATATCTAGAAGCACGTCGGCCACAGAGCGACGCCCTTGGTCGCATCGGCGAGGTGGCCTTGTGAGACTGGCGAGACAAACGAGAGCGGTGCTTACTTCCTGGTGCGCGTTGGGGTTGAGTTTTACTTTTTTTGAACCAGCTGGATTGGCGCGAAAACAGATGTCAACGCAGATACACGTTCTCGAGAGATATCTGGAAGATTCTCTCTGCTCCCGCGTTGCGTTGTTTCTTGTCTTGTTTTTGTTGTGAATGGCGTCGAAGCGTAAGGCGGCGGCAGTAGTGGCGCAGCAGGACGAGGCGAGGGCGTCGGACGGTATGTTCGACGACGAGGGCCTCCAGACCCGCTCGAGCGTCGACCAGCAGTCCACCGAGCTCGTCGTCTCGCGCTGCTTCGCCGCGTGCGCCGACGAGGCCCCCGACCTGTGGGTCGGCGACCACTCGCAGTACCTCTTTGCCAGTTCGCTACGCCCTCCGCCTCATATATATGCGTCCCCCCCGTCCTCGCACTCAGCCGGCTGTCCTCCCCCTGCGAAGGCATCGAGGGGCTCTCGGCGGGATACTGCACGCTTGACGCTTCGCAGCCGTGGCTGCTCTACTGGTCCCTCAACGCGGTCGACCTACTCGGCCTCCCCATCACGCCCGAGCTCGCGGCAAAGTGTGTAGTGCTTTGGTCGTGGGTTCGATTCCTGCTGTTGTCTTATTTCTCCCCCCGACAGCGCTGTCAAGACGCTCGCTGCGTGCCAGTCGCCCACCGGCGGGTTCGGCGGCGGCCCCGGCCAGCTGGCGCACCTCGCAGCCACGTACGCCGCCGTGCGCGCCCTCATGGTCGTCGGCACTCGCGACGCCTACGAGTGCATCGACCGCGCTGCCCTCTACCGCTGGCTGCTGTCGCTCAAGAGGGCCGACGGCTCGTTCATGACGCACGCCGACGGCGAGAGCGACGTCAGGGCGTCGTACTGCGCGCTCTCGTGCGCCGTCGTGGCCAACGTGCTGACGCCAGAGCTCGCCCGCGGGGCCGAGAACTGGCTCGCGAGGTGCCAGACGTTTGAGGGGGGTTTCGGCGGCTGCCCCGGCAACGAGGCGCACGGCGGCTACGCGTTCTGCGCGCTCGCGGCGCTCGCCATCCTCGGCAGGACCTCTGCGATCGACCTCAAGTCCTTCACCGTGCAGCAGCAGCGCCCTCTGACCCCTGCGGCTGCTGTTGTCCCCTGACGCGGCGATTGCGTGTTGCCAGCGGTGGCTGGTCGGCAGGCAGATGACGTACGAGGGAGGGTTCCAGGGGAGAGCCGGGAAGCTTGTCGACGCGTGCTACAGCTTCTGGCAGGGGGCCTCGTTTGCCATCCTGGGCCGGTGCGGGATGCCGTCGTTGCTCGTGTGTCGCTGACTGTGGTGTCTAGGGAGGGCGTGAAGCTGCCCTCGGGAGAGCTGCTGCTTGACGCCAACAAGCTCAGCCACTACGTGCTTGCCTGCTGCCAGGACGAGAGGGGCGGCCTGCGAGACAAGCCCGGGAAGTAAGTTCACCGGAACTCCCTGGCCTGTGCTCAGTATTTTTCCAGGTCCCGTGATCTCTATCACACGTGCTATGCGCTCTCGGGGCTCAGCATTGCCCAGCACGCTGGGCAGGAGGTCGCCAAGACGCAGCGGACTCTGGTTAGCACAAGCTAGTGTGTCTCACTCTGCGAACTCATCACAACTTTGGCAGAAACTGCTGGACGCTGTTCACGGTGTGGCGGACGAAAAGCTGAGGGCGGCTATGCAGTTCTTCTCTGCCCTTCCGCCGGTTTAATGCACTTTCCCAGGGGAGGGACAGTTAACATTCCCTGGCCGACGTGGCAGCGGTTACTGAGATTACCCCCGGTACTCGTGGAAGTCCCGTGATTTGCGCCTGTGCAGCGCGTTTTCTCAATTTCCGCGTGCCATGGTCCAGCAGATATGTCCCGCTCCGGAGCCCTCGCGGAATGGGGCGCGCGACCCAAAATGGGGGGAGATTGGGGCGTCCCATCCCCATGTGCGGCCATGTTTCGGGTTTTCTGAGTTCACTCGAATATCTGCAGGGATTCATTCACTCTGGTAAACTGTTGCCGCGGTGTCGCTGGGCCAGCGCCGCCACATACACCACACGCACACCCGCCCCCCTGCGCACATGGAGCCGCGTTGTGACGCGAGAGTGGCGCGCGCGGGCGCGAGCGCGGTCTACGTCGACCTGGGGACGCCCGCCCGCCGCGAGTCGCCCGGCCTCGGGCTCACGCACCGCTCGTGGGTCTCGTTCGTCGCCTTCAACGTCGGCTTCTACCTCTCGTACCTCCTCGTGGGGCTCAGCCAGGAGTCAATGTAAGGCTCTCCGCTCGATCCGCGGGTGGGGGAGGGGTGGGGGGGTCGGGGTCTCTGGCGTTGACGCTGGGGTGGGGGTTGTGGCCCGGTGGGCGTGGCCAAAGATACACCAAGCAGTTTGACGGCAAAAAGTTCACGGCGCCGGCGTTCCTCGTGTTCACCGTGTTCGTCACCAACGCCCTCGTGTCGTTCACTGGTGCGCGCACTGCCCTCCGGGCTCTCGGCGCCCCCCTCCCCCCCACGTGCCGCTGCGCTGCTCGGCGTTCTCTGACGCATGCATATTGCGGCATTCCCCGACAGTGATATCACAGAGGAAGATGGTGCTGCAGCCGCTGGCCCCGTGGAGGTCGTTTGCCAGCCTCGCGCTCTCGCACGGCCTGTCGCTCTGGTGCGCCAACCGCGCGATGCTCTACCTCGACTACCCGACGCAGACCCTCTTCAAGTCGTGCAAGCCTCTGCCTGGCACGTGTCCTCCTCCTGCCCTTTCTCCTACTGACGACGTGGCGGTGACTGGCAGTATTCTTGATGGGGCTGCTGTGCTTCAGGCATGGCTACAGCATCAAGAGGGGCATCCCCGTGCTCTTCGTGACTGTGGGCCTCTGCGGGTTCATGTACCTCAAGGTCGTGTCGGAGAAAGGAACTTTCTCCAAGTCCGGTCCCGGGTGGAAGGGAACGGCGTTTGTCTGCTGCGCCCTCTCGCTGGACGGCGTGACGGGGTACCTCCAGGACCTCATCTGCAAGGGCTTCTATACGGACTCGCACAAACGTTCCATCGCGCCCTGGCATCTCATGCTGTTCGTCAACCTGTTCTCCGCCTCCTACGCGCTCGCTGGTGCGTGCTCTGCGGGATGCGGGCTTGTGCCTCAACCCCTTCGGTGCCCTCTCTGCAGTCGAGGTGGTGACGGGGGAGCTGATACCGACGGCTGTGTTTGTGGTGTCGCACGGATCGTTGCTCACGTACATTGTCGCCTTCGCGCTGACGTCGGCGCTGGGACAGCTGTTCGTCTACTACCTCGTGTCGGCGTACGACTCGCTGACGTGCAGCATCGTGACCACGCTGCGAAAGTTCCTGACCATCGTGCTCTCGATCTTCTGGTTCGGGCACATGATCCTGCCGCTGCAGTGGGCCTTCATCTTCACGGTCTTCGCGGGCATCGGAATCGAGGTGTTCCTGAGCAACGCCAACGGCAGCGGCGCCGCCAAGAGCTCGATGAGCCCCGCTCCGACACCGCCGGGGGACCGCTAAATAAAAATGGCCACCACACTCCCCCTGCGTTATTTGCGGAATCAACAGCCAACGGCCTCCCTCCACACAGCGGCATTGTTCTGATAAAAGATTTCCTGCATCCGTGCATGTTAGCAGCATTGCATTCTCAACGGCGTCCAGGAAATTGCCAATAATTCCAAGAAAAGAACTGAGCGCACCCGGCTGAATGTGATTAAGCTCTGTACTGTATTTGAAAAACCCCCTCCTAGGGGGCGAAACGGGGAAATCTAACACAAACGACGCTGAGGGGAGGGAAGGAAATAAAGAGAGCGCATCGGGGGAGTATAACAGAGGGGGGAAAAGGGTAGCTTCTAGTCGGTGACAGGCGCCACAGAATACACGGATGGGGTCGGTCCGTCATGCGTCAGCCCTGCTTCGCCCGAACCTCCGCGGCACACGGAGGAGACAACGCCGCGGGATGTTCCGCAGTGCGCGAACAAAGGGGAAGCTGGGGGCGTGAGGAGGAGAGCGACCCCCCGGGTCCCAAGGGACGCGTCCCGGCAGAAACGCCCTCAGTCCGGGATCCATGGGTCGCTCCCCTCCACTCACGACGACGCGGCCACGACGGTCATGAGGTCCGAGCTGCACCCGCTGGCCCAGAAGTCTGCCGGCAGGTTGCAGATGTACTGGTCCGAGCCCTCGGGGTCCTGCGGGCCGAGCAGCAGCGCGCGCAGCCTGTCGTTGGGGCTCGCCGGCGCCTTACGCGCGGAGCAATTGAGCGCGATGGGCGACGGCGTGCGCGGCGGCGTCGACACCTGCTGCGGCTGCTGCCTGCCTATTTGCACGTTCTTGGCGCCGGGGACGAGCACGACGGCCGGCGAGCGGCGCGGGCTGCTGGGCGGCGACGGCGTCCTCATGCGCGGCGGCGGCAGCGGGCGGCGCGAGACGAGCCGCGCGAACACGGCGGCGTCGACCAGGGGCTTGAGGTCGCGGTCCGCGACGGGCGCGCGGCACACGGGGCACACAACGGTGTCCGACGGGGAGGTGAACACCTGCGCCGTGAACTCGCGCTTGACGCACTGCGGTGGGCGCGGGGTGCGGGCGGGGGCGTGAGGTCCCGAATTCGGATTGAATTGGGTAAAAAACTATTAAAAGGTGCACCTCGCGGCAGAACGAGTGCGAGCAGACACCGAGGCTAATCGTGTGCTGGCACCCGCACGCGCACGCGGGGTGCGGCACCGGCGACGTCGGGCCGCGCGTGGGGCTGCGGCGCGACGGCACGAAAACGTTGGCTTCGGGGTTCATCATTCCGTGTATTTCCGTTTGCCCTTTGCGTTCCTATCAACCGCGTGAGCTCACTCAGCTGTAGTTGAGTCAGGGTGGGCAAGGCCAGAGCGTCGTTCGACTCCTGCGGGCGGGGCGGGAAGGGGGCACCACGGGGTCAGGCACGAGGCGACGGCGCGCTACCGCTCGGAGAAAATGGGCGGCCGTACCTACGGAGAGGAGAAGATGGGAGGGGCAGCGGGTCTGTGCTGGTGCTGGTGTTTTTTAATATGAGAATAATGAAAACCGGGCCACGTCACCACGCATTTCCTCACCACGTGGTGCGCACATATCGCGAATTCCAGGCGGGTCCACCCAACGTGCACAGCGCAACTCTGCAGCCAAAAGCAGCCAGTCGGGACAACGAGAGCTGAAAATAGACGTCCTGCGGCACCCGATGACTGCTGGTCGTCGCATACTGCGCCCGAGAGGCGTGCGCGGTGCTCGCAAGCCGAGCGAGAACCGCTGCGGGTCCGTTGCGCCCGTTGAAGAATTCCGTCCCCCAGCGCAAGTTAACCTCTTCGCTGCGGAAAATGCAGGATCGCAGATTCGCGTCTCGTATGGGCCTCCATACCACGCCTCCCATCCACAAATAACTCCCGATTCTCTTTGTACACCTTCTTTATGCTCTCCCCCGATTAAACTGGTACTCGGGTTCCGCAACTGCGCCGTGGCCCCTGCGTCCGGCCTCGGCCGGTCTTCCACACCAATCGTCTCGCACCTGCTTGATCTCTATCTCTTGCCCATTCGTGCAGTCAATTGCGTAAACGCCAGGATTTTTTGTTCGGTTGATATGTACCCAAATATCTGCTCAGTGTGCACGCGAAGCTGTCAGCGCAGCCATGGATCTTCTGTCGCACCTCGACCCCCTCCCGGCGGCAGCGCAGCCCCCTTGCCGTGACGCGTCCCCCTGCGCGGCGTTCATCAAGGACAACGACCCGCCGCCGACCCCACCCGGCCCCGAGATCGTCCTGATCCGCGACGCGGAAGACGAGCCCCAGCCCGCCGCGGCGTGCGCTGCCCCGCAGTACCCCGCGCCTGCGGCAGCGGCAGCGACAGCGCCTCTGCGCGAGGGTCCGGAGCGAATCGCTCCCACGCCCGCAGCCCCAGCGGCCCTGCAGGACTTCGAGCCCCGCGATGCCCCTTCTGCCCCTTCTGCCCCTTCTGCCCCGGCGGCAGCCCCGGACCAGTATCAGTTGCAGGCTCCACCGCCTGTCGTTGCCGCTGCCGCCGTCGTACCGGCGGGGGCGGGGTCGGGGTGCGCATACGTGGGGTCACGAGCCGTGGAGGGGGAGGCGGAGAGCGGGCTCACGAAAAGGTGCGGCCGACAACAGAGAACCGAGTTGACGACTGAGAATTCACACGGAGCACACACCCACTGGCACACGCAGGCCGAGGGAGGCTGAGCTGCGGAAAACGCCTCACAGTCACGCAGCAGCTCACGAGCCCTACCTGAAGCGGTTCCAAAAATTTCTATGTAAACGAGCGCGCACTAACGTTTCGTAATAGGAAGCGCGAGTACGAGAGCGAGGTCGAGCTCGCGCGCGCAGGCGCCTTCCCTGGACCCCACGAGCACACTGCCGACAGAGACAAGCACGAGAGGCCTCTGGTACATGAAGTTGCTCCTGTACAGCCTGTGCAGCCTGTACAGTCTGTGCAACCGCAACAACCGCAGCAACAGCAGCAACAGCAGCAGCAGAGCGTTGCACCACCACCGCAGCCTGAATACGCAGCCGCGAGTCCTGCGGCCCCGCTGCAGGCACGACAGGCAGCGGCAGCTCCCCCGGCAGCATACATGGCGGTGCCGGACCCGTGGGTCGAGAGGGTGGACCTCTTGCAGCAGAAGACGTCGGTCGTGAAGGCCTGCCGCAAGCTGGTCGAGAAGTACACGGCCAAGTACGCCGCCGCGCTGGAGACCCTGCGCCGCGAGCAGAAGAACCTCGAGGGGCTGATTTCTGGCCCCGTCGCGGGGGCGAGGGGGTCGCCTCCTTCGTTTGCTTTCGCCGCCATTTCGTCGGCAGCCGCGGAGATGGCTCCGGTGCCCGATTTCTGCCCTCGGGAAGAGCACAGCTACCCCGCCTCAACACTTGTGCCCGCGCCGGCCCCTGCACCCTCTCCGGCTTCGGCATACGTCCCCGTTCCCGTTCCCACTCCTGCGCCTTCACCCGCGCCAGCGGCCTTGCCCGCCCCAGTCCACGCTGCTCCTGTCCCTGCTCAAGCACCTGCGTCTCCTGCTCCATCACCAGAGCACGCCTCTGCGCCGTACTTCGAACAGCGTCAACCTCCTCAGCCGCTGCGACCGCAGAAGCACCACCGCCAAGAGGAGCCCTCGCCGGCGTTGCTGCCGAATGCCAGACCCAGGCAGGAGCCGAGACCGATATCGAGGCCGCCTTCGCCCTCGCCTGCACCACAGGCAGCAGAAGCTGTTCCCGACCGCGCAAGACCCGCAAGACCCGCAAGACCCGCAAGAGACGATGCTCGAAGCCCGCCAGTGTCTTTCGCTAAAGACGGGGCTGGTAAGCCAGCGGCGGACCTCAGAAGCACAGGAGGTGACTCTAGGCTGCAGACAGTGCACTTGGAGTCGATGCCATACGTGAGCACTCCAGTTTGACTCCAACCGGTTCTCAATGCCTCGCAACAGAAGTTCGAGGCGCACGGGATGAAGATCAGGGGGATGGCCATCTGCCCGACGGACCCGAGCATATTTGGCACCCTCTCGCACAACAACGAGGTCGCCCTGTGGACCATCCACGCGAATGACTTCAAGCCGATCAAGGTCGAGACGCGGGTCAAGCTCAAGCTCGACGCGGAATACCCGCTGAACATGTCGTGGTCCCACAACAGCATGCACCTCGCCATCACGCTCAAGGATACGCCCCCGCGCCTCGTGGTGCTCAACTTCGCGGAGCGCGCCCCTCAGAGCAGGTACCTCGAGTACGACAAGGAGCTTTCCGCCGTCGAGTTCAGCTCGTACGAGGGCGTGCTGCAGCTGTTCACCGGCAGTGTCGACCACTCGATTTTCCTCTGGGACCTGTCGACGCATCACAGCGCCAAGAAGAGGCTCATACACTCCCAGTACGACACACCTTTCAGAATTTGCACGCAAAGACCTGCCAGGCTCAAACTCTCTCTCCCAGGCACACGTCGGCTGTGTCGGCTCTGAGGTTCACCGGAAATACTCTGTTCTCTGGAGGGATGGACAAGTAAGTGACACAGCAGCATACGCCAACCACGACAAAAACGCCTCAACGTTTTTCAGGAAGCTGTTCGCGCACGATTGCGCCCACGACAGGGAATCTCTTGTGCAGAAGATGCCCGAGAAGATAACGAGCATTCTGGTCAACCAGAACTGGCGAGACTGCATCCTGGTGTGCCAGACGTCCAAGAGCGGCCAGATCAACCTCATCGACACCCGCGAACCCACCCGCTCTCACAACGGAGTTCTCTCCTGGGCCATAGTGCGCACCAATCCACATCCCTCAGCACGCTGATGTTACATACCATCAGGGCGACAGCGAGTCGGCATCGGTGAACATCAGGCCGAGCTGGCACCCGGACGGACGCCTTGTCGCCTGCGGTACTGGAACAGGCAAGGTGAACGTGTGGGACCTGCGATACGCCATTTCGTCCAAGGGCTCGAAGCCCACGAGCCCCACGAACGCCATAAATCACAGTGCGCCCTTGCCCTCGTGTCCCCTTTAGGTCTCACAGCGCTTTGCAACACAGAGGCGCAGGTGTGCGACGTCGCGTTCCACCCCACAAAGCCGCTGCTCCTTACGGCCAGCCACGACCACATGGTGGGCGCCTACTGGTACAAGACGGCGCTCGCTAAGGCGATGATATAGCAAGAAAAAGAAACGGAACGGAAGCTTTTCGGTTCTGAGTTGTGTTCTTTAGATGCACGAGCACAACGGTGAGAGTAGCAGATTTCGGAGAAGCAAATCTGCTTGTGTGAACCACTGCGGCCCAGGCCTGAACCGTCTGGCGCGGTCGGCAGTCTCGATATCGAGAGAGCAGAGCGATGACGCAAGCACGAGAATCCTCTAAGAGATCCAGCAGATTCTGCGAAACAGAGAGAAAATATGGACGAGTGCGTGGGGGGCCTTTTCGGCGAGGACGCCGAGCTCGAGGAGCACGTCTTCCACTTCGGCGGCCACGCCCAGCGCATCCTCGCCCTCCCCTCCTCCGTGGACCACTACTCGGTCCAGGGCCACGTGCGGCATCTGCCCCCCCCCCCAGCCGCCGCATCTGATCTGATATCTGGTGGTGCCACGCACGCTTGTGTTTTCCCGCTGTGCAGCTCCTGTGGCAGGGGTCGAAAACGCTCGCCGCGTTCCTCTGCACCGCGCGCGGGGCCGCGTTCGTCGCGCTCTGCGCGGGGCCCGGGGGCCGCGCCGTGGAGCTGGGCGCCGGGTGCGGCCTGGCGGGCATCGTGCTGTCGCAGCAGGGGGCGCAGAGCGTCCTGATGACAGACTACGACCCCGACGTCGTCGAGACGCTGCGCGGCAACGCCGTCGTCAACGCCCCCCCGGCCCCGCGCGCGCTCGGCGCCGCGGCGCTCGACTGGTGCCGCCCTCCGCGCGAGCTCGCCGGGGCCTTTGGCGTCGCCATCGCCGCGGACGTCTGCCACGCGCCGGACCTGTACCCCGCGCTGTTCTCGGCGGCCGCCTCGCTGGTGGCCCCGGGCGGCGTCTTCCTGATGGGCAACGGCAAGTGGAGGTACAGGGCCGCCGAGTGCCACGCCGCTGCCCAGGCCGCGGGGCTGCGGTTCGAGTGGGACGAGGACGTGCCCGAGGACGGGGCCACGCTGTCGCTCTACTCGAGGCCGTGCCTGTGAGCCGTGCCGTGGCGTGCGCGGCGTGCCGGGGAGAGCTGCCTGTGCTGCCCATATCAATCCGCGGCACCACAGACCCCCCTGTGCACTCGCGCGACAGGGTGGACAACAGGAGGACGGCCATTTGCTGTTTTGTTACGCAATAAGCTACGTCATTATGGTCGCAATCGTTGACAGGGCCAAAAACGAGGGCACCATTCCTTTAGAGTGCAGCGACTCGCAGAACAGAGCCGTGCCGCTGATCATTCCCTCGACGCTCGTGTACGCGCATATCGTGATGAGCGTACTCGCTGCGGCTGTGCAGTAGGTGTGAGCGGGCGAGATATGCGCAAGGGGAGGACGAAAACGAAAGCCCAACCGGGAATGATCTGCCACTGGGCGGTGATGAAGGCCGGGACCCGCAGGCGGATGGTGCTCTGGCACTCCGAGAGAAACCGCTGGACGACGCAGGGGACGACAGCCACCTGAATCCGCCGCACGACGACGATCAGCACGCGCTCCACCCGCCCGTGGGGGTTACTGGAAGAGCTCCAAGGCGGCCGGGTGTAGTGGAAAAGGCTGGCGGCACTGGCCTCCCTGCGATCGCGGTCGCGTGCCCGCATCCCGTCGTGCCAGCGCGACTTGGTAGCGCGGATGCTGAACACGGTCGAGGTCAGGCGCCTCTGCCCGACGGTGGCCTTGAGAACGACGTCGCAGTGTACAATGTGTCTGATGAAGTTCATCATCAGCGGAGGGGGCGAAAATAGGAGACCTGTCCGCACCGGCACAGGGCACGTATGACGAAGAAGTAGCGCTCCAGGCAGTCCGCATCGCCGCTGTCGGGCGCCAGAGGCCCGTCTTTCTGCTGGTCTGGCTTCACGTCAACTGTACGCCCGCAAATCGAGCACAGGAGTTCTAAGAGAGGATTAGCCAGGTGCACACCGTTCGGGCGAAAACCTTCGCCCGACTGCCTGTAGTGCGCAGTCATGGTCCTGCTCGCCTCGAACACCGCACGCGTGTCGAGCTCGGAGCCCACCCTCCACGACCGGGCCATCACAATTTCCACCTGACGGCTGAAAAGTTAACCACCGTTTTGGAGACCAGCGCAAATGGGGTGTTCGCACCCGGTGGTCCGACCCCGTGTAGAGCACCCTGAAGGGCAGGACAATCCTCGGGCCGTCCATTGTAGCGCAGGGACCCTCCCTGTCCCTGCGGGCCGCCAGATTGGTTGAGAGACGGTTTCGACGGAAATGCACCACCAAACTCCCCCTCACTCGAGAGGAAAAAAACCGAATAAAAGTGCCCGAACACCAGAGCGCGCGGGCGCTGCAGTGCTGCGAAACCTGGCAGACCTGGCAGGCTATTGTAGGATCTGGCTGAGCCGAGTGAACACGTGTCAAGGACCCCACAACAACAAGCAAAAATAAAGCCAACAGAAAAAGAAGAAGATCAACGCAAAAGAGCATGGCACTCATTCGCATTGTTCACCGCCTCGTTCCCACGGAGACGCAAATCCGAGAAGGCGGAGAGGCCGGATGAGGGCAGCCGAAGCAGGAGCACCGGTGTGTGCATGTGTGAGTCCCTGGGGGACGAGCTCGTGATTTCCCGAAGCACTTCGAATAACCTCCTTTTTGGTAACCGCGCCGATACGCACCTGCGCCGCCAAAGGCCCGCCCGTCGCTCCTCGCTCATCACCAAACAACGGTGAACAACTATCAAATCCTCTCTTTTGAGATATTATTGATCAAATCATCTTTACTGTGGCACGGTGCCAGAGGGGGCCGGGGAATCGAGTCCTGGCGTCGTCATTCATTCACGCCAGGGCGTTTCCCAAGCGCGGCATGCCGACGTGCTTCTGCAGGGTTGCGCTGCGCTTCTGCTCCAGCTCCAGCTCCGACTGCGCAGCCTGCAGGCGTGCCCGCATCAGCTCCATCTCCTCCTGCATGGCGTCGGCCCTCTCGCTGAGGTCGCAGATGACCTGCGACATGCTCGCATTCTGCTGCCCCATCCTGTGCAGCTGCGACTGCAGCGCCTGCACCTCCGCGTCCTTGGCGTCGAGCTCTGCGCGCGTGGGCCCGTCGGTGCCGGCCGTGCCAGGCGTGGCCGCGACGACCCCGCGGCCAAGGTCGACCACGAGGCGGAGGTGCCTCTGCGCAGAGTCCGCCGCGTGCTCAAACACCGAGTCGACGGCTGCGCCGCACACAGAGCAGCGTTCCATGAGGCCTTCCGTGTCAGCCGGCCTTAAATATTTCTGAGGGCGTTTCGGCCAATGGACGGCGAATTTTGGCGTCCAGACCCCGTTCCGAGACGTTTCTCAGATTCTTTATTAATGACGACCGACCAGCAGGCAGCACTCGGTATCCGATTTTCATCGGCTCTCGGCGAGGACCCGCCGCCTGGCATGCACCCCCAGACTCCTCAGACCATCGGGGTGGTGGCTGTGCGTCGGGTGTCCCAAAACCCCCACAGAAGCGGGGGGGGGGCTGCAAAAGAAAACAATTGTTTCTGCCGCGTATGGGGCGCGCGTGGTCACGCGGTGCCGTCGGTCTGCGACGTCTCCACAGCGTCGAGACGGGCCTGCAGCTTCCCGACGAGGTCCTTGCGCCTGTCGCGCACCGCCCTGCAGTCGATGGCGTCGACGCGCAGCAGCAGCTTCATCAGGCGCTCGTGCTCGCCGCGCCTGACGCGCTCCTCCGACTGGCCGGGGGCGCGCTGCAGGCTTCGCGGCATCTCCGCCTCGATCTCGTTCATCAGCCGCGTCGCCTTCTGCTCGTCAGTCTCCACGAGCTGGGCGGGAGACGCCCGCGTTGTCAGCGGGCAGCCGTGCATCGTAGGGCCAAACGAATCAACTGATGCTTCTCTACACATTTCCAGATGAATCACCAATTTTCCGATGGCAGGGAAGTTCACGCAGCTCCTGTCGCCCAGCTGCAGGGTTGCCCCCTGAAATGCGGAGAACGAGGAGGAGGCGCACAGGAGACGGGGAGCAGCAGACTTGGCACGTGGCCCGCCCGGACCCGTTGTGGTACTTGCAGAGGGGGCAGGCCCACGGAGGGATGTCGGCCTGGAGCTGCTCGGAAGAGGGCCGGGGTGGCGGCGTGGCGCCGTGCGGCGTCTTGCCTGCCTTGCCCGGGTTGCTGAAGAACAGACCGCACATCTCGCACTCGGTCGCCGAGCCCTCGTTGTCGTAGGTACACCGCGAGCAGCGCCGCATGGAAGGAACCGTCAGTGTGAATCTTCCTAAATTCTGGATATTCGTGATGACAGCATGGAATATCTTACCCCCGGGGACTGAATCTAGCGCTATGCGAAGTGCTAGGTGGTTTTCTGCGAGTTTTCAATAGGTTATGCCCAAAATGGTGTTTGCCCATACGTGGCAAAGAGCTTCCAATGTAACTGAAACAAGCCAACGGTCGCTGTTCTATTTTTGTCCATCAGAACGAAAACCAATCGACTGAGCCCGAGACGTCTGTTGCGCGGACGGAGCTTCCGGCAGCGGCGCTCTTGTCGCAGTACAGGTCTCCGGGCGTCACGGCCCGCAGGCGCAGTGCGTCCATCTGGTCGGCAGTGACCTGGCAGCTCGCGTCCGCAGGCAGAAACGGGGCGACGTCGTCGATGGCGATCTCGACGACGCGCTCGAAGACGTCGTCGACCGACAGCAGGTCGTCGTCCTCGGCGTTGCCAGCGGCACCCTGCGAGGACCTCGCCGTGTTGGCCAGCGCGCTCGTCTCGAAGTAGCGAGCGAAGCCCTGGCGCCTCGCAAACGCCGCTGCCTCGCGCTCGCTCACAGTCCGCATGCTGCGGAAGTCGATCTTGTTGCCCACCAGCACCTTGGGCGCCGTCCTGCTCAGCTCCAGCTGCTCCAGCAGCCCCGGCAACGCCTCGAAGCTCTGCCTGCGCTCCGGCGCTGGTGAGGGCCGCGCTCGGGGGGCTCCGAGCGGGCGCTGAATGCGCACCGAGAGAACACGTCGAAGACGACGACGGAGGCTGTGAGGCCCGCGCACATGCGCAGCACTGCCGCACGGTGCCTCTCGTCGCCAGGCGCGTCCCAGAACTGCGCCTCGAAGACGATGTCGCTGGCGGGGTCGCGCACGGCCTCTCTCCACACGTGGATCGCGTCTCCCTCGGCCACACGCTGCGCCTGTGGCTGTGGAAAGAGCAGTGCGGGATCGCAGCGAGGAGCCGAGCGATCTGGGCCGCGCTCCTCGCGCAGGCGGCTGGCGTACGCCGCAGCACGCTGGTGGACGAGGGAGGTCTTGCCCACGTGCGCCGCCCCGACGACAGCCACCCGCAGCGCGAAGTGGTACGCTCTCGCCAGTTTCGATTACTCCCGCAATCTCGAGTGTCGATTGACCCCCTCACACCCGCCAACCGGCTGCAAAAGCACAGGGCGATTCCCAACAGCAGCAGCAGCAGGCAGATCGGGGGCACGTTGCAGGCGGACATCACTTCTCTTCGGTTCAAAAATGCGGGAGGGGGGGCGCCTGGGCCAAAATGGCGGGCATGCGTGTGCGGGGTAGAGGCGCCGACTTGGCGCGTCATTGGACTGTACACTCAGGCTTCTCTCCCGACCTTGTTGACAGGCTCATCCGCTTGCCGACGCCCCTGTGGCTGCTGTACTGGCGCGACGCGCGGGACGAGTGCAGCCCGGGGCACGCGACCTCGCAGATGGCGTCGAAGAGCCCCTTGAGGCCCTTCTTCGACTGCGCAGAGACCTCGACGAAGCGCATGGCCCCGATCTCCTTGGCCTTGACCATGCCCTCCTCGGGCGAGATGGGGCCCCTGCCGTACTTGTCCATCACCGCGGACATCGAGACGGCGTCCTCGCGCATGTCCGACTTGAGCCCGACGAGGATCACGGGCGTCGACGGGCAGCGCGAGCGGATTTCTTGTCTCCAGCGGTCGGCGACACTCGTGAAAGTCGGCGGAGCACCGACACTGTAGCAGACCGCGAAGACGTCGGCACCCTCGTAGGCGACCAGCCGCAGGCGCTCGTAGTCGTCGTGGCCAGCCGTGTCGACGAGGTTCAGGCGGAAGCGGACGCCGAGCTCGGGCCGCGACACGGTTGCACTGAACGTCTCGCAGACTGTGGGCACGTGCTCCTTGGGGAACAAGCCGTTGACAAAGGTCTGCAGCGTGCATGTCTTGCCCACGCGGCTGTCGCCAACAACCACGCACTTGATCTCCTTGATCTTGTCGCCCATGTCGCTGCCGGTGGGGTTGGGAGGCGTACGAGCACGGAGTGTCGCCCCAACAAACGGTTTTATTAACTGAACCTTGATCGGTTGAGTATTCTCGGAATTTGCGGGATTTTTCCGAGATACTCGTATCTCTGCAGATATTTATCTCCAATCCTCCCCGAAAAGCGGGGTCTGAGCCGATGGAGGGCGCTGTTGTGGCTGTGCAGGTGGGCCAGTGCGGCAACCAGCTCTGGCCCGAGGTCCTCGACACGCTCTGCTCCGAGCCCTCGACCCTCCGCCGCGCGTCGAGCCGCTTCTTCCGCGAGGCCGACACGCCGAGCGCGCAGTGCGACGACGGCGACGGCCGCGCCGAGCAGCGCAGGATGGTGGCCCGCACCGTCCTCGTCGACACCGAGCCCAAGGTGGTCGCCTCTGCGCTGCAACGGAGCTCCCGGCTGTGGGAGTACTCGCGGGGCAACGCGCACGTGCAGCAGGGCGGGGCCGCCAACAACTGGGCCTACGGGTGCGTCCCCCCCTGCTGCTGGTGGCCCCCCCCCCCTCCCTCGGCCCCCCACTGCACCACTGGTCTCAGCCCGTACGCACTCCAGGTACTCGAGGCTCGGGACCATCGCGTGGGACAGCTGCGCCGACCTGATCAGGAGGTACGGGGCTCCGCCGTCGGTCGGAGGTGGGGTGGCTGTAAGGGTGGGATAGAGAGGGTCGCAGTGCGTGTGGACAATGCTCTTCTGCAACTGTATTGATTTCCGCTTTTCCCGCCTCGCAAGTGTATTCTCCGGTCGAAACCGGCTAGAACCCGCCCGCCATCTCGCTTACACATTTTTGGCAGGGAGCTCGAGAGGGCCGACTTGGTGGATGCTGTTGTGATTGCTGGGTCGGTTGCTGGCGGGACGGGAAGCGGGGTTGGGAGCTGCATTGCGGAGCGCATGCGGGACGAGCTCATTCCCCGCGGGACCATGATGCAGCTGCTCGTGTGGCCGTACTCGGGCGGTGATGTCGTCCTGCAGCACCTCAACGCGTCCCTGACGCTCTCGCACGCCACGAAGGCCAGCGATGCTGTACTCCTTGTCGAGAACGACAGAGCGCACGAGCTCTGCGTCAAGACCCTCGGCCTCAAGGATGTAACGATGGCCGACCTCAACCGCGCAATCGCGAGGCAGATTGTGCACGCACTGCTGCCCGCGGACCCGGCGAGGCTGTGCGCTGGCCCAAGGCCGGGCTCTGTTGTCCTGTGCGGGACGGAGAGCGCTTGCCGAAGGCCTCTGTCTGCTGCTGTGCGGCACTTGTGCCCTCTGGCAACAGCGAACATGCTCTCGGTCTCTACGGTTCCGCAAACATCTGTCGAGGCCGTGGCGTTCACGAGCAGCACGTGGCCAGGACTACTCAAGCACTTGCGCCAGATGCTCCTGTGCAATACGCACACGGACGGATACATTGACTGGACAGTGACCGTGGACGATGCTGTAGGTGCCCCCCGAAGTGGTGCACGCCCTCTGTCTGCGACAGCAATACGCAGACCAGTGCGCACGATTGCAAATCAGCTGGTTCTGAGGGGACCGGGTCTGGACGGAACGGATGCAGGGCTTTTTGTCGACCCTGCCATTTACGCAGCATTCAGCGCAGAGCCTCTCTCAGTGCTGTGTGGTCCGAGAGCACTGTGGGGCTACGACAAATCGGCCTCTTTGCTCAGCAACAACGAGGGAGTTGCAATACCCCTGGAACGTACATCGGCCAGAGCACTAGCAATGGTACATGCACGTGCATACACCCACCACTATTCTCGCTATGGTGTGGAAACTGTGGACCTTGAACAAGCCGTCGAAAGCTTGGAGCAAATTGTACAAAACTATCAATCACTCTGCAGTCCCTCCTAAAACAACTCTAAAAAACACACCCAGATAGAGCATAAAGCTGGAAGTCTGTATTACCATTTTAGTGCTATGAAAGTGCTAACAATGTGTGAGGGCACAAAATAGTGTCTTGTGTGAGGTGAAATATGTAATTTCTTGATTCAATTGAAGTATTTCCCAACCGAAATGTGGTGTTGTTGATCAATCTTTTTGCTTCTGGCAGAGTCTACTATACAGAAATTGTCACAACCTCCCCTCTTCCCATTAAAAATTTGGTCATCACTGTGACTTTTGTGCATGGAGCACCACCACATCTATAGCAATGTTATTCAGTACTACTTTCGATTTAATTGCTTATTTTGCGCTAAATTTAGCACAAAATAGCATTAAATTGCTAATAGCAATTTTAGTTCTACATGCAACCTAAATTAACATTGAGATATTTTTCCTAGTGCTATGCATCACTTGTAGCACTACTAGCACAAATATTTGTGCTAGTAGTGATTGTAGTGCTATATTAGTAATGTAATTCTTTCGTATGCATTACAAAGCACACTACATTGTGATTAAAGTGAGAAATTTATTGCATTTAGCACTAATTGTGATATAGCTGTACTTTATTTCATTCTTCTTCTCTGTTTTACTCTAAGTCAACTCTGTTGAACCATGATCCATGATATCCTGGATTTCAAAGATATCTTCACTGTGACATCATCATATCTTAACTCTTCTCATACTCACTGCACAACTCATATCTGTTCCTCACATGTTTCCCCCCTTGCCCTGTTTCTTCTTTTCTGCACTTGGCTGCCTCACAGCATGAGGGTCGTTGTTTCTTTATGTCCGGAGGGGGAAATGGTCTGAATCAAAGGTCAGCAAGAATCTCAAACCTAAATACCAAGATCGTGACATTACTGAGCTCCTTAATAGATCGCATACTTTTTTATTATCCAATTTCGATTCGTTCTCACCTCATCGTTTTCTTTGCTCATGGACTCAGAGGGGTGTTTTGCTTCCTTCTTCAGTCAGTGTTGGCAAGAGCAAATCAGACAGAGCTATTGACAATCATAACTAAGGGCAACTAAATGCAAAAACCCGTTCTAATGACAGATGTACCCTCATCAAACACCTTACCAGAGTTATTAAACAGTCATAAGAAGACCCATGAAGGCCAGTCCAAGCTCTGCTCTGGCTGTTAGAGCAGTGGGCACTGAATTCACAGATCTGGAATTGTCAAGGCCATTGACATCTTATGGCCCAGGAAGAAGCAGAACAAGTTTTTAAAATGGCAAGTACAAGGAGTACATTGTTACATTCCAGATGGTGATCAACAACCAGGGCATTCCCAGGATGATCATGGCTTGTACACGGGGGTTTGCCACGATCTAGGTACTTCACCCTGCTTCTTCAGCACCTGTGAACACAGTTACACTGGTGTTCAGACCTGGTGTACATAAGTGCAGTTCTTCTCTGCTTTCCATTGGCAGAGTCATACAGAGAGGCATGCATGAAGTTGTGTCCCTTGCAGTTCCATGCATGGAGCTGAGCTCTGCCAGGTTTCATGTCCCAATTCAACATTGTGGGCAAGAAGTTCGCAGGAAAGGTGATAAGCAATGATCTGCTAAGATCAGCCATCACAGTCATCACGAACCTAGGTGTCTGATACCTCAGTAAGAACCACCTTCACCCAATTCCCAGAGAGGCCTGGTTTCTAAGACCATCTCAGTGAACAAAATCCAAAAAAATGATTGACTTAGCAAAAATGGCTAAGAGCTCAGTGATGAATAATTGCAAAAATTGTGTGGTTGCACGAGGGCCTATTCAGAACAATAAAGACCCTCTTCGTCCTCAGTGGAAGGAACAACAAAGCTGATTCCTGGCTTTCTCATCCCGTATCCCTCTGACATAGTGTGGGACCTTAGGTTAAGTAAGTGAATTTCGGGCAGACATGTGAAATTTGGTCACTCATTCAGAACTCAACTGCATTCTCTTAATTCTCATCATCTCTTATAAATTCTCTTTTCTCCTTCCTACCATTCCTGATTCTGCGAGAGGCCTATTCCTCATTTGTAGCAGAAGGAATGAAAAATTCATAATTATTATCCATATTTATATTGTAATTGAATCATAAATTTGCACTGAAATGTTCAAACTTAAAATGTAACTTTAATGGTGAGAATTGTTGCAGTAACCAATTATAGATACAGAACAATACAAATAATATTACATTAATATTCCCTCAAACATACTTCTTCATAAAAAAGTAACAAATTCAGATTTATGATGTGCATAAAGAGGTAATAGAATCAATCACTTCATTGTGCAGATTCTCTTTACCTAGCAAACTGATTTCTTTGGAAGTAATATTTTCGGATCAATAGAAGTCTCCTGTCCACTAAAGCATGATTAGATAATGAAAGAAGGGAAATGTGTTATGTTCTTACCCTGACTTTGTACCAGGATTTCTCTTGCAGAGAGTTCTCACTGGCAATAAAGTAGAGCTTTCCACCATCAATCCAGTTATATCTCAGTGTATCATCTGAGTTTATCTGGCACAGAAGCTGTTCATTCTTCGCAAGTATGTTGGGATCTGGCTGAATTGGATCAAAACAGCCAAAAAGGTAATGGGTTGCTGCGAAACTTGGATAAGCATTTGAACACTCATCTCTCCATTGGGTAATACACTCTTTAATAGCATCCTCCGTCTCCTCTGATATATCCTCTAGAGAGCTGTAGATCCCAGATAGGATATCATACAGTGATGGCAGCATATACAAGGATCTAAAGTGAATAGTAGCTGCCAGTCCTGCTGGATATGAACACTCTCCGTTTCTTGGATTGTCTGGATCAGCCTCAGACGAGTATTGCCTCTGTTCCAGGTCCTTTTGCTCATGGAAATCATGCCATTGGACAAGCCTTTGCCCTGTCCGCTTATCGTTCATGATGATATCAATGTTTCCGAAAAAGTAGAGCATTCCTGTCTGAGGCAGCATTCCCGAGATGTCATATTTCGATGCCTCAGAGCAATTCACCTGTGATTTGGTCACTTCCGTCTTATAAAAAGAAATAATACACACCTGGCAGAGAAAGGGCATCTGATCTCCATTGAAAGTCGGCCATATGAAGTCTGCAGTTGTTGGAACATCAGGAAGGCCATTCCACTTGCTTGCACCCCACGGAATGGACACGTTCTTCGTTACATTGCCAGGGTCAAGGGCAACCCCTGAGCGCATCATCGGTCTTATCACACCCCACAGCACACTGAACAACTCAGAGGTTCTCTTCTGTATCACTTCCGAATTAGCTGGGTTCCTGCTTTTCTGAAGAGCAAATAAGATTCTATGTGTGATAGTGACATACTGTTGTGAGCGCGTCCCACTCGTCGGGGCTGATGACCTGTCTCACCCGAGACAAATCCACCTTTTCTTCAGTCTTACAATTGGTTATCAGGATATCGATCCAGTCTGGAAGCTTGTCCTGGAGTACTGCTTTCGCTCCGAATGCGTGGATCGAGTCGATTATCCGAATACAGGTTTTGTCGTCTAGGTTTGGTGATTCGAACACGGTCTTGCCCCGCAGTTCATCACGTCCTTCCTCCTGCGCTACCAATTTCTCGACGAGCACCCTCAGCGATTCCCTGAGCTGAGCCCAAAAAAAACGTGTGAAAAAAGAGGTGATCCCAAAGCAGCACGCACGTCGGCTCGAATGTGGTGCAGGCTGTCGAGTGCGTCCGAAACCAGGCCAAAAACGGTGTCGATGCTGTCGAGCGACTGGAAGAATCGAGTCGGAGGTAGTCCAGGCCTTCCGAGGGCTGTCCACTTCGAGCACAGAGAGGCAGAAGCCGAGAGCGTGCGGGACAAGCGGACCGCATCTAGCCAGCGCTTGGAGACGAGGCGCATCGACCGCGGGTCACACAGGGGCGAAGAGAGCTCGAGGACTCGGCTGAGAACATCAAGGGGAAGGCAGTCGATGGGGCAGAGGGTGTCCTGGTCGTTGAGACGGGGGCTCTTGAGCTCGAGAGACATCTCACGAAGCTAAAGAGAATGCAAAACTAACGACACAATGCCGTAACAATTGATGGTGTCCGATTCGCTGGATATGTTTTTCTTCTGCTCGAAAGATTCACTGTGCAGCCAAGAGTTGATGGCTGAGCGTCGCTGTCCATGACCGTGTATCTGAGAAATGTGAGGGTCGGATTGAACACACAGCCTGGGACGGCCAACCGCTGGGGCGATCCCGGTCCCCGCACAGTCGTTCGGTGGCTCCTCGTCGCAGTCCTCGAGAGACCTTCGACGGTGAACACTGGCAACAGCATCCAACACGATGTACCCTGATTCCATCTTTCGTTGAGATCTCTTTCCTGATATCTTAATCACCGGTGGGTGAGAAGATTCAAAAAGGACCGCTTGTTGTTGTTGGCGCCAAAAACCGCACGACATGAGCACCGCCAACGAGTTCGACCTCGTGATGCTCAAACGCGGCAACCGCGAGGGCTACCGCTTCCCCCTCCGCCGCTTCGTCTACCGCCTCGGCAGGTCTGCCGACCCCCGCTGGCACCCCTTCTTTCCGCTTTTCGCGACGCTTTCGCCGTCTCTCTGTGACCCGCTCCCGCTGACCACCACCCACCACCACCTGCACCCGCACGCGCAGCCAGGCGGGGGTGGACATCTGCTTCCGGATGCACGGGAGCAGCGAGCCGGCGGCCGCGGTGCAGCCGCTGCACGCGGTGCTGACGGTGGACCCGCCCGACGTCTACGTGCAGCCCGCGTTTGATGGCTGCAGCGTCGTCCTGCGCCACAGCGGCGGCGGGGCGCCCGTCGACGCCGACCCGCGCGTCTGCACGCGCGTGCTGCCCGAGCACACGGTCTCGCTGGGCGCCGTGAGGTTCCGCGTTGTGCGGGCGGGCGCCCCGCTGTCCGCCTGCACGTCGTGCGCGTGCTCGCAGGCCAGCACGGCGAGCGAGGCCCGCACCAGGGCCGAGGACGACGCGCAGTCGCACGGGAACGGCGAGTCCCACGGCTCCGCGGCCGGCGCTGCCGTGGAGCCCGAGGGCGCGAGCAGGGAGGGAGTGGCGGAGAAGAGCGGGGGCAGCAGGGAGGAGGAGGACACCACGAGGGACGGCGCGAGCAGGGCGAGCGAGGACCTGCAGAAGCCCGACGTCAGCATGGACGGCAGGTCACAGCACGAGGAGGCAGCAGCCCCGAGTGCGGCGCCGCCCGAGATGGAGGCGGCGGCACCTGCCCACGACTCGATGCCGCCGTCTCAGCAGAGCGCACGCCCGCCAACGCCAACGCCCGTCCCCGAGCCCGAGCGGCGCGAGGCGCTGCCGGACGCGGGCGCACTGTCGCCCATCCTCCCCAAGGCCGAGCCCGAGCGGCACGAGGCACTGCCAGACGCGAGCACGCTGTCGTCCGTCCTCCCCAAGCCCGAGCCTGAGCGGCAGGATCGGCAGCAGACGGACAGCGCGCCAGCTCAGAGAAGCCAGAAGCCCCAGACGATAGACGACGTCCTTGCGATGCAGGATATGCAGCTGGCGTACAAGCCGTCGGGGCTGAGCCTCACTGCGAGGCGCAGGGCCTTGCACCAGGGTCAGCAGCAGGAGGGAAGCTCGCAGCCTGCGGTCCTGGCGGAGGACTCCTCGCGCAAGAGGGCTCACTCTGGCAATGGCGACGGCGACGAGGCTGGCAGCCAGCAGAGCGCGACCGGCAACGATGAGCCTCTGAAGAAGAGGGCTCGCGTGGACGAGCGTCGCCTGACAGAGGTCAGTGCCAATTGCTCTGGTGGCAAGCAACTCACTTGCTCGTTTTCATAGGCCGATGTGGCTGCTTTCAACGACTTTATCCACAAGGCGGACAAGCACCGCGTATGCTGCCATTCGCACGCTTGGTGTGCTAACTTGTGTTCGCATGCAGAGGACCAAGCAGTTCATCGGCCCCGATTGGGAGAACTTCAAGGCCCCGGGCCTGTGGGGTGCAGAGTACATCAAAGAGATCGCGAACCCTATGTGCGTCTCGTGGATGAGAGGGAAGATGCGCGACGGGCAGTACAGCACTCTGCGCGACGTGGAAGCCGATGTGGATCTCATTGTCGACAACTGCTTCAAGTTCAACTGCGCACGTCCCCAGTGCGTCTCGAGCGTCAGCTGACAGTTTCGCAGAGACCCGCCGATCACGAAATCCGAGAGTGTGCCAAGTACCTGAAGAAGCTGTGGAGAAGGGCCGTTTCGTCCAGCGAGTCGGCCAGCGAGCAGAGCGAGGCTGACGTCGACTACTCGCAGAGCAGCCGCAAATGTAAGCGCACCCCCACGCAGACCTGCTTATCATCCCCGTGTTCATTATGCGCCTGTCATGTGGGACGGGGGTGTAGCTGCGAATCCAGACCTGACACAAGCGGGGGGCGGGATCGAGCAGCAAAAGAAGTCAAAGTGCTGGCGCGAAAGTGAACAACTGCAGCTCGAGTGGTCGCGGCTCGAATCCAGGAGCATGAAGCGCAAGAGGCATTAGAGACACCAACCAGTACGAGGCTTCTCGGGCTACTTTACTGATGACGCAAGAGATCTTGGCAACAAGGGTTATTAGTGCGTTGTATTCTTCAGTCTGCGTCCGCCTCCTTGTCGTCTTTGTCTTTATGGGGTTCCCTTAGGCGCCTCACGTGGACGATGCGGTCAATCCTGGCCAGTTGGCTCGCAGTCTCCAACGCCTTGCGCAGCACGGCCACCTTGAGGCACAGTGGCTCGACGATGCCGTGCTGCAGTGGATTGCCGATGGCGCAATCTGAGGCAGCCCCTCGCAGAAGCCACTCCTCCTCTGTTGGCATGACGAGGCCCGTGCAGTGCTCGCCCTGTGAGTGGCGAGCTCTCAGGAGTGCCAAGGCGGAGAAGACTGAAGACGGCCGGGGAGGCTGCCTGGCAGCGGTCGTCAGCAGCGAGGTGACTACCGAGAGCATTGCGGCCTCGACGACTGCAGCTGCCTCGGTGGCGACTCCCTGCTTGGCGCGCACCGACTTGGAGGAGCTGCACATCGAGGCGACGCAGAGCTCCCACACGCCGCCGCCGGGAACGTAACGCGGGTCGAGCGACCACTTCCCGAGGCATCGCGCAGCTCTCCGAGCCGATAGCGCGTACTGCTTTGCGAGCGGCTCGGATGGCGCGCGGACAACAAGGGATTGTGTCCCGTCGATGGCGAGCTGTGTGACCGACTGCAGGGGCCCAGTGTGCAGCTCGCGGACCCACTTGGCCACCGCGCAGTGAGCACGCTCCCACGCGCCCATTTCGTCGTCCGCGAGCTCCGAGAGAGCCTGCGAGACGACCTCTGTCAGGGGCACGACGTGAGACGCCTGCGCGATCATGTCGATGTCCTCTTCCAGGACGCACTGCGGTGGAGGTCCTGTGAGTTGCGGTCCCTCCTCGGTGGTCCTGCCGTCCTCGAACCTCGACTGCCAGCATCCCCAGCGCGAGGCACGCGGCCCTTGCGGCCTCAGGGATCGAGCAGGATGCGAGCACCATCCCGACGCCGCGGGCGTGGAGCACCTCCACCGTGCGCCTCTGCACGGCCTCCGAGTGCTGCGCGGCCCTCTGCTGTTCGGCTGCGCTCCTGATTTCTGGCAGTGGGACTGTCAACGCTCGCCACGGCTCGCCTCGAGGCGCTCACCCACTGCGGCCGGAAGCGAGGCGGGCATCGCGCTTATCTCGCCGGTGAGGAGCACGAGCTTCACAGGGCCCTGCGTCAGCTTGGCCATGGCAGGGGAGGCGAGCGCCCTCTCGATGGCCACGCCCTCGAGGACCGCAGTCTCGCTCGACGCTGCCCCGGCCACGGGCACCACCGGCAGGCACCGGAGCCTCCTCGCGGCCTCCTCGCCGACAACCCTGCCGCCGGACCCCTCCGCGCACCTGAGCACGGCGTCGCGCAGCACGTCGCACGCGCCGCCTGCGGTCTGGTGAGTCCTCGCTGTTGTTGCGTTTGTTTGTTTTTTTCGGATTGGTGGGTTCGCGTTGGGGTTCGTTTCTACCTCCGAATTGCCCCCGCAGGTGCGTCTCGAGGACCATGCGAGCCGCCTCGCGCTCCTGGTCGGGGCCCTCGGGGGTGACAGCCTGGCGGGGCGAGGAGAGGGTGTCAGCTGGCCCGCAGCAGTGCGGGCGTGCGGGGCGCGCGCGCGATTGCCGAGCAGGCGTCGGAGACGATCGAGTCAACAAAGTCCCACCGGGGGGCTCTGCTGGGCCGCACTTGCCCCAGAGCGTCCACGGCGCCCGCCAGCGCCAGCGCCAGCGTCGCGGTCCCGTCGCCCCACGCGGCCGCGTGCGCCGACAGCGCGCGCAGCACGACGGTGGCCGCGGGGCGCCCGTCGCCGCCGAGCGCGTCCTGGAGCACGGAGCCCGCGTGCTTGGTGACGAGCGTGCGGCCAAACGAGCGGACCAGCGCTGGCCGCCCGCTGGGGCCCAGCAGCGTGCGGGCCACCGCGGCCGCGTCCTGGCAGACAGACACTACCTGGTCGAGCATCGCAAGGCGACCCTCAAGAGAAAGTGAACCCGGCAAAGCAGCGCTGTGCGGGGGGGGATCTCCCGTTCCGTGACACACGAGGGGGAAAAAAAGGCGTTGGTTTCGGTTGTTGTTGTGAGGGTTTTTTCTTTTTTTGAATGTGAGAACAGGTTCGCCGGGAAATTGCCTTCCGCCGCCCGGTGGGGAGACAAACAAGGGGATCAACTTGCAGGTGGGCTGGCACACGGGGCGGGCGTGGGGTCGGAGCAGGCGCGGGAGCTCGGGAAGAGGGCGGCGGTTTGCAGGGGGTGAAGCCACGGCCTCCACAGTGGATATTTTGAACCGCCATAGAGAAAATATCTTCTCCCCCGCGTCCCCTGCCTCTCCTAGCGCCCCCGCGCTGCTTCCTCTCCGACGCCCGGCCCCCGCCCAGCAAGCCGCCGCGCGAATTACTCGTTCCACTCCTTGGCGATCTTGAGGATGTACTCAAAGTCGAGGTGGCAGGCGTCGTCGTCGTCGACAAACTGCGCGTGAGGTAGGGAGAGAGAGCGAGCGGTTAATTAAAAAACACCACCCAAAAAAACGCACAGTACAACCCCACCCACCAACACCCCTCTCACTAGCAAAGCGAAATTTTTAAAAGGGGAATATAAAGCCAGCCCATCCAGCTCTCCCCCCCAAGCGGGGGCCGCGCGCGCGCTCGCGTACCCTCATCCTGGACTTGTACTCGCCGCGCATCAGCATGCCGGTGGGGGCCTCGTTCCAGTCGAGGCGCGGGATCTCGAGCGACTGGAACTCGTTCTTGGGCGGGTACGTGCCGAGCATCTCCTCGTCCTTGGCGACGGTCTTGCCCATCTTGCTCACGTTGTTGAGGATCTTGAGCCCGAGCACGACGTTGTGCTGCACGCGGAACGACACGCGGATCTTGAACTCGGTGCCCTCCTTGACGACGAGCGGCGTCTTCTTGGCGTTCTTGACGTCGTCCTCGGTCGCGAACTTGAGCACGAGCGGGTCGTGGTCCTTGAAGATGATCGCGAACTCGTTGATCACCACGCGGCGCGGGTCGTCCTTGGGCGCCACGTAGTTGGGGTCGATGCCCAGGCTCTTGAGGTACGCCACCATCGCGGGGTCGTTCTTCTCCTTCTCAAACTGCTGCGTCAGGTTCACCTCGGGCGGCGCATTCTTCGACGACTCGGCCATTTGGGTTTGTGTTTTTTTCCTACCGGCTTTTAATTAACAGCGGAGGGGCCTCCTTAGAAAAAAGTGTGTGGTGTGAAGGATCAGCGCGCTGACGTGGCCACGTCACGATCCCGAGTCCCGGCCCGGGCGCCGCCACTTCGCCCGGGGTGCCAGTGCGCGCCGAATGGCACCTCCCCGCGGAACCCTTGCCCCGCGGGGCCGGGAACTGCCAGATACCACAATCGCACCACACGAAATATCTCGTTAACAAGAGGAGAGGTTTACAAAAGCCAAAGGGGAAGCCGCCCAACCAATCGGACCCACCGCAGGCAGCCGCCCTTCTGTGCAGCGGCCGCGACACATGTCGGAGAAGAAGGAGAAGATATCGACGGGCGACCTGCTCAAGCTCGCCACGCAGTCCGTGTCTGCCCGCCTCTTCCCTGCGCCCTCAGTCTCTCTCTCTCTTCGGGCCCCGCTCCCTGCGGCCCCTCCCCTTCTGCTGACCGCCTCTCTCGTGGCAGGGAGGGCGTGAGGGTCAACCGCAAGATCGTGGCAGCGGGGCTGCTGTACGGCAAGGAGTGCCGCGCGTCGTTCGACTCGATGCGCAAGAGCGTGCAGGGAATGCTGTCGGCCCGCCGCGAGCTCGTGCAGTACCTCGAGCACCACCAGCGCACCCAGTCGAGGTCCGCCCGGGGGGCCCTGTCCCTCCGCCACTGCGCGCCCCGTCCTCACCAGCCCGCAGCGACGAGGGGCCGGCGGCCGAGGAGGCGTCTGCGAGCGAGGAGGGGCCGCTGCTGCAGCCGCTGCCCGAGCAGGCGCAGTCGCAGTGCTTCGGGTGCGCGAGGGAGTTCGTGGGGCTGACGATGAACCTGCTCGAGTCGATGGCGGCGCGCGAGGCCAGCCGCGAGGCCCTCGTGCGCGCGGGGCTGCTGCAGGAGCTCGTGGCGCGCAACATCCGCAGGGGCGCGGGCCCCAGCCGCGTCTCTGCGCGCAAGGTCGTCTGCGCGCTGGTCAGGGGGTCGCCTGCGGCCACGCGGGTCGTCAACGAGGCGCTGAGGGAGCGCCTGGACCTCGCGCTGGACCACCACGAGGAGCTCGACGTCGGGGCCCTCGTCAGGGACGACATCGAGATGCTCGCGGACGCCTGCGCGCTCGACGACGGCAAGGCCTGGGAGCTCCGCATCGCATTCGTCTTCAGCCTGCTCCGCAAGAGGCACGCAGCTCGATGCCAATGCCACCCACCATCGCTGCTCTGCTCACGCGCCCGCACGCACGCGCTGCTCGCAGCACCGAGATCGGCAAGATCTCGCCCGCGGTGTGCGAGAAGGTCGTCCTGCCCTGCCTCAAGATCCTGTCCGACGCGCTGCAGCAGCCGAACAACAGCACCGCAGCCTCCACCGCCTCGCTGCGCCGCCGCGCCGAGGTGCTCCTTGGGCCCCTGCCACAGGCGGACGCACCGAGCGCTAGCGAGAGCGCTGATCCCCAGGAGAGCGAGGACCCGCACGAGGCGTTCCTGGCTGAGAAGTACGGAAGGCGCTGGATTGCCAAGTGGCGCGCTGCCAAGGGCGCGGTCGCGAGGCCGCCGCTGCTCGAGCTGGTCGTGGCCCCGTCGGGGGCTCCGGAGGGCGCGCTCGTCGACCTCATGCTGTGCCCCTCGTCCTCGTCGATCCGCGCGCAGGCCACCACGCTGATGCGCACGGTCACGACGCTGCTGCCGCACTTGGCCCCCCGCGTGCTTGACGGCCTTGTGGCAACGCTGCCAACGGCGCTGCAGGCTCCCGGGGAGATGGTCATGAACTTCTTCTCGCTGCTCCAGGAGCTGCTCGCGCCGCGCCACCGCCGCGTGCGCCTTGCTGGCCGCGGGTTCATGCAGCACCTGTGCGAGACGCTGTCGCGCGAGTCGAGGCGTATCGAGTCGCTCGAGGTCTCGTTCACCGCAGACATCACGCAGGGCACAATCGCCCGCACGCTCGCGCAGCTGCTGCAGTCGTTCGTGGACGTGCCCGATCTGCGCCAGAGGTTCCTCGACGCCGGGCTGCTGGGCTCTGCGCTGCGCTCCTTCCTGACGCTGCGCGGCCTCATTGTCCAGAAGACCAAGCTCACCGACGACGCTGCTCAGATCCTGCTCGGCGTCCTGTCGGCGTTCCGCGAGCCGTCCTCGGCGCCAGCACTCGTGCGTGCGTGCGCCGAGGTCCTCTCGGACTCCTGCTCTGCGAGGGCTGCGACGTTTGCCCTGGAGCAGCTGCGCGACATCGTGGCGCCCCCGAAGAAGGAGCAGGAGTACGAGCTGCAGCTTGTCAAGGCGTCGACGCAGGAGGAGTTCATCCGCGGGTCCATGACGAAGAACCCGTACTCGACCAGCGACCTCGGGGGCCCGCTCATGAGGCACGTCAAGAACCGCATTTGCGAGACGCTCGACCTGCGCGGCCTTTTGGACGACGACAACGGTATGGAGCTTCTTGTCAACAACCAGATCATCAAACTCGACCTTCCGATCAAGTGCGTGGGGACCAGACCAGACCTATTGTTGTGAGCTGTTTCTCATCCCATTTTGTCGACACTTCCAGGCAAGTGTACGAGCAAGTGTGGAGGTCGAACCAGGGCGAGGGCAAGCCCAAGGCCAAGGCCAAGGGATCGCCCATGAAGGTCGTGTACAGGCTGCAGGGCCTCGACGGCGAGGCCACCGAGCCCATCATCGACTCGCTGCGCGAGGAGAAGCCCGAGGAGCGCGACCCCGAGGAGGAGTACGCAGCGGCCGCCGTCCTTGTGCAGACGGGCGCCGTGGAGGCTGTCCTGGCTACGCTGGGGCGCTCGAGCCTCGTGCACTACGCCCGCGACCGCGAGGTCATCCAGCTGTGCCTCCTCCTGCTGCTGCACTGCGCGAAGATCGCCGTCGGCCGCGAGCGCCTTGAGGCCGCGCGGGCGCTCGACCTCGCGGTCAACAAGCTGCTGCAGGCGCTGTCGCTGTGCAAGGACGGCAAGGACTCGTGCGCGGACGCCATCCAGCCGCTGCTCGCGTTCATCGAGCCGCTCGCCGAGAGCGCGAGTGCGGCCGCAGCAGGAGCACCGCAGACACCGGCGCAGAGCAGCACGAACGTTCAGCGCAACGTGGCGAGGATCGAGGAGCTTCTGGGCGTGCTGTGGTCCGACACTGTCCGCAGCACCCCGACGATCACGCAGAGCATCGCAAAGGTCCTTCCGCTGCTGACCTTTGGTGACGAGCGCCTATCCCAGCCGCTCGTCCGCTTCTTCCTCGAGCGCGTGTGCGGCCGCCTCGCCGAGGTCGACTCCCCGTCGGCTGCCGACTCGTCGTCGTCGTCGTACGCGCTGCAGTGCCTCGAGAGCATCGCCTCGTTCATCCCGATGAACGAGGCGGGGCACCACCTGCGCTCTCTGCTGCTCGCCCGCGGGGTCACGACGGCCGTCGTGGAGCACCTGAGGGCCCGGAACAAGGCCGGCGAGCTCGGGTCCAAGTCGGTGACGCCGTGCCTGCGGGCGCTCACTGGCCTCGCCAAGGGCCACGCCGCGGTGCAGGACGCGATGCTGGCATCGGGGTTTGTGGGCGTGCTGCACGAGATCGAGCAGGTGCACCCGACGCAGACGGAGCTCGTGGGCCTGCTCGCGGAGAACCTGCTGGACAGCCTCGTGAGTAGATTGCCACCGCCGTCGTTGTCATTCCCCCCTCAATCCCCGAATTTCCCTTTTCTGTTCCTCGTCCTCCCTCTCCTCTCCTCCCCCTCCTCTCAACGGGCCCTCATCCTCGACCCTGCGGGGGGACTGCTGTGGGGGCGCGCGGGGCGCCGCGTGCTTCAAGGGCGGGCGTTTCTTATGGCGGTGTGGGGTTGGTTGGTGTGTTCGAGGGCAACAACGGGAGCGTTTTCTTTCGATGCCAGGGGTTACCAAATGAGGCGGGGGGTGAGCTCACCATCTGCATGCGAAACCAGAAGGACAGCCCCGACGCGCAGCGCGAGGTCGAGGCCCTGCGCAAGGCCGCGAGGGACGCGAAGCTGAAGCTGGCCCAGCAGCGCCGCGCGCAGATCCTGTCGGAGATGGGCCTGCGGAGCACGGGCAGCGGCATCGTGGTCGCCGCGCGCCCCGGCAGCATCGAGGACATCGCCGAGGAGCGCGGCCTGGTCTGCGTCGTCTGCCAGGAGGGCCACACGCTGCGCCCCGCCGACGCGCTGGGCGTGTACGTCTGCTCGCGCCCGGGCCCCGCCATCGGCTACGCGACGTCGACGCTGTTCAACGTCATACACTTCACGTGCCACGACGACGCCACGCGGGCCGAGCGCCGCAAGAAGCAGCCCAAGGAGGAGTGGGAGGCCGCGGCTGTGCGCAACCAGATGGTCCGCTGCAACGGCCTTTTCCCCGTCCTGGGCCCCGCCGCGGGCGACGAGCAGTACTCGGCGGCCGTCGAGCGCTACTGGGCGCAGCTCGCGAGCTCCGTGCGCAGGGCCGACGCCAACCGCCTCCGCCTGCTGCTCCACGACCTCGCCGGCCTTCTCTGCCGCGTGGCCGCCGCGCAGGGATCGTCGTCGGCCTCTGGGGGATCGGCCCCCGCGGACCACCGCGCGCCCTCGTCGTCCTCGTCTTCGTCTTCTTCGTCGGGCGAGGCCGGGGTCCGCGAGAGCAACGTGAAGCTCGCGGCCTTCATGGTCCAGATGGCGCTCAGCATGGCGCAGTGGGCCGCCTCGTCCGCGGGCGCCGGCGGCAAGCGCGACAAGCACGGCCCGTACGACGCGGAGAAGGCGTTTGCTGCGTTCGCCTCGCAGCCCGCCAGCGAGTGGACGTCTGCGGGCTCCTCCTCTACCGACGACGCGGTCTACCACGCGGCCCTCGCGCTCGCGCTCTGCCCGGCGGGCCCCGCGTGGGCCGAGGCGCGCTCGGCCCTGGCGCGCCGGGTGGTGGCCCGCGGGGTGGCCACGCTGGCCGGCAGCCGCGGCCAGGCGTCCGGCGGCAGCAAAGGGCAGGAGATCGCGGGGTCGTGCAGGACGGGGCTGCTCGTGCTGTGCCTCGCGGACAGGCTCAGAGGGGCGCTGTGGCAGGCGTCGAGGGTCGCGGGAGGCCAGACGTGGCCCGAGTGGCGTGTCGGGGCCCGGGAGGCGTTGAGGGACTCGAAGGCTGTCGCGGAGAGCGCCGAGAAGGCCCTGGCAGCGTTTGACGAGGAGACTGCGCAGTACGAAGAGCTCAGCGAGTTTCTGGACGAGCTCGGGATGCTCGGGGAGGCAGCGGCGGGTGGCGGCAGCGAGCAATGGGCGTTGTCGCTCGTTGGCGGTGTGGGAGACGCTGGCGATGCGGGGCCGAAGCAGACATGAGGAAAAACCCCGTAACAGCGCAGGGAATCTTCGCAGGTTTCCCGCCAATTTCTCAGAACCACGGCGCCAACTCGAGAGAATCTGCGTCCAACACACACGGAATCTCACCTCCTGACGTAACGCCCGTGACGATGCAACAACCGGGGTTTTCCTCGCTGCCTCGAAGGCCTTCTTTTTTTATTTCATTGGTTGTTGTCTCACAAACAACAGAGAAACCCCTCCCAGCCAACCCAACCCGCCCAAGCAGCCCCACTGCTCGCACACCCCCGCCCCATGTCCTTCGCGGAGCCCCTCTACCTCGCCTCGATCTTCTCGATCGTCGGCGTCGCGCTCTACTACACCCTCTGGCTCGCCAAATGGGTCATGGCCAAGGCACGCACCCAGAACAGCCCCCCCCCCC
>CACRSC010000031.1:343704-365854 GCA_902651635.1 Mastigamoeba balamuthi
CTCGCACTGGGCCCCCCCTACTTGCTTTTCCTCGACAATTATCCGCCCCCTCCGTCGCGAAACGGCGCTTCTACAACCACATACGCTCCGAGGGGCGCGCCCCAGGGCGGCCCGCGCGGGGGCAGGCCTGCGCCGCGGTGGGATAGGGGGGAGCGCGTGTGTGATCGATCTGTGAGCGGTGTGCTTTTGTTTTTCTTGTTTTCCGGTGCTCCGTAGCGTTGGGATCCCTCGCGTCGTTTGATCGCAAAAAATGCGCGCCGTCGGTGCCCCGGTGATAGCTCCGGGGCCCCCGGGCGATCCCCCCGCACGCGCGGGGCCCGCCCCGGTGGCGGCGCCCGCGGGCCACGCCGGCCAGGCAGCGAGGAAAATAACATTTCCCCAACTGTGTTGGCTCCCAATAAACCGACAACAAACCAAAACACACCCACCCAATTCCTCCGCCCCCTCTCTTTCCGCGGCGCGTTCTCTCTGCGCGTTCTCCGCGCAGCTCGGAATAAAATAATTCCGCACCGGCGAGGGAGAGGGGACCGGGGGGACCCAGTAAGGGGACACGTGGACCCGATAACCCCCTAACCGACTCTCCCCACCGCGCAGGATGAAGGCAACGAGGCGATGAAGGCGGTGGCGCTGGCCATCCGCGAGGGCGCGGACTCGTTCCTCAACGTGCAGTACCACACGGTCGCCTACTTCGCGCTGGGCTGCGCCGGCCTGATCTTCCTGATCTACCTGGTCCTGCGCGACGGCAACTCCAACGACCTGCCCATCGGCAACTTCGCGATGGCCTGCGTCACGGTGACGGCGTTCCTGCTGGGCGCGCTGTGCTCGGGCTTCTCGGGCTGGGCGGGCATGTGGATCTCGGTGCGCTCCAACGTCCGCGCGTCGGCCGCCGCCCACAGGAGCTCGGACGAGGCCATCAAGACGTGCCTCCGCGGCGGCGCCTTCTCGGGCATGCTCATCGTCTCGCTCTCGCTCTTCGGCGTCAGCTCGATGTACTCGCTCGTCCGCATCATCTTCCCCTTCGTCCCCATGGAGAAGGCCCCGCTGGTCATTGTCGGCTACGGCTTCGGCGCCTCGTTCGTCGCCCTCTTCGCGCAGCTCGGCGGCGGGATCTACACCAAGGCGGCCGACGTGGGCGCGGACATCGTCGGCAAGGTCGAGGCCGGCATCCCCGAGGACGACCCGCGCAACCCGGCCGTGGTCGCGGACCTCGTCGGCGACAACGTCGGCGACTGCGCAGGCCGTGGCGCCGACCTGTTCGAGTCGACGGCCGCAGAGAACATCGGAGCTATGATCCTGGGCGCCTCGGTCGTCAACTCGTGCCCCAGCATCGGCTCGGCCGCGGGCTTCGTGCTCTTCCCGCTGGTCTGCCGTGCGCTGGGCATGATCGCCACGATGTTCGGCATCCTCGCCGTCTACTCCAAGACGCCCGAGGGCGGCAGGACCAACGCGGCGGCCGAGGCCGCGACGAAGCTGCTCGGAGCCGAGGAGGGCAAGGGCGCCGTCGAGCACCCCTCGGACGAGGACCCCATGAAGTCGCTGAACCGCGCGTACTTCCTGACGCTGGCCGTCAGCGCCGTGCTGCTGACGATCATCTCGGCCATCTCGCTGCACTCGCCCGCGCACCCGCAGTGCTGGTGGCACTTCGCCTTCTGCGGCCTGACCGGCATCAGCCTGTCGCTCGCCTTCGTCTTCATCACTGAGTACTACACCGACTGCGAGTACGCGCCTGTCATCAGCATCGCCAACGCCTCGAAGCAGGGCCACGGCACCAACATCATCGCCGGGCTCGCCGTCGGCATGATGTCCACGGGCCTCCCGACCATCTGCATCGCGGCGGCCCTGCTCACGTCGTACTGGCTCGGCAGCACCTCGGGCCTCGAGGACCCCACCACGGCCGGCATCTACGGCACGGCCGTCGCCACCATGGGCATGCTGATCTCGGTCGGCTTCATCCTCGCCATGGACACGTTCGGCCCCATCTCGGACAACGCCGGAGGCATCGCCGAGATGTCGCACTGCAGCCCCGAGGTCCGCGTCCGCGTCGACCGCCTCGACGCTGTCGGCAACACGACCAAGGCCCTGACCAAGGGCTACGCCGTCGGCAGCGCCGCCCTGGCGACCTTCCTGCTGTTCAGCGCCTTCCTCGACAACATCGAGCTCTACACCAACGACCCCACGGTCAAGATCATCAACTTCGCCGTCCCCGAGATCTTCGTCGGCGGACTCGTCGGTGTCGCGCTGGTCTTCTTCTTCTCGGCCATGGCCATCGACGCTGTCGGCAAGACCGCCCAGCTCATCGTCATTGAGGTCCGCCGCCAGTTCCGCGAGCACCCGGGGATCATGAACGGCTCGGAGAAGCCCGACTACGCGCAGTGCGTCGGCATCGTCACCAAGGGCGCGCTCCGCGCCATGGTCCCGCCGTGCTCTGTCGTGCTCGGCGTCCCGATCACGACCGGCCTGTTCTTCCGCATCGTCGGCGCCATCACCAGCCGCCCGAACCTCGGCGCCCAGGCCCTGGCCTCGCTGCTCATGACCGCCACGATCGGCGGTGTCCTGGTAGGCCTGTTCCTGAACAACGCCGGTGGCGCATGGGACAACGCCAAGAAGCTCATCGAGAGCGACCCCTCGTACGGAGGCAAGGGCAGCGAGACGCACAAGGCCGCCGTCACTGGCGACACTGTCGGCGACCCCTGCAAGGACACTGCGGGCCCCAGCCTGCACGTCCTCGTCAAGCTCATCAGCACGATCACTCTGGTGCTGTACCCGCTGTTCGCCTCGGCGGCGCCGGCCAGCCCGATCCCCACGTCTGAGGTCGCGTGAAGGCGCTGACATCTTGGTGTACCACGACGGAGGGGCACACAGGCCTCCCTGGCCAGCTCTGTTGTAAAGTGTTCCTCTCCTTTTCGGTTGTGAGCTTTTCCCCTTGTGCTGTCGTTTCCTCTTAACAAAGGAGAAATTGACTGACTTAGAGCAAGCCTGTGCTGTCTCATGTACTCCAAACTCCATTGCTTTGGATCAGAGCACTTTGTCGAACCACTTGGGGCGTAGTAAAGGGAGAAACAGCAAATTCTGTGTGCTTTGTTATGAAGTTGAGTTGCGCACAGCCACTACAAGTGAACGAAGAGCCCGCAAACAGATGATGGACAACACAGCACTACTCCGTTGAGTCAATCTGATGTGATGACTAAGCCTCGATAGCATCGTTCTCCTTTGTGAATGCGACGTAGTACTTGTGTATGACAACAGGGAGGCAGACCAAGGTGGGCCCGAGGATGATGCCCTGAACGTTGAAGGCGCTGACACCCAGAGCAACACTCATTCCCGCGAGCAGCGGGTGCGCCCCGGGTATCTCGGCCATGATCGCCGTGTCGACGAACCACCACGCGTAGAGGTGCAGCACGAACACCGAGACCAGCACAAGCGTCCTCCCTTGGGCGATGAGCTGCGGAAGCGCGAGGATGCAGACCACCAGCGGGCTGACAACGGGGACCACTGCGGCGATGCCACGGCAGTTAGTTGACTCGCTACGGGGACTGACTGCGCACTGCCGAAGAACCCCGAGATCAGCGAGCAGATGAGCACCAGGCGGATGCCAAAGGCCTTGAACACGAGGCCGGTGAAGAGCGCGTGGTACACGAACAGCTTGATGCTCGAGAGGAACACCGCGCGGATCGTCTCGCTGATGGCGTCCGAGAGCCTGGTGGTCCCCAGGACCCCCGACACCGTCTGCCCCACCGACTCGATGAGGCTCCTGCGCGGGTAGAGCAGGTAGTACAGCGCACTGCAGAACAGCATGAACTGCATCACGACGATGAACCCGCTCAGGCACAGCGACGCGGCGGCCACCGAGAGCGTCCCTATCGCGCGGCCGAGGAGCAGGCCAGAGTCGAGCGTGAAGGCGGCGATGGGCGTCGTGATGGAGGCCACGGTGCTGTGGTTGTGGGCGACCTGCCGCCACTCGCCCCAGACCAGCGAGAACAGCGACGGCAGCTCGAACAGCTGGCCGTGGAGCAGCGTGACGACGAACCTCTCCGTCTGCGGCAGGTGCTCCCTGATCCCCTTGGCCACCACCGCGGCGCCGGGGTTGCTCGCGTTGAGCTGCCCCGCGGTGCAGTTGCGCTGCATGGGCAGCAGGCACCGGAGCGAGTGCGCGATGTGGGCGATATCCGAGGCGTTGAGGCCCGGGAAGGCCTGCTCGAGCGCCGTGACGCCCCAGCGCTCGACGACGAGGCTGCCGCGCTCGATGACGACGCGCACGTGGTCGCTGGTCGCCAGGTGCGGCGGCAGCGAGCGCACGACGAGCGCCTGCGAGGCCTCGGCGAGCTCCTTGCCCTCCACGCCGACCCTGTACGCCGCCCCCACGACCAGGCCAGCGGCGACCCCGATGCTGAGCACCACCAGCATCGCCGCCAGGCAGCAGTCGAGGTACCCGCTCTCGCCCGTGCTGGCCGCCCGCCTCCTCCTCGCCCGGGCCGGCGACCTGCGCGCGGGCAGCGCCACGCGGGCCGAGGGCAGCAGGCGGCGCCAGAGGAAGACCGCCGGGCACACGACGGCGGCCGAGGTGCAGGCGGCCATCGCGGTGACGCCCCAGCCGATGCTCGAGCACAGCTCCGAGGCCAGCCAGAGGGCCCAGGCCGCGAAGAGGGCGCCCATGTGCGGGGCCGCCGCGTGCTGGTCGGGCGACCTGCCCACGACGTGCTGCGCCACGTGCACGACGCTGCCCACGAGCTGCTCCCAGCGCTCCTCCCACGTCATCTCGAGCAGCGACTGCGCCGTGCAGAGCCAATACCCGCAACGAAACACGTCACCAGTTCAGTTTTCCCTGTTCGCGAAAACCCGCAGAGAACGCAGAGAGAACTGTGTGGCAGCCGCACGATGACGCCGGACTTGAGGTGGTGGAGCGGGATGCTGCAGAGCAGGGCCCAGAGGAGCGGGTAGAGGTACGGGTGGAGCAGCAGGTAGTCGAGGTAGAGCACGTAGAGGGCAGCGCCGCCCACCGCGTAGACCGTCAGCGACACCACCGCAGGCCGTATGTGCCGGCGCAGCCCAGCGACGTCCTCCTCGCTCACGCTACGGGTGCGGCCTCGCGTGGGCTCGGGCGGGGTGCGGGCCGGGGGGGGCGGGGGGGGGGGGGGGGGGCTGGGAGACGCGCACCTGATGCCCACGAGCCTCGGGCTGAGCTCCATGGGGTCGCCGTTCCAATCGCGCCAATAAACCGAAATATCTCTGTGGTTGCATATCTTGGGAAATCAAATCGGGCCGTAAGTACGCCAGCGCGCCTGTTGGCCATGTGTTATCCTTGATCAGTTGTCACCCTCACAAAGCGTATTGCGAGCCAAACAAAAAAAATGATCAAACCAACAGTGCACAAATTAACCACATATTTTTGCCCCGTGTCAGGGGCACGACCCCCAGGACGAAGTCCCCAAACCTGCTGGGCCCTAATCACGGTATTTCCCCCCAGAGATGGTGAAGCGGGTGACTTCAATGCGATCCGAGGGCAAATACCGTGACAAAGGCCCCAACCATATTTGAGGGACATCACCCTGTGGGGTGTGTGAGGAGAGCTAAAATGGCGTGTCTGACCCCAGTTCTCTTTGCCTGCGAGTGCGAGAATACATACCCACTTATTGACCCACAGCCTTGTTCAGAAAATCTGTCTATGAGGTTCTGTGACAGGGGAGAAACCGAGACACGGGGGAAAGGGGAGGGATCTTCGTATTAATTATCATCTTCTTCGTCAGTCATCTCGCCCCGGTTGCTAATAGAACCACTCGAGTGTCCCATGTTTAAACAGCACGAGTTCTCAAAGCAAAATTTTGACCATTTCCCGCAAGTCCCAGCAATGCCTCGGGTCCAGAACTCCTTTGGTGATCGGAAACTGCACCTTAATGTTGAAGGTAGTAGCCTAAGGTTGGATACTGACGCGCTTCTTATTTTATCCCAGCGGGTACGGGAGTGGCGGCCAGGCACCAGTTTTTGCACATTTCCCCACCCGACCGAGATCCATTCAGGAATAAACCGCTGATAGGTTGCACCAGAACAGTCTCATTGCCCGAAACTCATCGTGGCACAGAGGTTGTGCACTGGACAGCTGGAGGAGGCGCGCAGCAACAGTGGGTCATTGTTCGGTTGATTCGGTTGAAGACCGTTAGGGGAATGAAATCAATTCGGAAACTTGTCGGTTGTGCTGGTGATTTGTGAGAGGTGCAGTCTCACAGTTCAGGAACCATGACGACGCGCTCTTTAAAAGGCCGGCCTGTACTGACCATATTTATAACTGAGCCATCGTTAAACACACCACTCCAGCCTGATGGCAACATCTTCTCTGTGCCTGGTGGCCCTGCTCTGCGCAGCCGTGGCCACCGCGAGGCCCCTGTTCCCCTCGCAGCTCGGCCGTGTGGCTCCAGACCCACAGAACCCGCAGCGTTTCGCGTACACGGGCGCACAGAGGGGCCGCAGCCCCTTGGACCTCGGGGTGGGGGACGCGCTGATGGACTACACGCTGAGCTACGATGTGACCCTGCGCAAGGGTGTGCACTCGCTTGACAACGAGCCCACGATCGAGGCCATCAACTGCTCCTCTCGCTACATTCTAGGTGCGTGGCCTCTCCGTTGTGCACGTTTCGCTTCCAGATTTCCAATATGCGAGTGTCTTGTTTCACTTATTGTCAACCGACTCCGGAAAAATAACGCAGAGGTTCAGCTGAGCGACGAGTCGGCAGTTCGGGCTTGGGGCCCGAGGTTCATGGTCGTTGGCGGGCCCGAGTGGGGCTGCGCCGAGCAGAACATCGCGCGCTTCGTCGCTGCGGTAATGTGGCCTGCACCGAACAGGGCCGTGTTCCTGACGACGCCGACCCCGCTGGCCTGGGAGCTCGTCCACGAGGCCGGGTTCGTGCACATGGAGGGAACAGCGGTCGCAGCAGCAGCTGTGTCTCGCCGCGACCTCTCGGCCGACATCGACGTGGGCGTCTCGTGGAACAGCCTCTCCAACGGCACCGTCGACCAGGAGGTCAAGAGGCTCTCGCTCAGCAGCTGCCCCACGTGCCAGGCATCCGGGTGCGGCAGCGGCGAGTCCAAGACGCCGCTGTGCAGCCTGTGCGAGGAGGGTGTCGAGCTGAGGTCGGAGATCACGTGCACGCACTGCATGGCCCGCATGCGCTTCACGCACGTCTCGTTTGACATCAGGGCGGGCTTGTCCAAGAGGGAGGAGGCCATCGATACTTCGTGCATACTCCGCCCAGATAAGTGCATAGTGGATGCTTGGGACAAGATATTCAAAGACCTGCACTTGGGCGACATCGACAAGATCGGCAAGATCATGGACTCGCTCGACCACTTCATCGACGGCCTCAAGAAGATTTTCCAGGGCCCTGTCGCGGCCCTCCAGCTCGACGGGCAGCTCGACGTCAACCTCGGCGACCTCGAGGTGAACGTCTCTGCAGCGCTGCACAAGCAGCTCTCGGTGCAGCTGGTCGGCAAGTCCATCGCCCTCAACAAGGGCGCCAGCGTCGGCAGTGGCTCGTTCTCCGTGGCGGTCGGCGCCTCCATCGACCTGTTCATCGACGCCAAGCTCGACGGCTACGCTGTCGTCAGCACAGGCTACAACAAGAACCTCGACTTCTCTATCAAGGCGACTGGCGGCCTGGGCGGCAACTCGGGCAAGGTGACCGTCACCAACCGCGAGGTCCCTGTCACCGAGCCGCACACGACGATCAAGGCCAGCGCGGCCGCAGAGGTCGTCATCGGCATCAAGCCGTCGGTGAGCTTCAAGGTCGAGCCGTGGGTCGGCGGCGTCGAGGCCGAGGTGTCGCCGCAGGTCCGCAGCACCGCCCGCCTGCAGTTCCCGCCGTTCCAGCCCCTGGCGGCGCCCAAGCTCGTGAGCGACAGCCTGCTGTCGTTCGGCGACTGCACCAAGCACCACGCAGGCGAGTTCCAGGCCCAGTTCGAGGTGCCCGCCAGCGCGTCGTTCAAGCTGCTGTCCGCGTCCAAGACGCTCGACATCGACGTCATCCAGCCCATCCACATCGTCGGCGGCTGCTTCGTGCACATGGACGGCAACGGCACGGAGCTGCCCAGCAGGGTCGTCAACTTCGCGCGCAACCTCTCGGATGTCATCCCGCGCATCAAGTCGTCGAGCATGGCGCTCGAGACGGGCATCGCACGCGACATCAGCGCCGCGCTGGGCAGCGACCCGAGCAACTTCCGTGTGTCGCAGACGGGGCCCGCAGAGCTCACCGTGCAGATCACCGCGGACAACGAGAAGACCGGCCGGGCGCTGGCTGCCAAGCTCGACAGGCAGCTGCGCGCCAGGGGGTCGGAGCTGTGGGCCGGGCCCGTCATGTCGCGGTTCGCGCACGCGTACACCGAGGGAGGGGACTTCAGCGCTGCCCCGGCAATGGCAGCGCCGCTTCTCCTCGCGGCAGTCGCTGCTCTCACTTCAATTGCTTTCTGAGTGAGGTTCTCCTCTTGGCACAGCCTCCATCTGTTTGTTGTAAACAATCAACTTGATCATCAAGTGTTTTGCACTCAAGTGTCTTGGTACTCATAAAAGTCGCCCGATTCCCTTGAAGTGCACAAACCGAGTGACACCCTCGTTGCCACCTTGCCCCTCGTGCCACGCTGTAATCGATATCTAAGAGTGTATCTTCCTTCACCACCGACTCAGAGTTCCACGAGGTTCCATTTGGACCATAAGGCGCCACATTCAATTTCTGACCCTCACAAGTCAACAGAGTCGCAGGAGTCACATCACAGCAGCTCCGTTTACAGCAACTCGAAGAGAGTCTGCGATGGCCTCCGCTGTGCTGATCTCTGCTGTGCTGGCCGTTGCTGTCCTCGTTGATTGCGCCGCCGCTGAGGACAAGGGCAAGCGCTTGTGCGTGTGAGGGTACAACAAGGAGAGCGCGAGTGTTGTGGGCTCGTTCGACAACCCGTCCTGCAACAGTGCACAAAAGAGCAGTGCGAGTCGCGCTGGTCCAGCTGCAGGCTGCCGCCCTCCGGGACCGGCTCGGTTTACGTCTCGGGCTCCTGCACGGCGTCTGTGCGCTGGGAGGAGGCCTCGCACACATCGTGTCTCGCCAATTGCACAAGCATCATTACCTCGAGGTGCGTCATGGTCGACGGTGGCGCAGAGGCCCCACAGGGCTCGTGCGACCCCGCCAAGGACATGGCCAGGTCGGCCATCTGCACAGGAGGCAAGTGCCCTAAGTCGGGGCCGATCTACGACGGCGCGTACCTCGTCGACGCCTGCGAGCAGTGCACCGCCGAGGGCTGCAGGACCGAACTGTCGCAGTGCAGGTTCGGGAGCGGCAAGATAGAGGGCTACTGCGGTACCATTTCCCTTGGGGTTCAGCTCCCTCGGCTGCCCCTTCCGCCCTCCTCCTCCTCCTCGCCGCTGCGATCGCTCCTTTCCTCTGAGAAGGATCGAGAGAACAACACAATAGAGTGTCCGACTGGGCAGCTCACTCGAAGTCCGTGTCGGCACCCAACATGGCCTGAGAACAAAGTGAGGGGGGTGCGGGCAGTTATGTCATGGTTCGTACTAGTGAAGCCCTGTGTCACTCTGACCCACAGGCCTTGCACAGGGACAGTTGGCATGCACGAGGTGCTGCCGAGCGAGAGATTGATAGGGAGGCCGATAGGCAAGCCCGGCACGCTGCTGAGCAATAGGTGAGCTTTTCCGAGATGGAGGAGAGCAGGGAATCTGGATGAGGACACGAGTCGGGGGGTCATCAATCCATTTCTGAGGAAAAGCACAAAATCAAGTTATCCTATGGGCCCCCCGATGACGCAGCAGTAGCACACCTGCACCTACACGCGTATCTGGCGTATCTCTTATGCAACCACTTTTTAACTATTCCGTGTCGCACCACACTCACACGTCCGCACACCCCAACAGCAGTGCCAACGCCACACGCCCGACAATGACAAACGACTGCAGCAGCAGCGACGTGTCCCTCGAAGAGATCGCGCCCCCGGTCGAGGGCCTCGACGCCAACGGCTCGCCACAGACCCCCGCGTGCGCGGTCAAGGACATCGAGCCATCGGTGGCGGCGTCCAAGTCGCCAGCGCCCAGCAGCAAGGACGCCGCGGCAGGCGGGCCAGACGAGCCCCAGAAGCTCTCGATGCGCAACAAGCTGCTGCTCTTCGAAATGCTGCTGCTCACACTGAGGTACAGTTTTAGCATCTTTTACGTCACCCCGTTCCTTCCTGGATTTTGTCGGTATTCGGCCTTGTTCTCAAAATGCACAACCCCCGTGAACGCAGCGTCATGGCGACCGAGACGACCATCTCCCCGGCACTGCCGAGGATCGCGGAGCAGTACCCAGAGCACCAGAGCTGGGTGCCGTGGACTCTGGCGGCGTACAACGTCGTGGGGTCCGTGTGGACGCCCATCGCGGGGTCCCTGGGCGACATCTTCGGCGTCAAGTGGATCACGCTCATCTCGCTGGCCATCTACCTCGTCGGCGAGGTCGGCTGCGCGCTGAGCAGGAACATCTTCGTGCTGATCGGCTTCCGTGCAGTCCAGGGCGTCGGCATGGGCATCTTCGTCCTCTGCTTCACGGCCATCAAGAAGTCGTTCCCGCCCAAGTGGGTCCCCGTGTCGCTGGGCATTGTCTCGAGCATGTTCTCGGTCGGTGTCTCGTTCGGGCTCGTCGGGGGCGCCGGCATCATCAAGCTGCTCAAGCACACGCGCTGGGAGTACGTGTTCTTCGTCTACGTTCCGTTCATCCTCGCCGTCATCGTGGCCTTCTTCTTCACGATGCCCGACGTCAAGAAGGACAAGTCGCGCAAGGTCGACATCATCGGGGCTGTGCTCCTGGGCATCGGCGTCACAGCGTTCCTGATCGGCCTGACGCTGAGCGAGACGCGCGGGTGGAAGGACGGCGTGGTCCTGGGGCTGGTCATCGCCGGCGTCTTCGTGCTCGGCGTGTTCCTTGCCGTCGAGTGCTTCATCAAGGACCCGCTTGTCGATGTCGGGCTGCTCTTCACGCGAGACCTCCTGACCATCGGCTCGGTGTCCTTCCTCGTAGGGTTCGCCCTGTTCAGCAACTTCCAGACGCTGCCGTTCCTGTACCAGTTCAAGTTCGGCTGCACGGACCCGCTCACTGTCGGCCTCCTGCTGCTGCCCTTTGGGCTCGCCCAGCTCCCCATTGCGCCCGTCTCCGCTGTGTTGGGAAAGCGCATCGGGTTCTACGCTGTCATCACGGTAGGCCTCGTCCTGATGACCCTGGGGTTCGGCCTCTACATCCGCTTCGACGAGAACAAGACGCAGGCCGTCTTCATCAACATTTGTATGCCCCGCTGCCCTCCCAATGTTCTCGGGTGCCTGACTTGTTCTCTCCCTCTCGAAGTGTGCGGAGTGGCAATGGGCTGCGTGATGGTGTCAATCATGAACGTCATCTCGGAGCACACGACGCCCTTGCAGTTTGGCAGCGCCTCGGGCACTAACATGCTGCTGCGCATTTTTGGAGGAGCAGTGGGCCCCATCGTCGTCAACCTCATCATGTACAGGGGCGCCATCACTCTCACTAGGCCCATCGGCCCGCCGGTGCACTTGACGAGCGACAGCAGCGACGTGTTCGTCCCGACCATGTCGATCAAGATCCCCATCGAGGAGGGATACCGCCACAGCTTCACGGCCATCTGCGTGGCTTCAGCTGCAGCGCTGGTCGCGTGCCAGGTGCTCAGCAACAAGTTCAAGGCTTGCCAGAAGCCCAAGGCCGGAGTTCAGAAGCAGACCGAGAACGACGTCGTCGTGTCGGTGTGCGAGGTTGTTCCCCCGGCGACCACAGTATCCGCAGAAACGAACATTTAGAACACTCACACGTCCATTTTGAAGGCATACAATACGTGAAGTCCGTAGTTTATCCGAAACCAATGCGCAGTTGCTGTGCTGTATGGCCCGCTAGAGGCGTATGATGGTCATGGCACTTAATCCCTGTCTCTGCCCCCCCTTTTACGCTCACATGTCGTCTTGTTTTCTTTCCGGGGGTGGGGGTAAAAGACGGAGTCGGGGCTGTGCGTTCGTGAGCACCCACTGTTCTGCCATGTCAGGCTCGCGAGAACTGCTGCACAAGCAACCCCTCGATCAGAGGAACAATTTCGGCGAAGGACGGGCGATCAGCGGGGCGGCCACTCCAGCACTTCGACATCAACCCCGTATACTCTTTATCCCACGTGCTGTCTATCTTTGGCCTCTGAAGTAACAGTGTGTCAGCAGTTACATCTGATGCGTAAACAAGCACGTGCCTTTCCCTCGATGATGTACTCCGCGAACTCTGCGAATTTTAACTGTAAGAAGGAGCGCGGAAAGCGTGATTGACGCACTAAGCGAGTTTACAATTTCGGGGTCGTTTTTGAAAGGCGCCTCCTGTGCGACAGTGTGGCACATGGTAATACCATAGCTGAACACGTCGGCCCTCTGCAGGAGACGATGTCAGCCTTTCAAAGTACTTTCCCAGAGCTCACCTGGTCGTAGTCAGCTCCCTTAAGTATTTCTGGAGCCATATACAGCGGTGTTCCGATGCCCTTGGTGCAGTCGAGCTTCGTCGACAGCCTCGAGAGGTCTCTAGACGTTCCAAAGTCGGCGATCTTGCAGACCACTGGGGACTTGGCGTCGAAGGACACCAACTGCGGCAGCACAACGTCAGATGCAAGACAAAAACGTACTGTCACGTTGACGAACCAGAAGGTTGTCAGGCTTGATGTCCCTGTGGAGGATGTAGGAGGCGTGCAGGAACATCATTGCCCGTGCGCAGTCGAGCATGCACTTGAGACGCAGGTCCCACGGGGCAATTTTCTTGGCGAGCGCGTTGCCGAGGGTCCCGTACTCACAGAACTCCGTGACGATCGAGAGGAAGTTGGGGACGTGGACTGCCCCAATGAACCCAACAACGCGAGGGTTGCGGATGCCCTCCATCACAGAGACCTCGGACTGGAAGTCCTTGAGCATCTGGTCCGTCAGGAGGTCCTGGTGCTTGATCATCTTGATGGCGACGTCGATGCCGCGGTAGTCGCCACGCCAGACGGTGCCGTACGCGCCGTCGCCGATGGGGTCGCGGTACACCGAGAGCTCGTCGGGGTCCAGCTTCGTCGTCAGCGCGCTCTCGAGCTCCACGGGCACCCAGCACGCGCACCTCTCCTCCTTGTTCTTGGGCCACACGACCACGGCAATCTGCGGCGTCACGCTGGCAGACGTGCACTGCATGGAGGTCAGCCTCTCGCGATTACGGATGCACCGCGTGCCTTAACAGTAAGCGAGACAACGACGCTGACGGACTTGCCTGCGGCGATGGAAGCAGAGGCGGGATCGACGGTCACCTCCCACTTGAGCGACGGCCTCGAGACGAACCGGAAGCTGCAGCGGTGCTTGCTGGGGTTCGTCAGGCAGAGCGTGTCGGTGATGGCCTTGCCCACTGGCGCGAGGTGCGAGCCGAGGCCGAACAGCGGCTTGGCGGGCTTGATGGTGATGGGCATCATCGCAGGGCACACCACCTTGGCGCCCGCCGTGACGACGTCGATCTCCTCCGCGTGGTTCTCCCTCGGCGGCTTGGCTGCGATGACGCGGAAGGGGTTCTCGACGTTGGTCGACATGAGCTGCGAGAACAGCGTCTCCTTGGCAGGCGACGGGGGCTTGGGCAGCGGCTTCTGCGTGACGGGCCTGTTGAAGTCGATCTTCTCGAGCATCAAGACGTGCGGCATGAGCGAGGGCGCCGGATGGTGGCGCGGCAGCGGCCTCTTCTTCGGCTCGGGCTCCGCGGGCAGCTTGACGTCGCTCTTGGGCATCGGGTGGAACAGCTTTGGAGCGGGCCTCGATATCTGTTTGAACGCCTGCGGCTTCCTCAGGGTCTTCTGCGACCCGCACGAGCTGGCAGACCTTGCGTGGCGCACTTGGTCGTCAGCCGGCTTCTGCGGGGCCGCCTTCTGCTCCCCCTGGGGCGAGGCCAGCGCACGGCTGTCTGGGCCACCCGGCGCGGGCTTGCCTTTGGGGGGAGCGACCACGATCGGCGGGGCCTGCGACTGCTCGTCGTTCCTCCAGTAGCCCGAGTACTTGAACCCGTCGGCCCACGTGTACGTTCCTGCCAACGCCACAAACGCGCACTGTTGGCGCTGCAAGGGCACGGCAAGTGGTACCGAGGCCGTGCTTGCAGTCGTTGAGCCAGTTGCCCTCGTACGTGTCGCCGTTTGATAGCGTCATCGTGCCGTGTCCGTTGCGCATGTCGTCCCTCCAGCCGCCGACGTACTTGTCACCGTTGGCCCACACGTACTCGCCCTCGCCGTGCTTGAGGTCGCCCTGCCACATGCCCCTGTACACGTCCCCGCTCGCCAGCACTAGAGTCCCGAGCCCACACTGGCGTTCAGGCAGAAGCACGCCGTGAGAAGAGGAACGCGAAACTCAACTCTGGGAATCTGCGAATTGAATCTGAAATAGCAGAGTCCACCGCCTCCCTCTCCACCCCCACCCCCCCACCGCCCCTCCGTCGGTGCTCACCTTGACGTCGTGCTCCCACTTGCCGTCGTACTTGTTGCCGCTGTCGGCGAAGACCTGCACGCCGCGGCCGTGGCGCTGCTTGTTGAGCCAGTCGCCCTCGTACGTGTCGCCCGTGGACCACGTGTACCTGCCGCGGCCCTCCTGGTGCCCGTCGCGCCACTCGCCGTCGTACTCGTCGTGGCCCCCGGACCCGTCGGGCAGCCGGCAGCGCCCGCGGCCGTGCGGCAGGCCCTGCGCGTTGGTCTCGCCCCGGTACCAGGTCCCGTCCTGCGCGCTGCTCATCGTGTTTTCCGCGGGTATTCGGCCTGCACGGTTTGCAAAAAATGCTGAAAAAAGTGATCCGTGTTTAATTCTGCCAACAGACACGTCAGAAACCGGAGCGGGGCGACGGGGTATCGGGCTGGGCGGAGATGGTGGCGGCACAGCGTCCCCATGATTCGTCGATGCACCGGAAGTGCGCGTGCATCGGGAAGCGCACGAATGGGAGGGTAGCGCCCGTCGGAAACAGAGATACAGGTATCTTCGTATGTGGCAGATCTAAAACACAACCCCACCCCCAAATCTTCCCGGCGCGCGTGGTCCCCTCCTCGCCCGCAACCCCCGTCGCCATGGGTGACCACCACTGTGTTTCCTGTGCGCCCACCCCCGCGTAGCCCCTTTCTGCGCCCCCATCCCATCACCCCCCTCCTCACGGACCGGCGCTGCAGACCTCGACTCGTCGGGAGGCTTCATCTGGGAGATGCTGTGGCCGCAGCTCAAGGCGCGGCTGCCCCTGCAGGACGTCCAGTGGCGCACCAAGGTCGGCGCGACGCGCTCCGTGCCGCAGCTGCAGGTCGACTTCCTGCCGCAGGGCGACCCGCGCATCACGTTCCCACTCGACTCGATGACCAACTGGCACCGCCTGCCCTACCTGCGCCTCTTCCTCGTCAACGGTGACGTGCGTATGGGCACAAGATATGGGGGTCCCCGTATCTGTGGGGGCCTGATTTTCTGTTGCTTTCCGGGAATCTGCCTTTTCGCGATCAGATCGCTGCGTGTTCCCTTACTGAAGCAATTTTATATTTCCGGTTTTGCTCTGCAGGACAATGAGAAGTATGCGTCGGCCAAGAAGACGGCGCAGCACTGGATCGAGGGCCTCTCGGGCACCCCCACGACGGGTCAGTGGCTCGTGGTGGTCGTCACGCAGCGCGCACCCTCCAAGCAGATCTTCCAGGGCAGCTTCCTCGACAAGCTCCGCCGCGACCTCAACCGCAAGGACAGGTGCCCGGCCGCCACCCCTCGGCGTTCTGCCTCGGCCTCTACTGACGGAAACCCGGCGCCAACGCGTCCAGAATCGTTGCGCTGAGGATGGACGGCGGCGGGGAAGACCTGTGGATCGAGTTCCTCGCCAAGGTGAAGGAGGCGCTTACGGCGAGCTTCGAGACGTTCACGGGGCTGCTGAGCGACGAGATCAAGCTGCTGGACTCGCAGCGCCAGCGCCCCGGCTGGGACTTCCTCAACTACTTCCTCATCAAGGAGGCCCTCGCGATGACCTACGAGCGTGCGCAGATCCCGCAGTCGGCTGTCGTGCAGTACAACCAGCTCGAGTGCACGTTCGTCGAGCACAAGGGTGAGTCCTCCCCTTGCCGTGCCCCACCCCTCCTCGCTGGTCTTTGCCGTCTCAGCCGGCGCGTGGGCTGGACTGCAGCGTCGACGGGTGTGTTCAAGGAGCAGTGGGGGATGTACCTCTCGGAGAGCTCCACTGCCATGCTGATCGACGCGCCGCGCGACAAGTGCCGCGAGCTCATTACGACGCACCGCATCTCGCCTTTCGACTTTGGCCAGTACCTGTTCTCGCGCCAGGCTGCTGTGCGCGCTGCTCCCCCCGTAGCCCTCGCTGTCTCTCGTTCCTGATGTCGCGCTCTGCTGCTGCTGCTGCTGCTGCTGCTGCTGCTGCTGCTGCTCGGGCTCAGATTTACTTCTCGATGATGTCGCCGGTGTTTGTGGCCTCCAAGGCGTCGTCGTTCATCACGCAGACGCACAAGGACCTGTGCAGAATGACTCCCGCGCCCCCGTTCCTCTTTGCCGAGACGTGGACGATGACTGCCACGCTCGCGGTCGCCCAGGAGTGCCTGAAGCACATCAGCACCGCCCCGCGCATCGACCCCATCCGCATGTCCACGGCCTCTGCCCCGGCCGACGGCCCCGGCGCCCTGCAGCGCTGCACGTCGACGGTGAACATGTCGTCCTCGGCCTCCGTTGCCGCCGGCGACACGATGTCGGTTCTGGGCATTCCTGTGCTCCACATGCGCTCGCGCAGCACGTCGGGCCCAAAGTCCACTGTGGACATGCCGATATCGGGCCTGGGCAGCAGCCGCTCGCCCTTCTCGCACTTTTCGCGCGGGCCCACCGAGGCGGCGTCTGTCGCGGGCATGCCGCTGGGCTCCGCGGCGTCGAGCTCGCGCGGCCCCCCATCGGTCTGCTCGGTGACGCGCGAGGCGGACAGGGAGGGCGAGGAGGTGTCGATGTACTACACGCTGGGCAACCTGCTCTACTTTGGGCGCATACAGCTCGAGCGCATGGGCCTCGCGTTCGGGCTCTACGAGGCGCGCATGCAGAACCAGATGACCGCGTTCGCAGACGCCTACGCGTCGGTCCTCGACGAGATACGCCTGGCGGTGCCCGAGAGCCTCGTCCCGCGCACCCCGGAGCCCGTCCTCGAGGCTGCGCCGCGCCCCACGCCGCGCGCCGTTGCACGCGCCGTGGTCGAGGAGCTGGAGGAGGTCGACCCCGCGGTGGCGGACCCCGTCGTCGACGAGGAGGCCGCGGTGCGCGCGGAGGTCAAGAGGCATCCGGCGCTGCTCTCGATATCGTCCGAGAGCGCCATCGCCAGGGCGGGGAGCGCGTTCGCGCTCGGCGAGAGCACTTCGACGTCGCCCGTGCACCGCGTCGGGAGCGCGAGCCCCGCGATATCGGAGGGCGGCCTGGGCCTCAGCGACGACGTCGAGGCCGTGCCGCCTGCGCCGCACAGCACGACGCCGCCGTCGGGGGAGGAGGTGGCCCCGGGGTCGCGCGCGATCAGGTCGCGGCCGCCGGCAGCGGGCGGTAACAAGAGGCCGCTGCGCATCGCGAACCTCAACAGGGACACGCCCGGGAGGAAGTCGTCTGCCGGGGAGTGTAGCAGCGACAGGCCAGACGCGCACAGGCTGCAGCTGGGGGGCAGGCAGCGGGCCAGCGCCAACATCGGAGTGCTGCCGCCGATGTTCTGGAGGCACGACTCGGCGTCGCTGGCGGAGCGCGGGGCGGGGGCGCTGTCCGAGACGGCCTCCAAGGAGCTGCTGGCGAGCATCAAGAGCGAGACGGTCCGCGAGGCGCTGTCGAGCCAGGAGAACTTCGACAAGCAGTACGTGGCCATGACGGAGCAGGCGCAGTGCTCGTACAACCTCTCCAACCGCGGCCGTGTCGTCGAGCGCCTCACCCGCGACATCGCTTTCCTCTTCTTGTGCGTACACCCGCGCTCTCTCCCTAGCAATTTTTCCTGATCGCGTGGTGGCCCGTTGCAGCAAGCGGAGGAGGTGGCTGGACGCTGCGGACAGCCTGGAGTTGGTGCTGAAGCAGTTTGAGGCGAACCAGTGGACAGAGATGGCGTACCGTGTGCAGGCAATGCTCGCGCGCAGCTACAGGGCACTGGAGCACTGGACAGAGTGCGCGCCCCCACTTGCACCGCCGCTCTCAGCGCGTTGCCTCACCCATCGTGCCGCGCAGCTACGCCGAGTCGTGCATGTACCTGCTGAACCCCGCGCTCCCCCTGTCCGCCCTGGAGAGGGTGTACTACACGCAGCAGCTCTTCGACGCCGTCCCCAGCTGCCTCAACTCGAGTCCGCATCCCCAAACCCCCCACCCGTTGCCTGCGGCCCTGTGACGGTGGCTCACGGGACCGGCGCTGTCGCAGGGCACGTCCTGCCGATGGACTTGGTGTTCAAGCTGACGCTGGGCGGGGACGCGCTCACCGCCGAGTCGTACACGATCGGCGACGCTGTGACGCTCAAGTGCACTGTCGAGAGCAACCTCGCGGTGCCCGTGCAGGTGCAGAACGTGTCCGTGCGCCTCGCGCGCTCGAACATGATCACGGACGACCAGGTCCTCGTCCTGCACACCCCCGAGGGTAACGAGAGTACGGGAGACAGCCACCGCAGCACCGCGCCCCCTGCCGCTGACAGCGCCCCCACCCCCCACCCCCGTTGCAGCGGTGACCATCAGCCCCGGGACGAACGAGTACACGCTGTGCACTACGCCGGCCATACTGGGCGACTTCCACTTCCACCGCTTCATCGTGGAGAAGGGAGGCCTCGCGCTTGAGATGGACCTCGAGCCGCTGCACCTCAAGACCGTCACCGTCAAGCCGTCGGTCCAGACGGCCGAGCTCGTCACTCTGCTCCCGCGTACCGCAATACCCACCCGCTCCCCCGCTCTGCTCTGGGCGCTTTGCTGAGCCCCGGATGGCTGCGCAGTGTGGCTGCCTGTCGGCGGCGACAGCGCCAAGGAGGCGACGCTGGTCATCAAGGCAAACGAGGACGTGATCACCGAGGGTACCGTCACGATCACGTCGAGGACGGAGCTCGAGGTCTCCGGGGGCCGGCAGTACATGCTCTTCGAGGTGCGCGACGCCGACGGCAACGTGAAGCTGTCGCAGGAGCAGAAGATGAGCGTCACGACGCTCAAGATGCTGCCGCTCGCCAGGAACGAGACCTGCTCCCTCAAGCTCTTCATCCCCCCGCAGCCCGTCCACACGACGCATCAGGTCTCGCCATCGCCTTCAGTTCGCAGACGCAGACACGCTGACGCAAACGGCGGTTGCAGGTGTCGTTTGGGCTCAACTACGTCAAGAGCACCAGGGAGAGGCTGTCGCTGCGCAAGGACCTGTCCATCGAGTTCACTCTGCCGTTCAAGCTGTGCCACTGGGTCGTCCCGCTCGGAGAGAACACGTACGCACCTCGGGGGCCCCTGCGGTATCACTAACGCGCGGGCCGGGCAGTGCCGCGGCGCAGATCAGCGCAACCAACTCGGCGCTGTCCCCGCTGACGATCACCGACTACTCGCTCTCCGCGGGGGGCAAGGCTGCAGAGGACATCGACAGCGCACGCGCCTCGATCGGAGCAGTGCGGCCCACCAGCGAACGCCCAAGGCCCAAGGCTCACGCTTCCCACTCTAGACTGTGCACCAGTCGCACCAGCTGTCGCTGGCCTTTGTGCTGTCGCACGACCTGCGCGGCGCGGAGCAGAAGATCCAGACGTGCGAGCTGAGGGTTAGCTACAAGTACCCCAACGCCACGAGGACGGAGACTGCCGAGTTTGTCGCGCAACTGCCGCTGCACCTGCACAGCCACGACTACGAGGTGGCGTACACGGCGGTGCCCGATGCGGTCGTCGTGGGCAACACGTACGACATGACCTTCACCCTGGCGCGCACGCACGGGCAGGGCGAGGACCGCGTGACGTACGAGGTGCGGTTCAACCAGGAGCTGTGGATGATCGCGGGCTTCAAGAGGCAGGCTGCCACGCTCGTCGACTGCACACCGAGCACGTTCACGGTGAGGGTGGTGCCGCTGGTCGTGGGGCGCCTCCCCATGCCGGAGGTCGTGCTGCTGCGGGCCGTCCCGGCGCGCGTGGGGCAGGTGGGGTGGAAGTCGGTGTGCTCGTTCCCCGACTCGGAAGAACTCGTGTGCTCGTTTGTCGAGGAAACCGCCGACAGCTTCAAGACGCCCATCTCACCCGAGCAGATCAGAGGCACGGCATACGCGCCGCCCGCGTAGGAGAAGCGGGGGATCACTCACAGGTCCCTCTGTTTGTCGGAGCAGGCGAGGAGCGTGATGCCGAAGTTATCCTGTGCTGGATCGACGACAAGATTGACCTGCCAGCCATGCAGTACCTTGTGGACAACGTCCAAAGACAGGTTGCGCCATCTCCTCCGGGGCGCTCTCGCTATATCTCACGACGCTATACGCAGAGGCCGCGCACGCTGATCAAGGAGATGACCTCGTCCACGCAGCTGAGCAGGTGGCTGGACCACCAGACAAGCGCGATCGCCGCGAAGCTTCGTGTGGTCACCAACAGGTTCCGCGCCAACGACGGTGAGAACCGCGCCGCGTACAAGGTGGTGTCGCTGCTGAGGCAGAGGTCGTCGTTCGCGGACACGCCGGTGATGGTGTTCGCGCGGTCGTCGGCGGGACTGGAGGACCTTTCGCAGCTGCCGCGCGTGCAGGTGACAACGGAGCTATCGGAGATACTCAAGTTCGCTTCTCCGAGAGCGGCGGCGGTCAGGCAGCTCGTGGCGTCGTCTGCCAATGAGGACGGTGCCATTGTGCGTGCTGGGCCATCCACGTCGTGCCACCGCTGCAAGCAATCCATCCCGTAAGCCCTCTGTTTGTGTTCTTACTTTTAACTATTCACTTCTGGCTACAGAGACAAGAACGTTGTAGTAACCGAAGACGGCTCCGTTATGCATCACGATTGCTACAGCTGCGGTGTTTGTGGGCAGTGCCTGGCGCCACACTCGTGACAAATGAATGAATGCAATGTTGGTCCGTATTCCAAGGTTGTGTAATACCTTTGCTTGACACTTGAGATCAGAGAAAGCTACTCACTATCCAGTGTGGTTGACTCAAACTAAAGCTGCATGGTTCGTGTGAAGGCCTTGAACACGAAGAATGGGTACAAATTCAACTATGGTAATGAGAAAAAAAGAGGCAAAACGCTCCCGCTTGGATTTGAACCAAGGACCCTGCGGTTAACAGCCGCATGCACTGCCGACTGTGCTACGGAAGCAGTTCTGCTTTTCATTTGATCGCGTTTCAAGATAAGTTAACTTCCCAGTCGACCTCTGGTCGGTGTAGGGTTACTACGGTATAACAAGGAACAAATATGGCTTCATAACTTCGGCAACGGAAGCCAGCAATTCAGTTCACTACGATGTTATCCACGATCGTACTTTCTTCGTGATAGTGGGACTTAGGTCATACGGAAACACCAGCGAGAACGTCTTGATGGTATCGGGGACGTTTGCACCCAAAAATGAACGCAGGTTCCTGATGAGAGTGTCGACCTGCGGATGAGGTTAGAAGGTTGTGCACGCGTTTCTCGATACTCACGATTTTGATGTAAGCGCTCTCCTGTGTCGTCATCGGGAACGCGTCCTCAGGAACGGCCAGCGGGACTGGCAAGGCCAGAGAGGTCACGTCGTACTGCGATGCCAGCGCCAGTGCGCTCCACAGCCCCTGCAGCGTCGTCGAGGAGGCTTTCGACGAGTTGTCCACGTAGTCTGGGAGGGGGGGAAGTGGTCGTTATAGCACTGCTGCGCTGCGCTGGCGCGTCTCTGTTACTCACTGTCCTTCCTGTCGAGCACCACATGGAACACGAGGTGGACGTCGCAGAGGTTCGAGTGCCTCGTGATGAAGAAGTCGCCGGGCTTCAGCGGGTTTTGCGCGTGCGCCTTGCGCGCCCTGGCGACCTGCTCGCGCGCAGAGAGGAAGTGGAACTCGGGCATCAGCTCGCACTGCTCGAAGAAGGCCTCGTGCACGGCGTCGGTCATGCAGAGCGACGCGTCCACGGGCAGCAGCACCGCGCCGAGCTTCCTGGAGTAGAGGCGCAGCATGCTCCTCTCCCTCCGCTGCCTCTG
>CACRSC010000031.1:368129-509157 GCA_902651635.1 Mastigamoeba balamuthi
CTTCTGCGAGTGGAGATTTCTCTGCTCTGACGTGGTGCTGTGCCTCTTGTTACGGATAAATCTGCGAGAGCAAGGACGTCAGCGGAAAATCCTACTGGACCCGCGTCAGGATTCCTCCGTTCAATTGACTCCCGCCCCTGTGAGTGACGTCGCTCTCCCTGCACCAGGCCAGAAACACAGAACTTTATTGCTCTGATCTCAGAGCCCCCAAACTAGTTCACAACACTCTTTTAAGTCCTCGCCGCGGCCCGTGCGCCCCCCCCCCTTCCGCCCGCCCGTCCCGCAGGCGAGTTTTATCAAATATTTAATTGAGAAAATGAGCGACCAGTTCAAGCCCTACTCCCTGCTCTTCCCGCAGGCTCCGCGCGTCGCCAACCTGCTGTCCGCCGAGGAGTACGCCGCGTTGCGCCGCAGCCCGGAGATGGCGCCGCGCTTCGAGTGGGGCTGCATCGACTCCGTGTTCGAAAGCTTCGTGCGCTGCAGCAGCAGTGACGGCACGGCGATCACCCCCGGCACGGTCTACCGCTTCACGCACGACAAGATCAAGTACGACGCGATTGTGGAGTGCGTCAACATCAAGGGCGACAAGGGCGGCGAGGTCGAGCGCACGACCATCCGCCTCCCCAACGACGGGTTTCTGTACCGGCCCCACAGCGAGGTCCACGTGTCCAGGGAGCCTGCCGATGTCCCGCGGCACCACCACGGCCTCCCCTGGTGCATGCTCGACTTGACCGACATCAACCAGCTTCCCTGCATGCGCGACTTCGCCAAGAGGTTCCTGCACCCGGACAAGGTCGTCATCAACCTCTACTACACGCCCGAGTTCTCGCGGATGGACTACGTCGCCAAGGCCAAGGCGAGCGGCAGGACCCTGGCCATCTGCTTCGAGCCGGGCTACCCTGCGGAGGCCTTCAACGACGAGTGGGCCTTCCCCATCTGAGCTCCCCTTTCCACCCCATCGGAATCGATCCATTCGTTCAGCGTGTCTTTTCTCCACGACCGCGGGAACAGCAGGCCACAGCAGGCCGATGGTGCCTTAATCCGCGCGAGGGGGAGGATGAAGCATACGGGGTCCCTACGACCCCCAGGCACACGGGCAGGTCGAGAGGAAGGAAGAATGCTACAGCTCCACCTCACGCTCAGGAAAACGAAACGTCCTGGAGAAGATGGAGAGTGCCATAAAAGCCACACCGCACACAGTAACTCACGTCGCCCCTCGCAAGCCCAACCCCAGAAATGCTGCAGCATGTGACAAACACTAAGGTAGCCGCCTGTCGGGGTGCCTGACTGTGCACATCACCACTTGCTGGTCTCACGAGACCACAGGCACAACAAGCGTACTTGTACTGTGGGCTCAACACGAATTCCTTGTACTGCGGGCACGACCCCTTCTTTCAGAAGCATCTGCTTTCAGAAGCATCTGCACGAGATCCCCGAGGGCTCGTCTCGCCAGCGATGGGAATTGGTCGCCTTTTGGGAGCCAACCATGCGCAGCCTGTTCCTGCACTTGCTGCTTGAGCCTGCAAACATGCACGGGTCCACGATTTCGCTCCAGGGCTCGAGGGTGTCGATGGTGCTGAGCGCCTCGACTGCCATCAGGCACAGCCCGTGGGCCATACCATCGTCGACGACAAAACCCGGCCAGTTGAGGTGGATCCCGTTCTTCCTGCATGGACGCCTGTTTCCGAGAGAGCCAGCCATCGCAGGCGCCGCCGTGCACACTACGAGGAGAGTTGTGTCAGAGTCCAGGAACGCCCACGACGTGCTGCACGGCCCGAACGATGCAGCATTTGAGGTGGGGCCCGTTGTCCCATGCCTATTTGGACAACAGCAGCAGGCCGAGCAGGAACATTGGTTTTTTGTAGTTGTGCACAGATAAAAATCTGGATTGAATTCCTGCACCCAACGAGATCCATACCACCAGACCTGCTCCATGGCGTTCTCAGAGACCATGGTGTTTGGAGACGGGGGAGGGTTTCCGAACATGCAAGAGAGCAGCTGGGCACTCACTCGATTGGCAGAGATGAAATGGGCCTTGCCCTCAGAGCCCACGTGTCTCTTTGCGGGTCCAGAGGGGCCTGTGGTTGGGGGGGCTCTGGAGAGGGTCGCAGGGGGGGGCACTGGCTGTGAGGGTCGAGGAGGTGCATTTTTGTGAAACCCCCTTGCAGAGAGGGGTCTAAAGCCCCTCCACACTGCGTTGCTGATTTTGAGTCCTTTCTGTAAAGAAAAAGAGGGCATGCTGGAGGTGTGATGAGCATCCCACCCTGCCAGGATGGCATGTCTTGCATTTTCACGAAACCCCTCATGGAGTGGGGTCTGGAGTGCCTCTGTACTGCCAGGTACAGTTTTAGGTCCTTTCTGTATAGAAAAAGAGGTCACACTGGAGGTGTCAAATCTGGTGTGAGACGAGCATTGCACCTGCTAGGTTGGTACATCTCGCGTTTTGTGAAAACCCCTCATAGAGCAGGGCCTGAAGGCCCTCTGTACTGTGTTGCCAGTTTGGTGGCCTTTCTGTATTTAAAAAAAAGGTGACACTCCACCCTAGGTGCGAAATCCAGCCCAAGATGAGCATCGCACCTGCTGGGTTGGTACATCTCACGTTTTGCGAAAAACCCTCACAGAGCAGGGCCTGAAGGCTCTTCATACTGTGTCACCAGTTTTGAGTTCTTTCTGTATAAAAAGAAAAGACGACACTCCGTCTCTGCATTGTTATCTTCTAGTTGATTGAGTTGATACATATCAAGGCTGTTTTTGAGTGCATCTTTTTCTGTTGTAACAGCAAGAAGGGCTCATGGAGCCATTCCTTGGCCCAGTGCCAAGCAGTGTCAGGAGGCCTTCTTGTGTTTGTGAGGGGGAGAGTGGTGTGGATGTGTTGTTGGTGGGTGCACTTATTATTACAACATACATTGAAGATAAACAGCAAACTTGATTCAGGGTGAAGACACTTTCAGAATTGGGTGGGGTTAAGACACTAAAGCCTTGGAGTGAGGAAGATATCTGTACTAGGCTGGGAATCCCCCAGAGCATGCTCTGGGGGATTCCTGGCCTAGTACAAGCTCTGTGTTGAGTGCTGTGCATCCAGGGCCACCAGGTGCCCACTGTGCTGCAAGCACTTCATACCCGGGACCACCAGGCTCCCACTGCACAGTGAGCATTGTGCTGAGTGCAGTGTATCTGGGGCCACCAGGTGCCCACTGTGCAGTGAGCTCAGTGCTGAACAACATGTTCACGGGACCACCAGGTGCCCACTGTGCTGCGAGTGCTGTGCTGAATGACATATCCACGGGACTGCCAGGTGCCCACTGTGCAGTAAGTGCTGCACTGAAGGACATGTCTGCAGGACCACTGGGTGCAAATTGCAAGATGAGTGCTGTGTATCCAGAGCCTCCAGGGAGGAACAGACCGGTGATTGTCTGTTCCAGCACAGCGACAGCAGCAGCCAGGTCAGCTGTGATGCACGGGCCTTCTGTGAGGTTGGGGACGGTGACCAGCTCCTCCATCAGAGGATTCGAATCACCCAGTTGGTTCCGCAGTGCTGCCACCTGGAGGAATGGAGGAACTTGTCGACCCACCTGCTCTGGTCCATCGCCGGGGGCGGGTGCTTGAAGAACTGGACCAGCTCTGCGTGGGGCCAGCCCGAATGCCCACAGCAGTTTTTTCTCTTGGTTAGAACTCGCGGATGAAGCAATTGACACCACAGGATCTCTCGGGGGGAGGAACGACGGAAGCACCGGCGATCTCGGTTTGCGGGTCTGAGGGGCTGGTGCCTGTGGGGGGGGCGCGGTTGTCGACTCCTCGCGCTGCTGTTCTGCTGCCATCCTGCCCGTGGGTGCTGCGAAAGAACTCGGACCCCCTCGGTTTGCTTTGTCTTCGCGCGAGACTTGACTACTGACTGATTTCTGATTCTCTATCGCGGATCTTCGTCGCACGAATGAGGTGTGATTTACATTTGAACAGTTGGCGGGTCACAACACAACATACAGCGACCCACCCAGGCACCCCCCAACCCCGCACGCATTCGGTATCCCCCACTTGGCTTTATGGCACTGGCATCTGCCATGACAGACCCCCGGTGGTTCGCAGCGGCACGCGTCCCCCACGTCAACACGGCTGCCAACCGGCGCCCAGCCGGCGGCCTCCGCCTCCTGCTGGAGAGCCCCACCACGTCCTACTTCGAGACGGCCCAGGCCCACCAGAAGGCCGCGGCGTCCAAGCCCTGCGGCAGCGGCGGGCCCGAGAACGTGTGCCCCAACGCCGCCAAGGCCAACAAGACCCGCGAGGACATGGTCCGCGCAGAGTCCGCCAGGATCGCCGCGCTCCAGGCCGCCCTCGAGCGCGAGCTCTCGCGCAACAGGGAGCTCGCGGCCAGCATCGAGGAGTTCAAGGTCCACTACGAGTCGGTCCGCGTCGTGTACGCCCCAGTCGGTCCCTCCGTTTGTTTTGGCGCCCATTTCGCGCCTTCCGGCGGGCGGCGACGGGAATTTCGAATTGACCCCCTCCGGATGTGACGTCATGTGGCAGTTTGTTCTACCGGACGGCCGTGGCGATCAAGCTGGCGATGTCCGAGACAGAGGGCGAGGCCGAGGCCGCGTGGCTCAACGTGACGTCGGGCGAGCTCTACGACGAGGCCGAGGCCAGCGGGGCGCTCGACGACGAGACGAGGTACGCGCAGTGGATCACGTCGCACCTGCTGGGGCGCAAGGCCGCGAGCGCCAAGCTGGCGGAGCACGTCGAGCTGCAGCACGTGGGGGACATCAGCCCCAGCCCCCCGGAGCCCGAGCGCAGGCAGGGGCGCGCGCAGCCAGCGATATGAGTAGCGTCCAAGGCAGAGGGAGAGCTCAGTTCGTAGAATGAACAACAGATGTGTCGTCGATTGCATCGCAGTTGTTGTTCCGAGGGGCTCCAGTTTGTTCCCCAGCACAGCAATGTTGGAACCTGGCTGATATTCTCTGAATTCCGGGTTCGCCGGAAAAAATCACTGCACACCTCCTAAATCTCTTCTGACGCACGAAGCCGACCACCGCCCCAACTTCTTCCTCAGTTGAATACAAAGCGGCATTCAGAGAAATAAAGGCGCAATGTCGGTGAAGCTCGTGGTCAAGGGCGACGAGGGGACCGTGCACGAGGAGCTCGTGAGCGCCGACGCCCTCGTGTCGGACGTCGTGCAGTCCCTCAGGCGCGGCCCGTTCCCCAAGTCGCGGACCTTCGTGCTGCCCTCGGGCGAGCGCATGCCCGACCAGGTCCCCGTCGAGACCACCGTCCCCGTGTCGTCCCTCGACCCCAACGCCAGCCTGCTGCGCTCGGCCAACCTCCTGCTCGCCAAGAGCCGCCCGAGGGCGCAGCTCATGGGCAGCACCAAGATCGACTTTGGCGGCCTGCTGGGCATCAGCTTCCAGCGGACGCTGCGCATACCCGACGACGGGAAGGAGTACCCGCTGCCCCCGGGCCTGGGCTCGTTCCCCCTGGTCAGCGTCGCCGACTGCCCTGGCGCGCCCGAGTCCTGGAGGTCGCCGGAGCAGGAGCTGGAGGCGGCCTCGTTCGTGATGCCCATGTACCAGAGGGAGGCCATGTGGATGTCGTTTGCCGGGTCCCAGGAGTGCGCGGTCAAGATATGCGTCGGGGGCATCAACGCGGTCTCCGGAGAGCCCCGCAACCCCGGCGTCCTGAGCAGTGCGTTCGGTTCCGGTACGAAGATCTCGCAGCTGATTTCAATCATCCCGGGCAGAAAACCCGCAGGACTACGTCGTGTGCCCGAAGCAGCCGTGGCTCGACGGGATCCACGCGGGCCCGGGGGTCATCAAGCAGTTCATCGCGATGCCCCTGGGCAAGGGGTACACCATCGAGGGGCAGGTCACGGGGTCCGAGGACGTTGGAGGCATGCAGATCGACGTGATTCCGCCCTTCGTCAGGGACGTCAGGGCCACTGTGCTGTCGGACCCCAAGGCGCCCTCGAAGAAGGACGAGGTCGACTGCAGCAAGTCGCCCAAGGTGCGACCCTTTTGAGGCTGCATGGGACGGCCCTCACCACCCCCGCAGGAGCTCGGGCTCGGGGAGAGCGACGTGGTTCAGTTCGTCTCGGCTGCGTTCGCCAGGGGCAAGAGGCCGGCACGCGTCTCGGACTTCGTGTCGTCGAGCGATTCGGAATTGAGGCTCACGTGCGCCCGCCAGCCCCCCAAGCCCGCTGGCTGACTGTGGGGGGACAGCACGACGGAGACGCCTGTGGACTTCCCTGTCTTTGTCAAGTGCCTGACGGGCAAGCAGATCGAGATCACTGCTGCCGAGGGCACCACCATCGAGGAGTTGAAGCTCAAGGTGCCCTCGCGACCGCTGACGTCCCGCGCCTGACACGGCAGCAGATTCAGGACAAGGAGGGGATCCCCCCGGACCAGATGCGGCTGATCTTCGCCGGCCAGCAGCTCGAAGACTGCCGCAGCCTCGCCGACTACAACATCCAGCCCGAGTCGACGCTGCACATGGTGCTGCGCCTGCGCGGCGGCGGCGACCCCGAGGCCGACAAGGCCATGGGGTTCGCTGCCGGCGGGCGCATGAGGCAGAAGATCTACGAGGACGCCGACGGCCCCGACCACTGGTTCGCCGAGGGCCGCGTCAGCTGCGTGCTCCGCGTCCTCAACACGCGCCACTGGAAGTGGTTCGTCCGCGCGGACCCCCCGCGGCCGGCCGTCACGGCGCAGAGCTACACGGACGCCGGGCTGCCGTGGTTCGACCTGTACGACGAGGCCGAGCCCGCGGTGCCGCAGCAGACGACGGTGCTCGACCAGGTCAGGTCGGTCAGGGAGATGGACGCCGCCACCAAGACGGAGCCCCCGGCGTCGCACAAGGCCGAGGACGAGGCCGGGGTGAGCGTCCCCGGGGCGCAGGTCGTCACCCTGGAGCGCAGGCCGAGGCGCCGTTGTGCAGTGATGTAAAGACACGTCGGGCAGCCCCCCCCGTTCCATGGAACGTCCCTGAATGCAAATACTGTGTGGCGGGTACGATATCTTTCCAGATTTTCAGAAAAGCGCAAATGATGAAGAGCTACACCGCCGTGGCGTTGGCACTTGTTGCTTTTATCGCGATGGCCCAGGCGAAGACTGTGAGCTCCTCTTGTCGGGTGGCTGCGGGCCCTCGGGTCTCACACGCCGCCGCGGTTTGCAGGTGCAGTTCTCGGCGGAGGACTCGGGGAAGACCGTCACAACGGCCCACGGCGACATCATCGAGGTGTGCCCGCAATCCCCCCTCTCCGGCCTCTAACCGCCCCCTCAGGTGAAGCTCAAGGGCAACCCCACGACGGGGTACCAGTGGATGCGCCTGGACGAGGCCCAGAGGAAGGAGGAGGGCTCTGTGGTGTTCCTCGACAGCTCGTACGGCCAGGGCGAGTGGTGCCGCAGGGGCATGATGGGCTGCGGCGGCGAGTACACGTTCAGGTTCCAGGCCGAGGGCGACGGCCGCGTCGCGCTCGTCTACAGGCGCTCGTGGGAGACCCAGGCGCCCCACGAGACGTTCACCCTCAACGTCCGCTGCGGGAACCACCTCGAGTGAGGAACGCACGGTGTGTGGTGGGCCCCTGCGCTCGCCCCCTGCCCTCTCTGTGGCCACAACAACGGTCTCCTGCTCCCTGTTGATTGCAAAATTGGCAAGTCGTGGCATGGCTGGTGCGGGCCAGGGTTTGCTGGACCTCAGCGTGCATCTGCTTGGACTGGGGCATGCTTGCGCTAAAGTGGGGATTGCTTGCTTGTTCATTCAACTGCTGGGACTTTCTCAGGGTGGATGCGCTCTGTGGGGATGAATCAAGCGAACCGGGCCTTACATGCGCTCCGGGGGAACGAGCCCCAGCAGGCGCAGACCCTCGCCGAGGGTGTAGCGCGCGATGCGCACGATGGCGAGGCGGGCGCGGGCGACGACGGGGTCGGGGTGCAGGACGCGCAGCTCCGCGTCGCTCGACCCCGCGCTCAGCCACGTCGAGACGACGGCGGCCAGCTGCAGCAGCACGGTGGCCAGCGCGCTGGGGTCGTCGGCCTCGACACCGCGCTCGAGCGCGGGCTGCATGCGCGAGATGGCCAGCAGGACCTGCTTCTCGAGGTCGCTCTTGATGGCCGACATGTCGGGCGCGCTCGAGAGCGTGGCCGCGTGCTGGCTCTCGGCGAACTTGCGCTCGATCGAGCACAGGCGCGCGTGGGCAAACTGCAGGTACGGCCCCGTCTCGCCGTCAAAGCGCAGCGCGTCCTCGAGCTTGAACTTGACGTCGCCCGCGCGGTTGTTCTTGAGGTCGTTGAAGACGACGGCGCCGACGCCGACCCACCCGGCGATGCGCTGGCGCTCCTCGGGCGGGATCTCAGGGTTCTTCTCGGCGATGACCGCGGCCGCGCGCTCGACGGCCTCCTCGAGGACCTCGCGCAGCAGCATCACGCCGCCGCTGCGCGTGCGGCCCTTGCCCCACGACTTGCTCTCGTCGTCCCACAGCAGCATGACGCCAAACGCCACGTGGCGCAGGCTGCACTTGGGGGTGCCGACGTCCTGGGCGTAGGGGCGCCCGAGCATCTTGACAATGGCGAAGAGCTCCTGGAAGTGCAGCGACTGGCCGAGGTCGACGACGTAGACCGACCTGTCAAAGTGGTACTCGCGGTAGCGGTCGTCGCACGCCGCAATGTCGCGCGTCGTGTAGAGCGAGCCGCCGTCGGCCCTCTTGATGAGCGCGGGCGTCTTGAAGGCCTTCTTGCCCATGATCTTGGGCAGGTCGACGATGGTCGCGCCGTTGTCGACGCTCAGCAGGCCCTTGGCCTCGAGGTCCTTGACGGCCTCCTCCATCGGCGCGCCCTCGAAGCACGACTCGCCCTTCCACGAGTCGAACGTGACGCCCAGCATCTTGTAGACGCGCTCAAACTCGGCCAGCGAGGCGTCCTTGAACACCTGCCAGAGGTGGCGCGCCTCCTGGTCGCCGTCCTCGAGCGCCTTGCTCCACCTGCGCGCGTCCTCCTCGAGCTCGGCGTTGTCCTTGGCCGCGACGCTCGCGCGGACGTAGAGCTCGTTCAGGAACGTCACCTTGTCGGGCGCCGCGTTGAGCTGCTCCATCGTCAGGTTCTCGCGCTTCCAGCCGCTGATCAGGCGCCCGAACGCCGTGCCCCAGTCGCCCAGGAAGTTGATGCGGACCGTCCTCCACCCGACCGCCTTGTACATGTTCGCAATCGCGTTCCCGATCATCGTCGACCTGATGTGGTGCTAGCGGTGGTTTTTGGTGTGTTTGTTGTGCGCCACCACATTTTCCACGTCAGATGCGAAATAGCCGAGAAAAGCGCTGTGGGAGGAGGGGCGAGTGTGGGGGTGGGGCGCACGAAGGCGAGGTGCTTGGCGATGTTGGGGCTGCTGAAGTCGATGCACATGGTGCGGCCCGCGCCCGCGCTGCTGCGCATGGCGCGCTCGACCGTCGCCTGCTGCGACGCCTCCATCTCGGCGACGCCCACGGCCTTGGCGACGTCGGCCGGCGCGACGGTCAGGTTCAGGAACGGGCCCGACGCAACCGCCTTGAACCCGGCGGCGCTGAGCGACGCCGCGAGCTCCTCGGCGAGGGCCGGGGGCGGCACGCGGCGCTTCTGGGCGAGCTTGAAGCACGGCAGGGCGATGTCTGCGGCGACGCCGCGCACGTTGGGCTGCTGCAGCATCGACGTGATCTCCTCGGGGGAGAACGCGCCGCCGACGTGCGCGCTGACGGCAGCGGCGATCGGTGCGTAGATGGCAGCCTGCAGAGCCATGAAAGTGTACCAGTCGGTGCTCCACAAACGTTAAGGAAAAAAAAGAGGCAAGGACCCCAGGCAGCAGGGGCCGATATCTTCGGCGTGACGCAAGATCTGAGTCAGTTGGTCGTCAGCTTGCAAGCGAGTTCCGCTCTGCTCTGCGCGGGCTGGCCCCACCCACGACACCCCTGCCCGGGGCCCGAGGGGGGCTCCTGGCCGCCCGTGCTCCCAGTGGGAGAGGGCGGGTAGAGCGGAGGTGAATCTTCGGTGCACCCCAAATTGGACGAGATATTTATACCAGCAAGCAAGCAAACAGCGGATGGCGGATAGCAACTCACTGCGGCCGTCCCGGACGGTCGCTACCGAGATGCCGAGGCTCGAGGTGCCCCGCAGGCACCAGAGCGAGACTCCCAACAGGCTCAAGTCGCCCACGCCGACGCCCGACGCCGCGGCCTCGCCCCAGCTCTCGTCGGCCTCGGCGTCGTCGTCGTCGTACTGGGAGCCCGAGTGGTCGTACTACGAGCCCATGTTCGACCGCTTCGCGCGCGAGAACGACCCCCTCAAGTGCGACGGCTACCTCACGGTCCACCGCGTCGCCCGCACCCCTCGGACCCTCAAGTACGTACCTCGAAACCCGGCGCACAAAAACGCGAGAGGAGCGCGTCGTCAGGAGCCGCCCATTTTTTATAAAGTCCGGAGCGCATTTCTTCCAGAAAATCCGCACACCGCACCGCGTCCAGTCACCTCCCCTGTGCGGGCCTGCCCCTCTGGGCAGTGCAGCGAGCGACCATGACCGCACCTCGCCGATTTTTTTGAAATTAGCGACCCCGAATCGAAAACAGGCCTGAAACGTGATTGCTGACTGTGCCCAGCCAACGCTGAGCAGCAATTAACATCCCTCCCTTCCCGGGCGGTGGCCCAGGTCCGCCGTGCCCGAGGAGCTCATCAAGGTGGTCGAGTCGGGGGCGGAAGTGGTCACTATCGACCCGGTCGCGCGCGCGGCTGCGGAGCTGATGGTGCAGCCGTGGAGCGTCGTGCGGTTCAAGACGGACTCTGCCGACGCGGGGACCATGTCGTCCAAGTCGTCCAAGTCGCCCAGGGAGGACCGAGACAAGGGCGTCAAGGCGTTCCCGGAGCTCTCGTACGACGAGGCCTCGGACGCGGCCAACCCCAAGGGCACCGCCTCGGAGCAGACGGTGCTCGACAAGGACATACTGAGCTTCTCCACGGGCGGCTCTGTGCCGTCGCCCCCGGGCATGCCTCCGCGCCCCAGGCTCTTCAAGGTCTTCCCCATGGTGGCCCCCGAGCCCATCCTCCCGCCCCAGCAGCACGGCAAGCCCCTCTTCGACCGCCGGTGCGTCCCAGGGTGCCCCCCTTCGCACCAGTGACGCTCGCTGTGGCCCCGCAGTGGCGTCGAGGTGCTGATCCAGTTCGGGGACTTCGCGGCCGAGGGCGGCGAGCTGCTGGAGCCGTTCTTTGCCGTGGGATTCCTCTACGACATGGCGCTCGAGGAGAAGATCACAGAGAACTTCTACTGGACGCCCACGGTCCGGGCTCCTCCCTCGAGGACCCGGCCAGACGCTCACTGCCGCCGCGCGCTCGCAGGACCGCAAGGCGGCCAACTTTGTGCTGCAGGTGGAGCGGAACCACCCCACCGTCTACCTCGTCGTGTGCCTGATGCACGTCATCAGGGGCGACTACGAGGAGGGCGTGGACCCCTACTGCAAGACGCTCAACCCCAAGGACCTCGGCAAGCTCAAGCTAGAGATCGACGAGGCCGTCGCCCGCCTCAAGGGCTACAAGCAAGGCGAGCGCTCGTCTCCGCAGCAGCGCTGGAGGGACAGGGGGCGCGGCGTCTCTGACTCTCTCTCTGGGCGGCCGCAGTGTTCGCGTGGACGGCAGTGCAGATGTTCAGCCCCGAGGGGTACCTGCTGCGCACGGGGGACCTGAAGCTCAACACGTTCGTCAAGGTCAAGGAGGACCTGCAGTCGTTCGTGGAGCGCATGTCCAACGAGCGCGAGCGCGCCAAGATCAAGGGGATACCCATCACGATGACCTGCCACTCGCAGAAGCTGGAGCGGTCCGAGTCCAAGATGTCGTTCATCGACCCGCTGCTGCTGCCGGTGACGGGCTACGACGACAAGCGGCCCGTCGCCAGGGAGATCATGAAGTTCGCCACCCCCGAGGACGTCGTGGTGCCGTACCTCGACTACGTCAACGTGCTGTACCTCTACCCCGAGATCCTCAACTTCAACAACTACAAGGGCGCCGACAGCAGCGCCAGGAACATCCTCATCACCGTGCGCCTCTTCGACGACGACAACAACCTCGACCTCGCGCGCCCCGGCCTCCCGGTACCACTCGGCACGGCAGTAGTGTCGTCGTTGCTCACGCGGCGTCGCAGGCGATGTACGGGGAGAACGGGATGGAGACGTCCATGAGGATACCGCTGCAGTACCACATCAAGCGGCCCAAGTTCCTCCCGATGGACGAGATCAAGATCAAGCTCCCGCACAGCTTCACCCCCAAGCACCACGTTATCGTCACCTTCTCGCACGTCGAGTGCAAGGCGCCGCGCAAGGGCAAGGTGGAGGACCCGGAGACCATCCTGGGCTACTGCGTCATCCCCCTCATCGAAAACGGCGAGTGCGTAGCGCACACACACAGGACTCCCTGCGAGGGGCCCGAGTGGAGCACTCACACAGGCACAAAGGATGGTCAAGGACGACCGCAAGGTGAAGCCCGTGGCGCTCTCTCTCCCGATGGGCTACCTCAAGGTCACTGGGGACTCGGAGGAGAAGAGGCACATCGTGAAGGTAAGACCGACGGCCTCCTGGCGAGCCATGTGACTGACGCTGTCTCCACAAGTGGGTCGAGAACGGGAAGCCTCTGTTCGCTTACAGGACAAAGCTGCTGTCCACCGTCTACACGCAGGACCCCGTCCTCATTCAGCTGAACAAGCTCAACCCCAAGGAGATTGTCAGGGCCTCGCGCCTCGACGCCCCTGCTCCAGCTCCCGCTGCCCCGGCCGACGACGCAGACGGAGAGGTCCACTTGGAGGACCTGCCGCTGCACATCCGCGCCCTGAGGGCATGTCGCCAATCGAGCTCCCCTATGTCTTACTCCGCAACAGACGATCCAAGCGCTGGAGAGGACACCCGTCGAGGAGCTGACGCGCTTCTTCCCTATGGTCGTCAACAAGCTTCTGCAGCTGATGACCTCTCCCGACGAGGAGGTCTCATCCAACGCTTGGAAGCGCCTGATCGAAGTCGTCCGAAGGTTCTCTGCCATAAGTGAGCGTCCTCGTGCTGACCGCACGCGCAGCGTGGACACTGAGGCTAAGAAGAAGGCGATCAAGGAGCCCATCCTTGAGTCTTTCGTGGAGTTCATGTACAAGGTGGACTCGCACATCAAGCCCCCCGTCCACGAGGTCATCATCAAGAAGTGGATAGACGCCCTCATTCTCTACGAGAAGGTGCACGTTCCAGACAAACCCCTCCCTGCTGATACCCCGCGTGCAGGACCTCGAGGGGACTCGCAAGCTCGCAATGAACTACTCGTGGTTCTTCCTGGGCATCATCTTCAAGGACATGGTCCTGACGCTGAACAACAAGAGGATCCTCAGTTCGTAGTTTGTGCCACCACCTTTGCCAGCGAGCCTTATTGCGCTATGTTAGAGGACCACACGCGTCAGGGGCGGTTCTCGGACGAGCTGCTCGACAGACTCCACAAGCTGGTGCTGTTCTTCAGCGCCAAGGTGGACCTGCTGCGTGCAGAGTACACGATGGCCAAGGAGCTCAACAGGTCGGTCGCCTTCTTCATCAGAAGCCTCTTCGACCTGCTGGACCGCGGCGTCGCCTTCCACATGGCGCACGACTACATCAGCAGCATCGACAAGTCACACTCGTTCCCCGACCTCCAGGAGCTCAAGTTCATCGCCCTGCGCATCTTCTGCGACCACAAGAAGTACTCGCCCTCGGCATTCCGAACTCCTGTACTCACGGGTGTCACAGGTACGTCTCGCTGAACCTGCCAACCGACGAGATCAACCTCGGGAGTGCGGACGACATTGAGAGAGGACTCTTGTGAGCTACTATCCTTGTGCCCGCGTGCGCGTGCTGACGCAGCTAGTGCAGCCAGAGGCACTTCCTGTCGGGGCTGCTACTGAGGGAGGTCAAGACGGGCCTGCTCTCGGCAGAACAGTACACCCGCGTGCTGGCGCTGACGACGCTGAGGGACATCATCTCGAAGCACGACAGGGACAACACGCTCGGAGACAACGACAGGGACCGCAGGAGGATCGCGGCCACGTACTTCCCGTTCTTCCTTACCGTCCTCGAGCTCTTCCCCGGCATCTTCCCCGAAGAGAAGAGGCTGGACCCGCCAGAGAAGGACGAAATCAGGCAGTGGCTCATCTGCTTCCTCTACCTCCTGAAGGGTATGCCGTCTTCAGCTGACCCCTCGCCGTGACCAACGTCGACAAAAACAGAGGTCGATCCCAAGCTGCTGGCGCAGTGGGGGAAGATAGCCAACAAGAGGCAGGAGATGGCGTACCTGAAGCTCCTCCTGCGCATCCCGGAGACCGTACGCGCCAGCTTCTCCCGCGGTCTTTGACGCATCCGGCTCCTGCGCAGTTCAAGTACCCCGGGAAGGACAGTTGCATTCCGGGCGTCGTGTACCAACCCATGAAGGACGAGACTCCTGCCGTCGTTCCCAGCCCCGGGCCGCTCCGAGCATCCGACGCTGGAGACGGCTCGCTGAGGATGTTCGCCAAGAACAAGAAGGAGCGCCTGGCCAATGTCTCCCGCGCCGACACGAAGGTACACGAGCCCCCGGCGTGCGTTGCAGCGGCGACCACACTGAATGACGCACGCGACAACAGAACATGCTCGAGGACCGCTACGGAGTCAACTCCTCGCCACAGGAGCGCAGGACCAGCATCGCCATCACCGCGAACCCCCTGAGCGCGGTGAAGCAGGAGATCCTCTTGCCGATGGCACGCCCTATCCTTTGCTCAGTTGACCCTCTGCCTCTCTGTCTGACGTCCTGTGGCCAGTACAAGTACCTGGGGTACGAGTCCTCGAGGGTCGTGCTCGAGCGCATCTTCATGTTTATCACCGACCACAAGGACATCAAGGGCGAGTCGCCCGAGAGCATCGAGATGTTCCAGGCGACGTTTGACGTGCTGATACCGCTCTCGGGGCGCGACCAGTGCCACGAGTTCCTCGCGATGTTCTTCTACACGCTGCAGAGCTACCTCAAGGGCTTCAAGAAGCACGTCTTCAAGCTGCAGACGACCGTGTGCCAGAGCCTCACGCTCAAGGTGATGGAGCACTGCAACTCGCTCAACACCCCTACGCGCAACAAGGCCGCCGCGACGCTCGCGAACATGATACTCGTACGCTGCGGCATTGCACATCTTGACGGCTCTCGCTGGCGACTCTGACACTGGGCGATTGCAGTGGAACTTCCAAGAGGCCAAGAACTTCTCCAGGATGAAGCTGCAGTGCACGTTTGCCATCTCGAAGCTCGTCGGAGATGACACCAAGAGCGTGCGCTGCCCCTGCCCCTCTGAACCACTCCAGACTCACCAGGGAGACTACAGGATTTCGACCTCCTCAACAAGTCCCTCGACGCTGTGAGCAAGTACCTCGAGAAGGTCAACATCAAGACCGACAAGGGGCAGATCGCGCCCTTCAAGATAGACATGGTAAACACCCGCGTTTTGCCGAAGACACGTCTGACGACAGCTCTCCACCACAGCCGGACCTGAAGAAGAGGCTGAACGGGGTCATCCACGACAGCGTGCAGATGAGGCAGTACGAGCACGACCAGGAGATGACGGTGGAGCTGTACCACCAGATCTCCAAGGGCAACCTCGACTCGCCCGACCTGCGTATCGTGTGGCTCGACAACATCGCCAAGTACCACAGCCGCGGCCAGCACTGGGAGGAGTGCGCACAAACCTACGTCCTCATGGCAGCCCTGGTCTCCAAGTACCTCCACGAGACCCGCGGGTTCCCTGTTGTGCGTCTTTCCTCTTTTTGCCCCTGTGCTTATGCATGAGCTGCTGCAGGACATCCCGCTGTCCGAGTGGAAGCACGTCTTCCCCCTCATCGAGCGCGAGTCGACGATGCCTCCCTCGGAGATGCTGCACGCCGTCAAGGAGGAGATCTGCCTCGGGAAGGAGTTCACGCCAGAGGGCTACGAGAGTGAGCACTGCTCGCGAGCAAAAGTGTGTGCCTGACGCGCCCTTGCGCAGACATCCTGAGGCAGGCGGTGGACATCCTGCGCAAGGCGAGCCTCTTTGAGGAGTGCATCGAGGTGTACCAGATGGTGCTGCCGCTGTTCCGTGCGCAGGCCAACTACCAGCGCCAGGCCGTCGTGTACGCGGACCTGAAGGACCTGTGCATCATGGTGGTCAAGGAGGGCGCCAACAACACCCGTGTCGCCCCCAACTACTACCGCGTGGCTTTCATCGGCAAGGACTTCGGGGTCTCCAACGGTAAGGAGTACATCTACAAGGAGAACAACTTCACCAGGATCGCCGAGTTCACCGAGCGTGTCAAGGCAAGCCCCACCCTCCACCTCTCGCGTCTCTCGGCGCATTGCTGCTCCTTACGTGCAGAGCGCACCCGCAGAAACAATTCGAGGACAAGTTCACGGTGGAGATTGTGCCCAACACCAAGGAGCTCAAGTCGGCGGACCTGAGCAGCGGGAAGAACTTCATCCAGCTGGGCGCGGTGCTGCCGTACATCGAGGAGTCGGAGGATAAGAAGCGCGCGGCCACGATGCTGAGCCAGCACTTTGGCATCTCGCGCTTTGTGATGGAGGTGCCGTACACGCGCGGAGGCAAGGCGCAGGGCGAGATCGCAGAGCAGTGGAAGAGGCGCGTCATCTTCACCGTCGACGGCGCGTTCCCCAGCATCAAGAAGCGCGCGCCCATCGTCAACAAGAGCGAGAACCAGGTGCCGCCCATCCGCGTGGCGCAGGAGCTCATCTCGGACAAGATCGTCGCCATCGAGACGGAGCTCAACAAGGCCAACACCAAGACGCTGCAGATCCTGCTGCAGGGCTCTCTGCTCGCCTGCGTCAACGTGGGGCCCCTGGAGATCTGCCGCGTGTTCCTGCTGGGCGAGCGCACGAAGCTCGACCCCGTCCCCGACGTGGCCGACGTCCAGAAGCTGGCCAACACGATGAGCCTCTTCATCAGGAAGCTCGGCTTCGCGCTGGCTCTGAACAAGCAGATCGCGCCCGACCAGGTTGAGCTGCAAGTGGAGCTGGACCGCAAGTACGCCGAGTTCAAGGACCTCATGGGCCGCTCTGGCTTTGCGTCAGGGTCAGCCCCCAGCCCCGTTCCCGAGGATGACTAGACCCTTTTGTCGTGCTGTGTTCAACGACGTTGTTCCACCTTTGCTCTGTCTGCCTTGCTTGTGCTTGTACGAGGGTGTGAAATCGATAAATATCGAGCAACTAAGCGGATTCGTTTTGCCGCCGCAGCCCCACAGAACAACCGACACGCGGGGATTTTCGATTTCCTAACAAAAAACGCTAAGGCAAAATCTCTGTTATACCCGCTGCAACCTCAGCACAAGTTGCTGTGATTGCTGTCCCACTGAGACGACCCTGAGACGAGGCTGTGGAGCCAGGCGATGTGCCGCTCTTGCTGCATGAGGACGTGTCGGCCGAGGTGCTCTGCGAGGTGGTATGAATGGTGCAGGGCGAGGTCCTCTCGGCACTCGAGGATCCTTTCGTACACGTTCTTGACGTGCTCCAGCACCCTCTTCTCGCACACCAGCATCTGGCTCACGGCTTCTTCCACGCTCTCGGTCTCGTACACGCCGAGCTCCTTCGGGTCTTTGACCGTTCTGGACGAAAAACTGAGAAATGATGACGCACACCGCGGTGCAGTACATAATCGGCCGTTCGCCCAGGGCGCGAGAGATGAAGCAGCGGACGCGCTTCGAGTACACCTCGATCTTATAGGCCCACCTCTTGAAGAAGTACGAGACGACGGGGGCGCCGGGGCCCTGGATGGTGCAGGCGAGGGTCCTGTACCAAATCTCCATGGCCTCGGAGTATGCGACTCCCTGGCGAGCTGCCTTCAGTATTGTGTAGGGGGAAAGGGTGTCCGTGCCCCACCTCGCTGAGCATGAGGGCTATCTCCTGGACGCGTTCGGGCATGGCGGGATGTGCCGAATAAGAGTGCTTCGGGATTACAAAGAAGGTAACCCTTTGATTGGGTGAGTTTTTAGTGAGTGGCTCAGTAAGCGGTTGATATTTTACACGTGGAAGAGATAAGAACAGAATTTCGGAAAAGCAAAAGCTACCAGACAATATCCTTCTTGATATTAAACAAAGACGAGAGAAAGAAATGTTGTTTCTCTGCTGGTCTGCGGGGGTTGAACGTGTGTTGAGATAGTTCGATGTACGGTGAAATGTTCATAGGTCGTTAGCTGAACAACGAATCACCTGCAATGATGGAGTCCGAAATGATCTCTACTTTCATAAGGTGTTCTTCGATGTTGTAACAGGCTATCCAGCCTTTTGGGCTCTTGACTCGTGGTGGATTGTGAGCCAGTTCCTGGGAAGCCAGATGGACAAGGCAACACGTGTGAGGTGATTGCATTGCATTCTGTACTTTCCGTGGCTGTGCCCCTGTAACGACTAGCAAGGTCATGTCACACGTCAGCACGTGAGCGGGATTCCCCGCCTTTGAGGGATCTGCCCTCAGAACTCCCCTGATCCCTCACGTTGTCGCTTTGTGCCTCCCTGAGCTGCCCAGAGAGTAGCCTACATGGAGCCACTGCAGCCTTCACTTGTTGGATGCACCCACTGCACGTGCACGGGGCGCCCAAAACAACGGGACTAACACAGGACCCCCTGCACTGTGGCGTGACTATGGGGCCGACGTCCTGCTTCTAGACACCGCAGAGGGGCTCTGTTCCCGTGGGGTGAGAACAAGTATTGCAAGATAAGATTCGCGGGCGTCCAATCGTGGGCAACGTCGCTCAGTGTGACCCCCCCTCCCCCTCCCGATCGCCTGTCCGTTGACGATGGGTAGGAGAGTATGTGTGCGGGGCACGTGATCTTCGCCGTGCCGTGCGTGATGCGCTCTCGGTGGGGATTAAGCCGCGAGGGAACGCGATTCTCCAATATTTCTGGCGAGGGTGGAGCCGTAAATGCGCACGCACCTACCCGCCTGCTGCGCGACCCTGTGCGGGGTATGCCAAGACTACCTTTGCCTCTCTGTTCCGGCTTGTGTTTATTTGTTGTGATGTGGGAATGGTCCCTCCCTGTTTGTGGGATTGTGTGGTCTCTCAAATTTAGTAGGTAAGGTGAATCAAAAATAGGCAACTCCCTCTTTTCTCGCGCCCAGGCCACGTGTGTGGGTGGGAGCGGTCAGTGCCGGTCACGCCTCACGGCGATTCAGAACAGTAGCGCACGTCGCGGTGAACAGGAAAGCACTCTACTTTATAGAAAAGGTAGTGTCTCGGGCGACCCCCGTGCCGCGGGCGTGGATGAGCGTTTTGGTTCCTCATCTTGCGGGGGGTCCAGTGGACGTTTGCTTTTAGGCACAGAGAAAAGGCTGAGAACGCGTGGAGCAAGAGGCGGGTGTGGACGAGCTGCTGTGCATCAGCTCGGGGCGCTGCATGAGCAGCCTCCTGTAGTGCAGGTTGACGACGTCGGGGTCCACAAACACCGAGAGGCCTAGTCGCACGAACACGTCCCACTCTGCGCGCAGCAGGTCCCTGGGCTCGCGGTCCATCTCCCTGCAGATCGCGTCCCTCGCGCCGCGCAGGAAGTCCGCGGAGACGCGCGCGTCGGCGAACTTGATCGCCAGCCACAGGCACGCGGCGCCGTGCAGCTTGAGGGCGCTCCTGCGCGTCCTCCCCGTGCGGCAGAGGCGCTCGACCAGCGCGTAGGCCAGCGCCACAGAGCCCAGCTCCGCGTCGACGGCCCTCGCGGACTCGGCGATGCTGCGCTTGACCTTCTGGTACCGCCGCAGCGACACGCCCGTCTCGACGATCGCGGGGCACCGCAGCCTCCACAGCTCCTCGGCGTCCGCCTCCCCCGCGCGCGCCCCCCGCCTCGCGCGCGCCTCGGCGAGCGCGCGGTCGAGGTCGTCCTCGAGCGTCGTCATGTGCGTCGTCGGCGTGGGGTCCGTCAGCAGCACGCGCTTGTACGACAGCGACGGCCGCTTGGCCCGCGCGGGGGCGGGCGCCGGCACCGCGACGGGCGCCGCGCGCGCGGCGGAGGAACCGCGCGGCTGAGGGGAGGGGCGGCCGAGGGAGATGTGCGTCAGGAACGCAACGGCCGCCGTCCGGGTGTCGTCGGGTGAGGGGCCCGGTTCAGGTTCGTCCGGGTCGCCGTCGTCGTCCTCGTCACAATCGCATGGTGTGCACGTGAGGTCGGCACGCGCTAGCGCCGTTGTCATGCCCAGTCACTGCCGAAAGACGCAAAGCACGGGTCTGAGAAATTTATTTATTCTGACGGAAAAAACGCGAGAGAATCTTGTATCTGGTATCGGGCGCGCTGTTCACACAATTGACGCGGGCGACCCCCAGCGATGGGCACGGGTCCACCTCCCATCGCGTCACAGACAGCAACTTCTTGGTTGTCGCCCGAGCGGTTTGGGCGGTCCGGTTGGATTTCCGCTGACGACTCAGTCGCGGCGAATTGTCCAGTCTTCTCGTTACAACACCCGCACGTGGGCACTAGAGAGGCCCGCGGGCGCACTGTCGCGCTGGCAAGCGCCCCCGCCCGGTCCGCGCCAGCAGCCGCATTTCCCGATCGGGAGCGGAGACGGGGATGGTTCGCCCGTGAGCAAATGCGGTGGGCCCGTCCCAATATTTCCGGTGCAACAGAGCGCATCCGTTTCGGGCTTGCCGCCGCATCTGCTTCAGTGCGCAGCCGCGCAGCTGCCCTTCCGTGCTCTGCGTGCATCTGGAACTAGTGCAGGCGGGGGCTGGATGATCAGCGAATCTCTCAGATTCTTCCCAACTGACGTAACAAGGCTGCGAATCGTACCCGACGCAGCCAGCGTCAGACGCGTTGTTTCAACAAACGCAGTCTCCGCAACAACAGTCAAGAGGCACAGACAGGCCCCCTCCCCCCTCCCCTCGCACCGACCCCAAGCAAACCAGAAAAATGGCCGCCCCTTCCGCTTCCCCTTCCACCGCCGACATCGAGCGCGTCATCGCCGACATCGCCGCCACCGTGCTGGGCAGCCCTGCGCAGGGGTCGCCCAAGCCCGCGCGCGCCACGCCGGCGCAGGCGCGGCGCCACGTGTGCGCGACGGCGCGCGTGCAGTCGAGCACGATCAAGACGGACGCGGACCTGGCGCCGTTCCTGGACCACACGCTGCTCAAGCCCAGCGTGACGCGCGACGAGGTCCTGCAGGTGGCGCGCGAGGCCGCCGAGCACGGCTTCGCGACGGTCTGCGTCAACTCGTGCCACGTGGCCGACGTCGCGGCGGTGCTGGCGGGGTCGCGCGCCGTGCCGATCGCTGTCGTGGGCTTCCCGCTGGGCGCCGCGCTGACGTCTGCCAAGGCCTTCGAGGCCCGCGAGTCGGTCGCGGCGGGCGCGCGCGAGATCGACATGGTCATCAACGTCGGCTCGCTGCGCTCGAGGGACTACGCCTTTGTGCTGCGCGACATCGCGGCCGTCGTCGAGGCCAGCAGGCCGTACCCCGTCAAGGTCATCATCGAGACGTGCCTGCTCACGCGCGACGAGAAGATCGCCGCCTGCGTGCTGAGCAAGGCGGCGGGCGCGGCCTTTGTCAAGACGTCGACGGGGTTCTCGACGGGCGGCGCCACCACCGACGACGTGGCGCTCATGAGGGCCGTCGTCGGCGACGACATGGGCGTCAAGGCCTCTGGGGGCATCAGGAGCGCCGAGGACGCCAGGAGGATGATCGAGGCCGGCGCCAACCGCATCGGCGCCTCCTCGTCGGTTGCGATTGTCAGCGGCAAGAAGTCCTCGGCCTCGTACTAGGAGGGCTCAAGGGGCCCCTCATCCCTCCCCGCCCCTCCTCAGCCGTGACCTCCGACGCCCTCCTCCACAGACAGTCGCCGTTGGCGTATCGTATGGTATCGCCTCAACGGGGAGCTTGTGCGCTCTCAATATGAACAAGCAGACGGCATACCAGTGTGAAACTGGACTCGGGCGAGCGCCGTTGGGCGGGCGAGATCAATTTGCTGCAAATTGCGATGCAATTTAGCTGGTGACTGGTGTCGGTTGCGTGGCCTGCGCGCTCCTAGCCCTGCAGCAGGTGCGGGAGCACGTAGTAGCGGAGGCCCAGGGCGCCAGCGCAGCACACGGCCTGCAGCAGCAGCAGGATAACAACGAGGTCGCTCTCGCGTGTGGGGCCGAGGACGCGCAGCGCAAAGTTGACGAGGTTGAGGTGGGCGGGCCACACGGCCTCGAGCTTGCCCGTGTCCTTGTTGAGCCTCGGCAGGCGGTGCCTGGGGCACGGCACGATGCCGATCAGCTGCGGGATGCTCAGCGCGAAGTTGAACAGCTGCGGGACGAAGAGCAGCAGCAGCGTCTTGGTGAAGTGCCCCAGGATGCCCGCGACGGCGATGGTCATGCCCGCAAAGTACGTGTACGAGTCGCCCACGAAGACGGCGCTCGGGTACCAGTTGAACGCGAGCAGCGCCAGCGACGTCGCCGTGAAGGGCGCGATGAGGAACAGCGAGACCGTGTGCGCGCGCGCCGCGTCGTGGCCGGCGGCGATCTCGGCGGCGTTGCAGACGGCGATGGCGACGGAGATGACGACGCTCTGGCCGACCTCGAGGCCGTTGATGCCCGCGTAGATGTTGATCGAGTTGGTGCAGAAGATGACGATGAGCGCCATGGCCACGTGGTACAGGTACCCGAGCCCCACGACGCCCAGCCCCAGCGGCAGCGCCACGTCCGTCGGCCCGCCGTACGCCGCGAGCACCGGCAGCGTCGCGACGGCGCTCAGCAGGATCTTGTGGCGCCAGCGCAGGTCGAGCACGTCGTCGGCGAAGCCCAGCATCAGCATCAGCGCCACCGACAGCAGCCCCGCCTCGTAGTAGTCGCCCGCCGCCCCGCCCCCCTGCGCGCCGTTGGCGAACAGCGGCTGGAACAGCACCGCGCAGATGATGTAGACGGTCCCCGCGACCACCCCCAGCGACTCGGGGCTGCGCGGGTGGCGGCGGTCAGAGGCCAGGCCAGCGCGACAGACGGGTAGGGGGTGGAGGAGATGGTGGTGGAGGGGAGGGCGCACACGAGGGCGTCGGTCGTCTTGTTCAGGTCACGCCCGCCCAGGCGCCGCGCGAGGCACTTTGGCATCACGCCGGGTATGACGACGACTGTCGTGATGTACCCCGCCACCTGGCAGCGGGCGGGACAGGGCGCCGGTCAGCAGCGGGGAGGAGGAGGGGTGGTGGCACGGACAGAGATGGCTGCGAGGACAACAAAGTCGGGGCGCAGGGTAGACACTCCGCGCGGGCGGAGGGACGACAGGGCGGCCGCCAGGGCCAGCACGATCGACCCGAACACAAGCTTGCGCGTCAACATCGCGGGCCCCGCCCAACAGCGTTTTGAGATCTGACCTTTGGCGAAGGTCAGCGACACGTGCGCACCAACAAAATCACGGGGTTTCAATATCTCGCTGGTATCTCGGGCACTCGGGATAAGCGGAACAGGAAATTGGGTTCTCTGCAACGCCCGTGGCCGGTTAATTGATCGCCATCCGAGACGGCGAAAGGAGAGGCTTGAACATGACCGTTCTTCCTGCTAGGGACACAACAAAAGCACACGTTTGTTGTTGAAATTAATGTGTGTTTGGAGTCTTATTCTCTTGGTGAATGCTCTCTACCAATGTGAATTCTGTAATTCAACGCTAATTGTAAACTGACAATAAAAGACACTGGGGGTGGGGATGTTCCTCCGCGGCTAGCTAGTTGGTCCTGAGCGGCATTGCATGGTGCGGGATGATGTTGACGTCGATCACCTTGCAGAGGATCTCGACAAAGTCCTCGGGGCCAACGCACGTCTTCGCGTCGGAGCCGTTGATCGACGAGTACGGCACCAGGAACCCGAGCACGCAGCTCTCCTCCTTCTCGCCGTTCATCCCCGTGGGCGGGTCGTAGCGCGTGACGTTGTTGCACATCATGTACGAGATGTTCTTGGGCGACCACGACTTGGCCAGCGTGGCCTGGATGTTGGCGTTGGACAGCACCAGGTCCGTCGTCGGGAGCTCCGAGCTGACGACAGGGACGAGGGCGGTCGTCTGCTCGTCCATCTCCTCCAGGGCCTCGGCCTTCTCGATGATGACGGCGGACGGCGCGGGCTCGGCGGCGCTCTGGATGGTGCGCTGCTGCTGCTGCGGCTGCGGGACGACAGTCGCCGACCTCGTCACGAGTCGCGGGGAGTGGCGCCCGAACGTGATGCCGGCCATCCTACGATCGCCGTTCATCTGGGCGTTGAAGAACAGCCCGAACGAGAACAGGACAACCTGCACGCATCAACGACTGGTGAGTACGGTTTTCCTCGTGTGGGGTGTGGGGAGGTGGGGAGGTGGGGGAATGAGGGGCAGTCAGAAAAACTTTTCCTTCGTTCCACCATCCGCGCACTGCGCCCGAGCTATCGGGCACAGGGTCTGGCCACAACGTGTTTGTTTATCATCACACCGCCCCCCGCCCAGTCCCAAGACGGCGTCCAAATAGCCGCTGTGCAAAAAAAAGGGCGGGAGATGGGCGTACCAGAGCGCAGACACCCGCTGTCTTGAGGCCGCGCGCCATCGGGGGCGGGCGGTGCTGGAACTGGTGCATCTGCTGCACCTGGTGCTCCTGCTGCAGGAGTATCTGCTGGACCTGGTCGGGGATCGGCAGCTTCACGTGGGGCACCGGGAGCATCGCCGGGGGCACCGCCACAAACGGCTGGAACGCCACCACCGGCCTCGGCTGCGGCTGCGGGAGCTGTACGGCGGGCTTGGGCTGGGACTGGGGCTGGGGCTGCGGCTGGGGCTGCCGTTGCGGGGCCGGGGCGGGCGTCGGGGCCTCGTGGTCGGGCGTGTGCTGGTCGTCCTCCTCCATCACGGGCATGACCACGGGGGGCATCGGCGTGGGCTCGGGGTACTTGGTCTCGGCGAGCTCGGGCATCGCCGCACAGGCCTCCTCGATGACGCGCGTCAGGCGCCGCACGTTCTCCCGCAGCGCCTCGGTCTCTGCGCGCGACCTCGACAGCTCGTACTTGGTGTTGTGGTTCTCGGCGCTCAGCTCGCGGATGGCGGCCTCGAGCTTGTCGACGTAGTCGCGCTTGCGCTGGCGCGAGAGCTGCGCGGACTCGCGGTTCTTGACGAGGCGCTTGAGGCGCTTGAGCTCGCGCTCCTCGGGCGCCGTCAGCGTGCGCGACTCGCTGAGCTGGTGCATGTAGTTCTGCACCTCGCACGACGACATCCGCAGCAGCGTGTCGCGCGGCAGGCGCACGCGCAGCGCCGCTGGGTCGGCGGTGTCCTCGTCGTCCTCTGTGGCAAAACACGGACAAAAGACGTGACCGGAAACAGGGGCGCGTCAGTAACACTGGAAAAAGCACAGGCGAGAAAAAAGCCTGGTGACGTCATGCGCAAAAGTATGGAAAACGAGGACGATCCCGGGGAGGTCGCATTGTGCGGCGGGGATGCGGGCAGGAATGATTCGGGTAATTTTCGAGGAAAACAACACAGGGAGCGGAGCTGTCACGTGCCTCTCTTCCGCTTGCCCCTCCGCTTCTTCTCCGGCGCGGCGGTCGCGGCGATGGGCAGCATCGAAACGGGCGCCATGGCCGCCGCCGCCGCCCTGGCCGCCTCGGCGGCCGCCTGGGCCGCAGCGGCCGTCGCGGGGCTCATGTAGACGGGCTCCGCCTTGATCTCCTCCTTGATGCTGAGCACCACCGCGCCTCTACACCCCCCAACAGATTCCAATAACCCGCCACCGCGCTCAGTCTTTCAACAACGGCGGCGAGAGCGAGTTGGGCGGGAAGCGGGGGTGGGGGGGAAGAGGGCTGCTGCGCACGGATCCAGCGGGGAGGAGCCGACGAGGGAGGGCGAGGAGCCCGCGCTCGAGATGGGCGACGCGGTGCCGGGGCTGAGCAGCGGCTGCTGGGGCGACAGCGGGGGCTGCTGCTGCTCGTGCTCGTCGCTCTCCGACTGCGCGGCGGCGGGCTCCTCGGGCGCCGCGGCGTCGCAGGCGGCGCACGCGTCCGAGGCCCCGTCAAAGTCCTCGGGGCCCCACATCGAGCCGTCCATGGGCCCGAGCCCGAACCCCTCGATGAGGTGGTCGGACATCATCAGGTCGTCATCGACGAAGTCCATTTCTTGAGGCTGCTCTGTATGCGCCGTTGAAACGGGCGCGTTTACGTGTCGCGGGGCGACGGAGGGCTCGGGGACAGCGGCGGGGGTGTGGCGGAGGGGCGGGTGGGTTCTCTCGGGGTGGTTATTTTGCCCACCGAACGCCTCGACAAAAGGAGGGGGTTTAAACTTGTGATATTTCGATTGTTCCGACTAAGGTGCAGTCGAATCTTACGTCAAAGCCGCCACATGAGGTGGGTGACTGTGCCCAGCGTTTCTGCTCAATTGATCGACGTATTTCCGGAGCTGCGCGGCACGCGCCCCCCACGAGTGGCGCGGCCCGCGAGGCTGGCGCCGGTGCACGATCATCGGTATTGTCATTATGAGAAATAGCCGTTTTCGACGAAAAGCCGCATTTTCATTTGTGTATGGGATCCATGGACCCGGCAAAAAGTAACGCACAGTGAATCACCCCTGCCAAACAAGGGAACTAATCCAAAGAGATTCAGTAAGTCGTCAGCACTCGGGGTGCAGATAGACAGAAAGCCAGTTCTATGAAAAGCCACATACAAGCCAGTGTGGAGGACTGGAGGGTCGTGCGGAGGGGGGAGAGCACCAGCGAGGCAGGGGGGTCCGCAGGCGCTACTGGAACGCCGACGCCTTCTCCTTGAACGCGGCGCGCGACGCCGCCTTTGCCTCGCGCTCCTTCTTGACCTGCTCGCGGTACTCCCTGTCCTTCTCCGACACGCTGTCGTTGAGCTCGGCCGCCTTGGCCTCGAAGAACCCTGCGCGCGCCCCACCCCGCCAGTCGTCGCGTACCCGCTCGGCGTGAGCCCTCGCAACCCACCCAAGCGAAACGCAAACTGCTCACCCTTGGCCCCGCCGACGCCAGCGGCCGACACGTCAATCGAGGCAGCGATCGCCTTGAGGCCTGCGCGCAGTGCGGGAAGCAGTCAGGGGCCTGGAGCGCAGGGGGAGGCGGGGGTGGTGCCGGGTTGCCTTCGCTGTGGAGTTTGCCCGTCTTGGCGTAGCGGAAGATGAGCAGGAACTCGCGGTAGTTGATGACGCCGTCCGTGTCCTCGTCCACCTCCTTGATCATCGCCTTGAGCCCCAGGTGCGTCTGCGGCATCTGCTCGGGCGGGTCAGCGAGCGGAGGAAGGGGGCTGCGCGTGTGCCTGGAGGTGCTCCATCATGTACTTGAGCTCCTCCAGGTCGAGCACGCCGTCGCCGTTGCGGTCGTACTTGCGGAACATGTTCTCGAACTCCTTGAGCTCGGGGATGGAGAACTCGCGGAACTCGCCGCGTGCCGCCTGGAACGCCTTCGCCGGGTTCAGCTTCACTGCGGGCGCTGCCATTCGTTCGGGGTTGACTGTGCTGACTGAATAACGGTTTAGATTTCTTAAGAGACCGCAGATTCGTCCGGGCAGTAGATATTGACATGACAGCGTTCCGGAACTCATCATTCGCGTGATACTCGCGCTCGCGCCCACTAGGCCTTTTTGTGTTTCTTGTGGTGGTGCCCCTCCGTTCCATCTGGCGTGCTGGAGTAGGGCTCTGGCGCCCTCGCGGTTGCCGACAACGGGGCGCAGAGACCGGGCTCGACTACGCCGACCGACGCCATCCTGGCACACTCGGTCTCCACGTCCACCTTGACCTCCAACACCGCGTCGCAGCACGGCGTCTCGGGCGTCGCACGGGGGTCGTGGAGCAGCGTGTAGATCTTCCCTGACAGCGGCGAGTACGACGTGCACGCCACCAGGTCGTCCGAGGCAGCGACCTGCGCAATGGCTGCCTGGCACTCGGCAGCCGCGCCCGCCTCCACCTGGAGCGCAGCCTCGTGCTGGGCGAGCCACGAGTCCTTCTGGTCTGCGATGCGTGCCACCTGGTCGAGCAGCGAGGCTCTGCGGGCGACCACCGCGGCAGCTATCCGATCAAACGCCTGGTTGATCTCGGAGCACGCACGCGCACGAGACTCGGAGGAGGCAGTTCTCGCGGCAGACACAGAGGCGAGTGCGGACTGCACGGCCTCGCGACGCCGCGAGCACATGCCGTCCTTCTTAACGAGCTTGTGGCGAATGTGCCTCGCAGCCTCGGACAGCGGCTCGCATTTGTGCGGCTGTCCATGCGCGTCTCGATGCCTACTGTCATCTGCATCGACAATGAGTGAAAGGGAACGCAACCGCGGTGGGCTCACCACCGAGAAGACATAGAGGACAGACAGGCTCGTTCTCGACGAGGCACAGCATGTCCAGCTCCTTCCCGTGCGTCCTGCACCACCGGTCAACTCTGGGAACGCATCGCGCGGCCTCGCTGGACTCGCCTCCGCTCAAGGGAACCAATACAACCTGTGGAGGCAATCAGTATGTATGCACAAGTGCACAACAAGTCCAAGAACCTCGTGCCCCGCGAGCTTCTTGTGTAGAGCTGCCACAGCCTGCGCACACGCCTCGGAGGAGCACACCGACGTCGTACAGCCACTGCACCGCGCAGTCGCGGCCCCCGAGCACACATCGCACTTGGCGCTCGCTCCAGAGGGCACACATGCGGGGGCAGCCCTCGGCCGTGCGTCGACCAGCTTGGCCACTGCCAGATTGCGCCGCAGGGTCGAGACACCGGCCCCAGCGGGCACCACCGTCTGGTAGCGGCACAGGGGGCACGTGATGGGCACGGGCTCGGTGGGCTGGCACCTGGCAGCGGCGATCTTCCAGATGCCCAGGGCGCAGGGCTCGCGGCACAGCGTGTGGGGCGTCGGGCACTCGAGGAGCACCGGGTCGCGGAGCGTCTCGAAGCAGATGGGGCACAGAACGACGGACGCAGCCATCTCGGCCCTCTCCTTCGACAGCTCTTCGCCCTCCGACGCGGCAGTGCTCGCGCTCTGCTGCTGGGGCGGCTCTGGCGCCGCAGTTGTGGTGCCCCGCTCTCGTTCTCGTTGGGGCACCGCTGGTGCGGGCGGCGACCGCGGTGGCTCTGGCGGAGCTCGCACGGACACCACTACAGCTGGCGGCGAGCTGCCCAGCCGGGGCCGTGGCGGAACAACAGGCTGTGACGACTGCGGCTGCTGCTGCTGCTGCGGTGCAACTGACCGCCCGGACGACGACGCGGCCGCTCCCATCCGGTTCGGAAGGTGTTCTTGGCTGGAGAGGAGGAGGACAGGATTCTCTGATTTTTATCACTCGTCCAAAAATGGAGCACAGTGGTTCCTCCTCGGTGGCTCCCCTCGTCGATACGGCCACGGACGGAGAGGAGCTGGTGTCTCGCTCAGCGTTGACTCTGAGGTACTCGGTCCCGGACCTCGAATCCGCGTACCAGAATGACTCTTTGCGATCCTCGCTGGTGCGCGTCCGCGTGGGCCTCGCACTATACGCAGCCTTCCTTGTGCTCCTAGGGCCACTGCTGTGCATTGCGAACAGAGGCGTCGAGGTAAGCGACACTACCCCGCGAGATGGATGCTGATGGTCGCCCCCAGGGACTGTTCTTTGTGTCGAATGCCAACGTGCCAGTACTGCTGGTCTGCTTCTGTGTCACGTGGTCCAAGCGCCTCAGGACAAAGTTCCTCGCCCCGCTGTGCTGCCTCTCCGCAGCGGTCGGGTGGGCGAGCATACTCGTGTCGGCATCGCACGTTGTGCAGCACGCTCATCCGGACGGGTTGCACGGGGTCGTTTGCCTCTGCCTCGCAGGGCTGCTCGGGTGCCTTCGAATAGCGACACGTCTTCCGTTTTTGTGGTACTGCCTCTCGGTGGCCGCCGTTGTCGTGGTGCATATCTGCGTCGTGTTCTCCACTGGCTGGTGGTCCCGAATAGCAGCGGACGCGGTGTCGGTAATCGTAGCGCTAGTCGCAGTCTCTGCACTTCTTGTTGCATGTGCGTGGGCCGAAGAGCGGCGGGAGAGGGACCTGTGGTATGGACTGTTCCTCAAGGTGTCGGAACTCGACCGCATCGAGCGCGAGATGACCGAGCTGCGCGACGAAATCGACAAACTCAGGATGGACGAAGACGAGGATGGCAAAGAAGCTGATCTCGACAGCCCAGTGGAAAAGGTGCTCGCCATACTGAGAGAGGTGAAGGATATCGCTGCCGGCGGTGTGGATACCCTGCAGGAATCGAGCGAGGCAATACAAGAGAAAATGCTGTCCGCCATTTCTACACTCACTAAGCATACGGACCTCTTCACCGCGGATCTTGGAGAGCAGATCAAAGAGCAAAAGATCGGTAAGTGCTCGCCTAGAGTGTGCCGTCTTATTCGCACAAACAGCAATCGACGACGAAACCGCGCAGTGGCTTCTCAGTGAAATTGCCACCAAGAAGGTGGGCCAATCACTATCGAGATCACAAACCGAAGCAGAGAGCGTTTACATACAATCAGCTGAACCAATTGCCGAACTCTTGTGCGTATCTTCTCGAGCTACCTCCTACTAATTTCCGCTCAGACACGAGGAAGAAATCAAGAGGTGGGACTTCGACATTTTCAAATTGCGGGACACAATCGGGAGTGCGCAACACTCAACGTATGAATGGTAGTCTGATAGCTTGCGTACAGTGAAAAACGTGTTGATTACAATGGCCGGCTCTGTACTCACAGCCACCCGGCTTCCAGAGGCCCTTCAAATCAGCACATTGAAGCTCAACAACTTCATCACCAAGATCGCAGAGAAGTACAACGACAATCCCTACCACAGTCAGCTACATGCTGCCGACGTTCTTCAGACGCTGTTTTGTCTTCTCGATTGCCTTGCCGAGGGGTTCGTTCCGTTTTTTTACATATAAAACCGACAGCACGAAGTGCAGTACCCTCGGACAGCTGGAGCGGTTTGCACTGATAATGGCTGCTATCACGCACGACGTGGACCACCCAGGAACGAACAACGCATTTCAGGTCGCAACTCGGTCGCCTCTGGCTCTCCGCTATAACGACAAATCAGTACTCGAGAACCATCACGTCTCAACAGCGTTTTCTGTTGTCTATAACGAGGAATCCTGCAATTTCATGTCAACGCTATCCCACAAAGAGTACGACCAATTCCCTGCCACAGGATTTACATATTCCAAAACAGCCAACGTGAATTGCGATCAATGTGGATTGACCTTGTACTTGCTACTGACATGAGCCACCATCTCGATCTCATATCCCGGTTCAACATGAAGGTCAAGGCTGGGTTCGATGCCTCACGGCAGGAGGACCGCTTTGTGTTGATGCAGCTGCTTCTCAAGGTGTCCGATGTCAATAATGTTGCCAAGCCGTTCGAGATATACAACAAGTGGACAGAGCAGATCACGCAGGAGTTCTTCAGTCAGGGAGATAAAGAGCGAGACCTCGGGTTTCCCATCAGCCCTTTCATGGACCGCAACCAGCCGAACCCCGCAAAGAGTCAGGTCGGGTTCATCGAGTTTGTCGGAAAGCCTCTATTCAGCGCACTGTGTTCTGTCGTCACCCCGGCTGCAAGGCTAATTTCGGATCCAATGTCAAGGAACCTGGCCCACTGGAAGAGCCAACTGGCACCGCCACCCCCACGCCCAGGGAAGAGCGGCACCAGCACACTTCGCGTCCAGGCGACTGGGGCAAAGAGGGGAACATCAGCAGGACGTCCAACCGAGGCTGTTGCACCACCGAGGAAGTCAGCCCTGCCAGCAGAAGCCCGGGGTCGACACAGGATCAAGAAGGTGGCTCCGACGGGGCTACCGCCAGCAAAGGGAGTGGCCCCCGTTGTCAAGAGGGCAGCACCGAGCAATCTGGCAGCATCGAAGGCAAAAAACAGGATCTCAATGAAGCCGAGCGGCACCCAGACACAGGGAGCAACATCACGCAACACAAACGCCAACAAATAAACTAACATTTCACAGTTTGTTGATAACGACCCAGACAGATCTCATTGGCCCAGGTAGTTCCCCACTCTTTCTTTGGCAAGCTTCACATAGCGGTTGTTTGACTCAACACACGTCAGCCAATCCTGTCGAATCTCGTTGCGAAAAGACACAATTCAGCAGCACTCCAGCATGTCGAGCGGAGAGCAGGTGGTCCTGAGCCGCAAGGGCAGCAAGTTCTTCGTGGTGTGCAACGCGCGGGTGAAGAAAGGACTGGCGGTGTCGTGCCACGCCACATCACAGCATCGCGATGACGCGCGTCCGTGACGACCGGGATTCGTCAGAGACGGCCTTTGAAAAATTCAGTTGTTGCTGGGTCAGACCTGGCCTGCGGCGCCAGTTGCACGAGTTCCACACCGAGACGCGATTCACGCCGGTGCTGGCTCTCGACGGGACATCTCCACTGTGGCACGGTGGCCCACGACTAGGTCGGGACACAACACAGTGCGGTCTCAGCACGCAGCGCGACCGACGCTCGCACGGGGCGTGCTCAGAGGCATCAATGCGACCATGCCATCTCCTCACCCACCCCCATAGGAAATGGCACACAACACAGGTCGGACCTGGCAAGCGTTCACGGGAACTGGGCCCCGGGCCAGCTGTTGAGAGGGCGTGTTGGGGGGACAGACTCAGATGGAGATCTTGGCGCCGAGCATCTCCACAAACTTGCGCATCCACTCGGGGTGCGCGGGCCACGCCGCAGCAGTCACGAAGTGGCCCGACACGACCGCGTTGCTGAACGTGGCGTCGGGGGCCACCGAAGTCGCGCCAGCGATCTCCACCTCTGCCACGCCAGAGAATGCAACGCCAAGTCAGTTATCTCCTACAAATTATGTGCGCCCGGAGGGAATCGAACCGGGGCCGCAGGCGGGGAACGGGCAGATCGACCGGCCGCGGATGACACCGGCAGCGGAGAGGATCTGCGGGCCGTGGCAGACCGACGCGATGGGCTTCTTGGCGGCGTCGAACTCGCGGGTGATCTCGAGGACGCGCTTGTCGAGCCTGAGGTACTCGGGAGCCCTGCCGCCGGGGATGACGAGGCCCACATAGTTCTGCAGCACGCGCCACGTCAGAAATCCAAAGGGAAATTCCGGGAAATTTCCACGAACGGCCGTGTTGACTTCAGCGAACGTCGCGCTGAGGACGAAGTTGTGGCCGCGCTTCTCCGAGTAGGTCTGCTCGCTCTCGAAGTCGTGGATGCACGTGGCGACCTTGTCGCCGGCCTTCTTGTTCGGGCAGACGGCGTCGACGACGTAGCCCAGCATCGTCAGCATCTGCGCACGCAGCAAAGATGCTCAGACAGGGGAACCATCTCGCTGGAGATCCGTTACCTGAAACGGCACCATCACCTCGTAGTCCTATGCGTGTGTTGTGCGCGGGCAACGCGTCAGGTGGAGAGAGAGCGTGTGGGCGGGGCGGCAAGAGAGCGGACCTCCACGTAGTCGCCGACGAGCATAAGGATCCTCTTGGCCATGTTGAGTGCGGTGCGCGCAGCGTGTGCTTAACAAACAACTGTTCGGTTGAGCGAAATGATTTGTTGTGTTGATTTTGCGTAATCAGATAAACCACCATGATATCTAGATATCATGCCGGTTTCTCGTTCTGCTGTTCCCGCATTCCAAACTTTCACATCGTCATCTCCAGTATTCGTAAATCAGGCCAGTCAGGACAGATGGATCATAATTGGTCCTGTGATGACCATAACTGCTCCCATTTTCTTTTTCTTAATCTCTTCAAAATTCTGCAACTCATTTCCTAGATTCTCCAGCCAGAGAACAAAAAGTTTGAAAGAGACTGGTCCAGCTTGTTTCTGTACTTGTACAGCTGCAGCTTCATCTGTTATGACCAGTTCAGTGTTACTTGAAAAGAGAAAAAGCCCTCTTCTTCATACAGAGTACATGTTCTGCCTATACCACAAGTTGTGGGGGACACACCATATGTGCCAGGTACCCATGTGAGTATCACAACAACTTATAATGGGAAATTAGAAGAAGCATTATAAATGTTAAATACACTCTGGGAACTATAGACTATGGAATAAGCATTTAAATGAGCCCTGGAGCATGAATGTAATATAAATTTGACAGGGAAAACACTTTCTTTTATAACAAGAAAGAAGCAGTATCACAGCAGAAAACTGCAGAACTATATGTGTATCTGTATTGTTTAACCCACAAATTGCAGCAGACAATTATTAAGTATGCCAGTTATCCTATGGGTTCCATGAGTACCTAAAACAGTAAAAGAGTGGAAGATGTACGCACAAATGCCAAATAAATACCTGGAACGGATAGGTAATGAAATGAGCGTTCGAATGAGCCCTTGATCATGAATGTGGGACAATGTGACAGAGTAAAACCTCTCTTAAATGCCAAGGGAAAAGCAATACTGCAGCAGAATAGTGCAGGACCACACAGATACCGTGCGGCTTTAACCAAAAAAGAATGATCAGAAGAGGTGCAGTGTACTGTGTGAGTACTGGAAAATTGCCTTTCTCTTCTCTTTTGTCTTCTACAATGACTGCTTATTGCTGCATTCAGTGTGGAGTAGTCTGCAATGGCATTTCACACCTGGCACACATGTATTCTATGTTTCTGATATGGTGGTTATTAAAGCAGTATCATGAGAATGAGAAGGGCCCTTGTTGGAGTGTCAAGCATGCAGTAAAGTACGTAGGCTACTTGCTCTATCTCAGTGGCCCAGGCTTGGGCCAAGGATAATAGATCCAGCAGTTCTGAGGACAAGCCAAGGTCTAATTCTCCAAATCAGACTTCAGCCAAGGAAGATACAACATCATTCAAACCTCACAGAAGCATCCAGTCAAGGGCTCTGCACACCTGACACAAAGGCTTAAGAGGGCTCATATTGATATCTTTGCACAGTGCAGTACTGGCTGCATGCTGCTGGCCTGAACTGGAGCAGGCCAAAGAGGAAGTTAATGCTCTCTACAATGCATCAGCAAGATTGTGTTCTCTTTGCCCAGTCAAATCAGAATTGGAACTGGTTCCATATGCTCTTCACTTATGAGGCTACATTCGAGCTGAACAGGCCATCTGTGATAGTATGACAGAGTAAGGCACACCTCAATGTGGCCCGTCAGGTTAAGCATTCATACAAGGTTCATGTATGAGGTTGATTTTCGAAGAAAGGATTTGGGCCCTTCATTCATTCGCTGGAATTCTCAATTCCCAGAGAATGCATGGAATCTAAAAGAACTACCTTCTGCCCTCTGCAAAGAAGCTCTATGGAAGGAAGAAGAAGAACTGGTTCCTGCAAGAGGACAACAATCCAAAGCACAAGAGCAGGTTTTCATGTGCTTGGACAGAACTACCAAGAAGCTCTGTGCCTATCTGCATCAGGAGTGGAGGAATCTGTCTGAGAGTTGTGCTGTTGCACTGGCAAATTCTATGGAGTGTCACCTGGCCCTAGTGAAAGAAGTAAAAGAAGACTTTATTTACTACTGATATCAGGATTTCCCTCTTGCTTTTCAACACAATTGGTAATTCCAAAAAGACCTTATGTTTCTGAATTTTGGGAACCTGAAACTTCTGGCTAGTACTGCACATGTTGTAGAGTACAACAGTCATTGCACAAGGGATCTCCATTACTTCCTGGGCTGATCTGTAACAGTAACTTGCTCAGTGTCAGAGCACACTGTAGTCATGATGGGCATGACTTTGTTGATCCTACACAGGACCAGCATGCACATGTCTTTGTAGTATGCTGCTGTCTTGACTTTACAGATACTGTTCTTATCATTCACCACAGAGTGCAGAACATGAAGAATGCCTGCCTGATGGGTAGGAATTTCCATCAAAGGGGCAAAATCGTTACAAATATAATCAATAGCACATGTTCTTAATATCAGAAGCTCTTGTATGCATTTGAAGCACGATTTCACAGAAATTTTTCAAATCAAGTGATTTGCAAAAAAAAAGGTGGTATGTGCTGGTGGCACATCTTGGCTGTCAACTAAGCCAGTGGTACAGTGTATGTACCTTGAGTTATCTGTCAGCAGTACAATTTATTTGCCAGAACTTTATATCATTCGGAAAATTAACAACTTTGCAACAAATAGAGTTGTTCTAAAAATTCTTATGTGACCTGAATATAAATGCACTTCTGAGCTTATATCCTCATGGGCCACCAATGACGACTCATGCTCTTAATAGCAATTTAATGATTTTTTTAGATTTGACTTAATTCCCACCCATTCAGTATGCTGGCCTGCTGGCTGGCCACTGATCAAACGGACAGCTCTTTCTTTACTTCATCAAGAAGGTTATCATGTCAGACAAGCAGTGGACGATTACCTCACATCCAAGCAGAAGGCCCTTCTTATCCTTAAAGTCTGGTCGGAACACAGGATCATGTTCCCAAGCTTGAGGCCCTCAGCTTCGAGCAGCTGCATGTTTGTTCTGCAGCCACTCGATGTTGAAGTCAATGAACTCATCATTACGAAGCTTGTAAGTGCTTTCAGGAGTGGTACACTGCTCAATGCAAGCTGTTCAATTGAGCACAATGAGCCAGCAGTCATCAAGTTCCACCTGAGGATGCTCATGCCCATCCACCTCATCTGAATGATAAAGTTGGTCAGAGATCGTGTCCGAGAGCATCCACTTGGCCTTGAGCATTGTGGTCTCACTGCTGTGTGGAATGAGATTGTGTTCTCTGTTGATGACCTTCTCAATCGTTGCCCCTCTCCCTGTCCGATTATCACCCAGTTCCAATCCCGTACAATGCTTCATTTTGGCCGTCTTTTGCCATGGCCGAGAAATTTGCATTGCAGTACCCACACAGGCCAAACCGCAGTATTTCGTGGTACTGCGGATCTGCATGGTTTTGCCCGTTAATTCTCTTTTTACACAGGATGAAAAGGTGTACATGCACTTATCTCAACTATCTATTGGCAATCAGTAATTGTTAGTTATTTCATTATTTGTCTAACATTGGTCGACGTCATTTATAAAGAAAAAAAAGGGATAAACACTGTGTCATCTGAATAATAATTCTGATTGTAGACTGACCAGTTACCACAGTATTCCGACCCTCTGCTCGAGTGCCTCGTCTGGCACACTTGACGGCTTTACATCCACCAGCACTGCGTCACCCATAACTGGCAACGACGGGGCCTTGGCGTCATCCTCGAAGGATACCTCTGCCTCAGGCGCTGGCGGGAAACAGATGCTGCAGTCCAATGTGCCCCTAGGCAGCTTTGCCTCTGCAGCCACTGCCATGCCCCCTTCGAACAAGTGCGCCGGGACGGGGACCCCCGAGGCACCCCTCGGCGACGAGACCTCCGGAATCTCTGCATCGCCCTCGGACAACTTGGGCTGCGGAGCTTGTGGTATCTCCGCCGCGGTGTACTGGGGAGTTGTGGCGCCGAGCGAGTCCGTGAGAGTTCTCGGCCCGAGATGCGAGTCGCGCTGGCTCTCCGACTCCTGCAACGACGACTCGGACGACTCGGTTTGGCAGAATCTCGGCGAGAGCGACTTCGCCAGAGCCTCAACAGACCAGGGAGGGATGACACTGCGCCGGATGGCGACGTTTTCGACAGTAACCAGCGCCCTGCGCGCCCTTCCGGGGTCTCTGAGGTCCTCGAGAGTGATACCCTCGTCGTGGGCCACAGTGCGCCAGACCTCGGCGTGGTCCTTGATGCTCAGGAGGGTCCTCTTGCGCGGCGTCATCTTCTTCTCTATGTTTTCGGGCAACCTGTTCACGGTCTTGCTGAGCTGCTCCAGCCACGACGTAACCGACCTAACCTGCACAAGCGTGATGTCGCAGTTCGCGTCGAGGGCTCTGAACGACTCGGTGAACGCGCCCACAAAGCTGCAGTACTTCTTGCGCTCAACGAGGACTGCCAGGCGGAGCTGGTCCAACGAGAGGTTCTGGGCCTCGGTCATCGCGCTGTTCACCTTACACAGCGCATCCTTAAGAGCCTCAGACTTCTTGCTCGCGGCCACACGGGCGACTTCCTCGGCCTTGTGCACTTTGAGCTCGGCCTCGCGCCTTTGCTTCTGGAGCTGGCGGGCAAACTCCTGAAAATGGAAATGAGATCTGCACATAAGATTCACCGGAAGGGATTATCGTACGGGGAGCTGCTCCTTCTCGGCGTTGAGGAGGTCCTTTACCTGAACGATGAAAGAGGACAGAGTCGTCATCGCCTGCGGGAGCACTGAGTTGGGCTGAAGGGGAAGAGGAGTCGAACCCAGTCGACCTTGCTGCGCTCCATCTCGAAGACGACCCCTGCGACGTTGAGCAGCCCCTGCTCTGTAGGCGCAAAGAGTCATTGGAACAATCCAATCGGATAGGGCAACGGGCTGCAAGCGAACCGATGTCGATGTGGCTCTGGTTCGCGGCAACCTGCCGGACGAGGTTGGAGACCTTGAACCCCAGCTCTGAGGTAACTGCGGGGAAACATCAATGAACGAACCCGGAAATAGGGGGTGACTCACTGAGCAGAGCCCGTGAGTATTGCTCTGCAGCCGCCACGACCTCCGCAATCCTCTTCGAGTTGTTCTTCATGTTCTGCGTACGTGCTCGTCAGTGTGGGATGGCGGTGGGCAGTGGCTCCCTCGGGACAGATCACTTAACGCCCCAACAAAACCGTTAAACGAACGGGCGTGGGATAACGGGATAGGGGAGGGACGGATAGTGTGTTAGAGCGGGATGGTGAAGGGCGCACAACGAGGATGCTGTGCGTCAGAGACGCGATATCGGTTTCCTCCTGTAGGGACCTCATCTTCGAGGACAGCTCTTTGCACTTGATTGTTCGGCGTATGCACGAAGCAACAGATATAGGTATCAAAACAGATAGAACGTAAAACAAACTGGGTGACGAAGTTATCCCTTTGTGTGCGAAGTTGCTCTCACCTGCTCACCTTCATGCCCTCCAGCAGGGGGGCCGCCGGTAAACTAATGAAGTTTGCTCTGATTCGGGACGGCTTGTGGGGCAGTCGTCTCCGGCAAGATACAGAGGATTGGAACTCCAACCAACTGACAGGTACAACAAATGCCGATTGGAAAATATCTGAGTCTGTTTTCTTAGCTTTGCGGCAGCTTGCATCCGGCGAACGGTGAGACGGGGAAAGGCCTCTCTGGTACGCGAACCTAAGGTGCAACATTGATTGTCTTTGCTTATCGTGCTCATCATCACGTGTCGAAGGTGGCCGCAAGTGCAGAGGCATTCGGCCGTGATCGCGGAAGAGGACACCAGACATCGGTGCAGCCCCGGTAGTTCCGCACCTCCTCGCCCCACCACCGATGACGCGCATCCACCACACACCGCAGAGCACCCACGGAAATGACCACCGGGATGGCAAATCCACAAGGTGCACTCGTCATCGGTCGCTCTGGCCTGATTTACTCGCGGCACCCTCTGTCCACACCCTATTTCACCGCTGCAATGCACACTCTCCTCATCATCACCACCGCGCTGCTTCTCACCTCGTTGGGAGCCATCGCTCGCCTCGAGGACACGGTCATACGCCCGGGGGCTGCGTGGCTCGACACCGCAGGCCGGAGGATCGAGGCTCATGGCGGGGGCCTGCTCCAGCAGGGGGACACGTTCTACTGGTATGGCGAGAGCTTCAAGTACGACCACGGCGACCTCAGCAATGGCGTCAACCTCTACACCAGCACGGACCTCGCGTCGTGGGCCTTCCAGGGCCCGGTCTTCCTCAACACTAGCATCACTGGTGTGGGGAGCTCGGGTCCCTTCAGGTGAGGCTCGATAAACACATTTTTGCAAGGCCGATTGGAAAACAGCAGATGTAGGGAATTCTTGTTGCTAACTGTTGTAAAACAACAGAATCGAAAGACCGAAGGTCCTGTTCTGCGAGAAGACGAGCACATACGTCATGTGGTTTCACCTCGACACAGAAAACTTCGCCCTGCAGATGGTTGGCGTTGCTACTGCGCGCTCTCCGAGAGGCCCGTTTTTGTGGCACAGGGGGTTCAAGCCCGACGGAGAGCCCAGCTATGACATGGGGTTGTTCAAGGACAGAGATGGCTCGGCGTACCTCGTCCGCAGCGTCCGCAACCAGTACACGGGGTTCTCGAAGCTCTCAGACGACTTCCTCAGCACAACTGGGATCGTCTCGAAGGGCCCCCGTGTCGAAGGCCAGGCTGTATGGCACGACGACGAGGCTGGGAAGTACTACCTGCTCGGGTCTCATCTGACGGGATGGTCTCCGAATCCCGCTGTTCTGGCAGAGACAAGTTCACAGTCAATCAACGGTGCCCAGTGGACCGAGATCGGAGACCCTGCGGGTAGCCAGACTACATTCAACTCGCAGCCCACCTTTGTACTGCCTCTCAGATTTGGCAACAAGAACCTGCTAGTGTACTGCGGCGACCGGTGGAACAAGGGCGGGCCTGGTGGCCTGCAGAGCGCGTCGTATGTGTGGCTTCCAATCACTCGTAACCCGATGGACAAGTACGCAAACTCCATCACAGTGCAGCAGTGCCAGAATGGGTCCCCTGCGCAAAAGTGGTCGCTGTCGGGTGATGGCACAGTTCGCAATGACGGCAGCTGCTTGGAGATTACCGACTGCGCCAGTGGCAATAGTGCCGCCCTTAGGACACAGGAGTGCCACCTTGGTGATACTGCTCGTTGCGGGCAGTCGCTCAACCAAGTTTGGAGCAGATTCTCAGATGGGAGGATTGTGTCTCGCATGAATTCGCTCTGCGTCGATGTTGCCAGCTTCTCGGGACCGACTGTCAGTATGTACGCGTGCAACGGAGGCAGCAACCAGAAGTGGGCCCTGAACGCCGACGGAACACTGCGCAACAATGGCCTGTGCCTGACTGCTGCACACCTCCCGTACGGAATAAAGTGGTTCGACGCATGGCGTATTGCCGACTTCATCTAGAAGCTCTGGCTGGCCCTCGAAGTGAGGCCCTGACGGTGATCCAACAGGCACTATCACACGAATGAGGGTATTACATCTTTGTCGCCAACTTGGTGTTGCTGTGAGGACACCTCAATGACGAGAAAAACAATGAGCTTCTCGTGTCACACGAACTGCCCCACCTTGCAAGTGGTGTCTTGCGGCGATGAAAGGAACAAGGGGCATCCATCACGCTATGCGGAGCAGAGCGTATCGAAGTCGGTCGCCAGCGCGGCGGCATAGCCGGTCTTGATCGTGGACAGAGGGCACCAGACGCTGGTGCAGCCCGCGGCGGTCAGGACGACCGGCGACTCGTTGTGCAGCACCTGCACGAGGGGCGCCCCGGTCTTGGACGTGGCCAGGACGAAGAACACGTTGGTCCCCATCTTGCTGATCTCGGACGTGCGCCAGACCCTCGCGTCCATCTGCGCCTGCGTCATCGTGGCCGACAGCGGGACCTCGTCGTGGTACAGGCCCAGCAGCGCCAGCAGAGGCATCACAGTCTCGGCGTGCGCGAACCTCAGGCGGGCGCGGACCGTCCCCCCGGCGACGACGTCGTTGAGGTGCGCCACGATGGCCTTCAGCAGCGGGACGGCGTCCATGTAGGAGAGCTTGTTGCCGTAGCCGCAGTTGATGTACTTGTCAATGTCGTCGGCGAACTCCATGGCCTTGGCGTCGGAGAGGTCGAAGAGGCTGCACCAGCCGTTCATGCCCACGCGGCGCCCGTGCACCAGCGTCTCGTACACGCAGAGGTCCCAGAAGTTCTGCACCATGCTGCCGCTCAGCAGCTGGGCGGTCGTCAGGCCCGTCTTGGTCGCCAGCTTGGGCGCGAGCTTGGCGTAGGTCGCGGTCTGGTACGCCGTCAGCGGGGCCTGGGCCGTGTCGTTGTCCTCGACAGAGTTCACGTAGGCCGTGCACTCCTCGAAGAACCTCAGCTCGCGGCCCGTCGAGTCCTCGTTGGCAGCGAACGGCGAGTACCTGAAGCCGCTCATCCTCAGCGCGCCCAGCCCGAACGCGACCGCCGTCTGGGCCGTCCTCGGCTTCTGCAGAAATGAACCCCGTGCACAGTTTCAGTCTGAGCTCCAAAGGCAAAACAGAGCCAGTAAGAGAAAAAGAGGGGGATCGGGGGCACGCAACGAAGGTGCAAGTCGCGACGACGGTGTTGGGGTTGTAGGGGAGGATGACTTCGTCGTAGTAACTGGCGATCCTGCTGCCGATGCCCATGAGCTCCTGGGCACCGCGCGAGCAGAGCACGCCGTCGTAGGTCGAGTCGAAGTCGTTGGTCCACGTCTTCATCCACGAGGGCAGCAGCGCCGCACGGTTCGCGGTCAGCAGCGTCTCGACCTTCTTGAAGCTCTTGACCTTGCCCGCGGTGGGGTAGCGCGACCCGTGGCGCCCGACGGAGCTCAGGGCGACAACGGTGTAGTTCTCGGGTGCGGGGTAGGGCTCCGTGGTGCCAGGAGTGTACGGCGTCCCAGTGCCAAAGTGGCCGCTGAGGTCGACGGGCAGGCTCCAGTACGGAGTCGCTGCGCAGAGGGCTGCGAACGCGGCGAGGAGTACGACGGGGGAGGCGTGCATTTGAGACGGTGCTTGCTCCTGCTGAGCTTAGGTTGTGATCCAATCTCCCACCCGGGAGCGTTTTATCCGCACCAGATTAATACTTTTCGCCCATGGAAATCTGCATGTTGAGATTTCCTCCAGAAACGCGGCACAGCACGCAGAGCATGCGGCCGGCGGTGCGCGCGCAAGGATGCTGCTAAGCACGCCGTGAGATCCGCCGGCATGAATGGAAAAAAGCGCCCGAAATAGAGCGCACGTGCGAAACACGCAATGCTGGTTAACCCGATCAAGCCTGGTTTCACTGTTGGTACGCAGTGCAGGATCGCGCTGACAGGAATGAATGTCACACAGCAGGCCGAACTCAGGCAACAGAAGACCTGATTCCGCCTACCCTATTGGGCAGAGCTTTTGTGCTGTTGCCGGGACAGCATTTGTCGTCCTGATACAGGTTGAGAGTCGTTGCACACAGACCTGCCCCCATGGTCCCCCCCCTCTCCTCTGCAAGGCTGGCGGACTTGCGGGACCATCATATCGAGTCTAGCGCTTTGGGAAGAGGCGAGCAGAGTATATTTAAACTACCGTGCGGGTGTTGTCATTCTACATGGCTTGGTTCAAGTCCGTGATCGGCGGCGACACGGTGTTGGGCTGCAGCTCGACGCACGAAGCCTTCTCCACGTCGGCCGCACCCGGCTGGATCTCCGGCAGCTCTGCGATGTCCAGGACCCTGGGCGACACGCCCTCGCTGTGCTCCTGCGGCGTCCCGGGACTCCGAGCTGCATTGTTATCTGACCCGCTCGGCCCTTCCTTCTGGTGGTATGACGCCAGCGAGAGAGGCCCTTTGTGCGACCTGCCGAGCGTGCGACGCGCGCCCGAGACGTCCGTTTCCTTCGCTGGGTCCTTGGAGGAACCAGAGAGCTCCGTCCGGTAAGTCCGAGAAATCCTCCTGTGACGGGAATTCGCGTCAGCCCAGGCGGAGCTGCAGAGCCCAGCCGGGAGGGGGGGGCTCACTTGTTTCGCTGCTTGCGGATGGGGGCTGCCGTGACAGTGAAGTGGGCGTCCACGCTGGCCTTGAGGTGGTGCTGCTGCCTCCTCTGCTGCATCTGGTTGGCAATCGACGGCGGCTTCGCCGCTGCGATGTGCAGCTGGTGGTGCGGCTGCGGCTGCGGTTGCGGCAGCGTCCCCATCATGGGCGAGGGGTCGCGCAACACCCTCGAGGAGGACAGTGCGATCGGGGGTATCTGTGCGAGCCCCGGCGACGTCTTGTCCGGCTTGGGGAACAACGGGGAAACGGGAGACCTGACATCCAGGGTGATGGGCTTATGCATGAGGTTCTGCCCCGAATCCGACTCCCTGTTGGCCTGCATGAGAAGACGCAAGTAGAGGGGCCACAGGGGGCAGAAGCACACCTCAGAAGGCGCCTGTTTCCTGACGACGAGAACCTCTGGATGATGGTGGCCGGGATTTGGGACGGCCTGTTCTTGTTGTGTATGTCCTTGGTGAGCCTCCTCAGCACCTTGGCAGCCTCCGACGAGTCAGGCCTCTGTAAAGTCACTCTAATGAGAGAAGTCCGACGCGCTGACGAGAGAGGTCGACGAGCTGACGGGAGAGACCGTACCTCGTCCGGAAGCTGAGCCCAACACTGAGTGATAGCCGAGGCGATGGAATGCGGGACGGTGAGAGGGATCTCCGGCCTCTGGCCGCTTTGCACAAGAATGGGAATGTCCCAGGAGCGCTTGCCGGTCCACGGCTCTTCCTGGGTCAAAATCTCCCACAGAACCATCCCCAGCGAGTAGATGTCAACTTGCTTGTTGTAGTCGTGAGACTCGAGCATCTCGGGAGCCATGTATGCTGGAGAACGTGAGTGCATGCGTGATTGGGCCATATTTACCAGGCGTCCCAACCACTCCTGTGTGGCTAAACAACTCGTCTGGCATCAGCACGCTTTTCGCGGACCCGAAATCTGCATAACTTGGTCAGTATGCTAGCCCATTTATCCATGTACCTGCAAGCTTGCAATTGACCCTGGCACACAGGTCAAAGGAGGCAACCAGCACATTGCTTGGCTTAACATCCCTAAATAAGAGAGTTAGACATGAGAGCAACACTCACAACACTTTACCTGTGGAACACGTGGTTCGAGTGGAGGAACTCGAGGCCTTTGGCTATGTTATAGCCGAATCGCAGCTGCGAGTAATTGTGAGGCGCAATGCAGTAGCACTAGAATATGTACCTTGAGCTCGAACGATAGAACCTCGAATGCGGCAGAAGACTCGTCGGTCTTGTGGTGAAGTACAGCGGCCAAGCTGCCGTACTCGAGGAACTCGGAGCAGAAACAGAGCTTTCCAGGAATCGTCACTGAGCCTGCCATTGTCCTGGTGTCAGTGGCTATCACCAACGCAGAATTACGAACCAATGAAATCAACAATGTACTTGTTCCGCAGTCTTCGCATCAGATCGATCTCCTGCTCGAAGTTCTCCTTCGCTTGCTTTGTTAAGTTCCTCTGCCCTCGGAGGATCTGCCACGGTGTGTAAGAAGCAGGCCATCTCTTTTTTAAAATACCTTCACAGCAACCCTCTGTCCGCGGTAGAGGCCAACGTACAACGAGCCCGACCCGCCGCTTGCCAAGGGCTCAGCTTCGATCACTAGCTCCTTCGGATCGATCCGGTCGGAGATAGTCCCCTGAAAACCATCCGTCAAACGACAGGTCAAAAGGCACAGCGACTCACGGCAATGTGGAACGACAGCAGGGCCTTGACAGCCTTGGAGGTGTCGCCCTCGGGGTGGACCTCGATCTTCATCCCGATGTCGAACGTGGACGTGTAGAGCAGCTTGAACCTGACAGACACGGTCGTCGCCACCCCGGGCAGCAGCACACCGCGGCCAGGCGTCACGACGCACACGTAGTGGAACGGCTCCTCGACAGTGTAGAAGCAGTAGGCGCACGGGCGCCTTCCCTTGTTGAAGAAGGTGATGGTGTCCTCGAGCTCCCTGTCGACTGGGTAGGCCGTTCCGGACGGAAGCCCGAAAGTCAGCACCAGCTTGTCGACCTCGACGCAGAGGTCCGGTATGTCGAACGGCTGCGTGGGCTGGCTGACTTTGGACACCTGCTCAAGCAGGAATGCCGCCTCCTCTTTGGTCCACACGGACGAGGTCTGCGTTATCTGCGACGGCTCCTGCACGATGACGTTCCGCCTGAGCAAGACGAACCCGGCAGTGACGGCGAGTGCAACGATCATGATCCCGAACAGGACGATGAAGAACACAGCGGCGATCTCCCATGATTTGTCGGTGCTCCCGCCAGAGCCCTCGTGCGAGACGCTTGCAACGAACCCGCGCCGCGTGGAAGTGCTGTCCGACTTGAAGGAAACGAGCATCTTTCCCGCACCGAGGCGCACTCGACTCTGAGGCGGTGCGCCCAGCGTGTACGAAGCAACGTAGGTACGCTCCTCGCCGTCGAGCGAGTACACGGTTAGGTAGTCGCCCTGGTCGAGGTCGAACAGCGAGAAATCCAGCACAGTGGTGTCCCTGCCCTCTATGGTCCACGAGCACGTCGCCCCGTTGGTATACATGGGGTGCGCGGCGTCCGTGTCGCTGGCGATCGAGGACGCCTTGCCGGACCCGACGACAGACCCGTCGTCGCAGCCCCGGGAGCAGTCGTACCAGAACCTGCCCGACGAGCACGAGCACGTGCGGTTGGCATTGCACTTGCCGCCAGTGGCGCAGTCGGCGTCGCTCGCGCAGGAAAACCCGGCGTGGCCGCAGCTCTCCCAGCTCTTGGACAGCAGGGGGATGGCGAAGTCTGCGGCCACAGCCGAGTCATTCATGTAGACGTGGAGCGTGTAGTTCCCCGGAGGCAAATAGGCATCGACAGTGACGTTGCCAGACACCGCGCTCGACTCGGCCCACGGGGCCGGCTGCTGGGTCCCCGAGACGAAATAGCGCCAGTCGATGGCGCGGTTCCTCGAGCACGAGGCCTCGTCGCTGCGGCACAGGGCGTACCACGACCAAGAAGACCCCGTCCCGAACGCATACGACAGCTGCACGGGCTCGCCGGGGCACACAGCTGTGCGGGAGAGGGAGACGAAAAGAGGTCAGGAGGAGCGAGGGACATCGGCAGCAGCAGCAGCGGTGCCGTACACTGGGGCGCCACCACCGAGTCCTCGCAGCGAGGCCCCCGCCAGGGCGCGACGCAGCTGCAGGGGCCCTCGGCAGTCGCGCAGCTGCCGTGCGCCCCGCAGTCCGTGCACTGCGGCCCCGCGCACTCCTTGCGGAACGAGACGGTGTACTCCTCGGACGTGTTCTCCTCCGTGTCGGGCCCCGACGCCACGACGAACGACCACGTCACCAGCAGCGTCACCGGCGCGCCGCACGTGAACCGGACGCCGAAGGTGGTCGCCAGCAGCGGCACGCCGCCCTCGGGCGCGATCGACGCGGCCACGCGCGACGCGGAGATCGCCGACGCCACGTCGTCGCCGGCGACGGCCGAGAGCGTGGCGGAGAAGCTGTAGCGCGGGTCCGGCGGCGCGGAGCCCGACCACCACCACATGAACTGCGCGGTGGCCTGCCCCCGCGTGGCCACGAGGGGCGCTGGTCGGGGCGCGGTGGCACGGCGGGAGGAGGGGGGGAAGCGCGGGAGCGGGGGGCAAAGTTGCTTGGCGCTCAGTTCACAGTTTTCCTGGGCGGTTTTGGGGAGCAGTTGGTTATTTCGGTACCGTGTGCTGGGTCGCCCAGCAGCGACGCGTGGGACGGGAGCGCCACGATGTTGAGCGAGGCGAGCGATGGCGCGCACAGCGTCAGTGCGAGCAGGCCCCAGCACAAAGACATCGAGAACGGGGGTGCAGTTTCGGAGATTTTGTGTGTGAAAAACCAGATCTAGATTCTGCAGTTATTGCCCGGACAAGATGGCACCTGTTGTGCACCTGTAATCGACCCCGGAGCCGAGCAAGTGTCATCCGGCACACGAAGCGAGTGTCCACATGTTGGTGGCCGACAAGAGAGCGCGGTAGCGTATCATCACAGAGACCAATTTCGAAGCGAACTTTCAGAATTGAACAACGCTCATCTTATTCAGTGTGGATGAGATGGAGACCGGGGCAGGAGCGCAGAAGGCGTGCGACCAGTTCGGGGTCCTCCTGCGACAGATTCATTGCAACGCGGCTGAGTGATGGTGCCAGCGACATCAGCTTCTTGAGGACATCCCTAGCACAGATGCAACCCGGGAGCTGCAGGGACCGGAGCTTCGGAGACGACTCTGCAAGCACAAGTACCGCGGACAAGCTGATATTTGTGTTCTGCACTAGAAGGCTCTCGAGCGACAGGAACCGCCCCGAGGGATCATCAGTGTCCTCGTCTTCTTCCTCGCGAACCTGGCACCGCACGACCTCCAGCTGGCGAAAGCGGCTTGCACAGGGTCCACTCGCCAGGATTCCCAGAAAAGAAGCTGGTAGATATGTCTGGATGAATGTCAGCTCCTCCAACGCCCCAAGCGAGGCCACCCAGGACATTTGTTCCTCTGAGACCTCGCAGGTCTGAACCCACAGTGACCTGAGGTTTGGCATTGAGCACAGTGACGAGTCCATTGTGGCAAAGGCATCGCCAAACACAGACAGCTTCTTGAGGCCCGAGCACATTGCAGTTGGTCGATGAGGGTCAGGTGCAGCGGACAGGCCGATGGTGAAGACGCTGAGCGACTCCAGGCCGGGAAGGTGCCTGGATGTGCTCTCGAGAGCCATAAGCAGGGAATGCGTGCCGACACCGAGGTTGTGGAGCGAACTCGCTGCGGGTGTTCCTGCGAGGGCGCTCACGTGGCTGTGGTGAATGACACCCAGCGACTTGAGACGCTCCAGAGTCGCCAACTTGTGAGCACTTGCTTTACTGCACTGCGTTAAGTCTGCGGACACGGACTCGAGGAGCGGGCAACTGTCCACCAGCGATTCCACATCAACCAGTTCTGGCGGAGTATGTACGATCTGCAGGGCGCCACTCCTCGTTTGCGGGGCGGTCACGCAGAACACGCGGAGCGACGGCAGTGGGGGAACATCCAGCACGGCGTTTCTCATCTCGAGGACCTCGAGCACACCTGAGCACCTGGCACCGCGACTGGCAAACGCTTGGCGGAGCGAGACCTGCATGCTCAGGGGTCCGGCCCGAGCACGCGGCTGGGCCTTTGCGGACCAGCAGCCCTCGGACATGCAGCTAACGTCGATACGCACCTGCAGCTCCCTGAGGCCCGGGGCGTGGGCGAGCAGGCACGACAGAACCCGTGGCTCCACCGCTGAAATGCCGAGCCGGACGCAGGCAAGCCCCGGTCGGTCGATGGCGCCCTACGGGGTCGGACGCTGTGAGACGCTGTCTTGTTGTGAACACAATTGCTCTGCTGCCAAAAACGCACACGGAAAAGAGCTGCGAGAGCCTCGGTCGTTGGGCGCCCGCAGTCGGGCCGCTGAACCCGAGACAGGTCCAGGTTCTGGACGCTCTGCGGCATGGACGACAGGGAGTCGGCGCAGAGAGGGGCGTAGGCGTGGCTGGCCCAGAGAGGCGTGTGCGCGAGGACTAGCCGGCGCCACCGCGAGCACACGGACGCACAGCGAACCAGGCTTGGCAGGCCATCGAGGTGCGCGAATACTGACAGCAAGACCCAGTCTGACACCTCGGAGAGGCTGGTGATGGGCTCCTGGCATTCCTGTACGCGCTGGTTGCGTTTCATTCTGTCTTCTGAAGACGGAGATTCCTGGAATGAGAAAGTAGATATTTGGTGCCGCAGATACTGAAAAAAACCGATATCGCGGCATAAATCCTAAAAAGAGCCTGAGCGCACTACCCGTGCAGAATGTCCGGGCCCGTGGCTCCGCCTGCCGCGCCTGCCGCAGCCCAGGCGGCCCCGCAGCCAGCAGCACCCGGGGCGTCCCGCGGCACGCTGTTCGGCAACCAGGACTTTGCCGACGACACGAGCGCCGTGCGCCGCCTGCTCGAGCAGAAGATACCCGCCGAGCACCTCTCCACCCGCGTCGGCGCCGGCAGAGGCACGCCCGCCCCCTCCCTCTCTGCACCCCCCATCTCTCCCGCGAGCGAGCGTGTGCTGCGTGGTTTGGGAGGGTCGGGCGTCTGGTGCCCACGGACGTTGCCTCTGTGGGCTGACTGGGTGAAGGGCGCAGCGAGGTTCACGTACGTAGAGAGCTGGAAGGCCATCGAGATCGCCAACGGCATCTTCGGGTTCGACGGGTGGTCGTGCTCCATCGTGGACATCACGCCCGACTATGTGAGAGGCGTGCCCTCGGCTCTCTGCCGTTGCGCTGGGCCCGCTCACAGGGGCTCGCCCCCCCGCCGCCAGGTCGAGGAGAGCCCTGGACGCGTGAGATGCGGTGTCAGCGCGATCGTCCGCGTGATGCTGAAGAACGGGACATACCACGAGGCACGTCCGATTCCAGGTTTTCTTTTCTTCTGACGGCGTCCACTGCCTCGCAGGACGTGGGGTTCGGGATGTCCGAGAACAAGTGCAAGGGGTCCGCGATTGAGAACGCCAAGAAGGCAAGCTCACAGGGGGACGGGGGCACCGGCTAACCGAGACTGGCAGGAGGCGGTTTCGGACGCGCGCAAAAGGGCGCTGAGGTGCTTTGGCAATGCGCTGGGCAACACGGTGTACGACCGCGAGTACATCGAGCAGGTCAAAGTGCCGACAAAGCACGGCGTCGAGCCGCTGCGCTACGACAGACTGCGCGCGCGCCTCGGCGAGGGCTCTGTGTCCCCTCTGAGCTCCGATCCCGCTGGCGCTCCCAGGCCCAGGCCGATGAGTGCCCCTGCGCCCCCGTGCCCCGCCCCGCAGTTCCAGCACAAGCAGCAGCCCCAACAGCCCCAGCAGCAGCAGCAGCAGCACGCAGTGCCGCATTACCAGCCGAATGCGAGTGCGCACCCCGTGCAGCGGCAGTACGCACCGCCGAGCTCTGCGAAGCCGCAGCAGGCAGCCCCCCAGGCAGCTGTGGCTGTGAAGCAGGAGGCAGCGCCATTGGAGCCCAAGGTGGAGATCAAGACAGAGGGAGCTGGAGCCGGTGACCCGCCAGCTGCTGCCGCTGCTGCGGCGCCCGGGGCTGTGGCTGTGGGGGAAGACCCTTTCCCTCTGGACATGGCGATGTACGACCAGATAATGAGCTTGGAGGAACAGGCACAGTTGCTGGCGGCTGCTGACGATGCCGAGCGACAACTGAGCCCCGAGAAAGGTGGGCGCGTGCAGTGCGAGGCGGGGCCGAGCCCCACCTCGTCTGTAGTCAAGTCATCGCCCCCTGGAGGATTGAAGATGCCCGTGTATCCATTACCTCCGAAGTACAACACCCCACAGCCGGCTGGGAATGGCTCAGAGCCCCCTGAAAAGAAGCAACGAACTTGACACAAAGTAGCATTCCTTCTCTTTGATTCTCATTTCTCTATATTTGACATGTGCGATTTTCATCACAACACGGCTCAAGCAGGTCTGACCATTCTATCTACCTCAGACGTATGCAAGGGGAAACAGGTTAATTAACCTTCAAAAACAAACAGGTGAAGTTGTGAGCATCTGAAGGTCAAAACTGAGTAGTATCAGTGAGCCAATGTTGACCGGCACAGCGAACATCGCCGGGTCACAAGTCGCTCATCTCTCAGCGCTGTCTGCGCTCCACCGAGGCCACTATGCGCGACTGCAGGCGGGCGACACACTCGGAGATCTACGAGCTGAATGCACAGACAATCAGGGAATCCAGGCCTGCCCCTGTTGAATCGCATTTGCGGGTAGGACACCATCACAGCAGCGCGGGCTTGGTTACTTGTTCTTCTTGCGGAGGTTTGCCAGGAGGCGGTCGACAGCCTGGTTGAGCGCGGGCTGGTGCAGCACGCCGTTGCCGTCGAACCACTCGGTGATGGACATCGTGAGCACCGAGCGCACGCGGTCGTCCGACTGCAGCTCCGCCACGAGCGTCATCATGTCGCCGTACTTGTCCATCCTCGACGACAGCACCAGGGCAGGCGCCCCCTTGACCCCCTGCGCCGGCAGAACGAGCGCGCATTAGTCCTCCGCAGCCTCGCAAGGGGGCCCAGGAAGGGGGCGAGCACTTGTGTATGTGTGGGGTTGGCCTCATAAGCCAACAGATCGCAGGTCTCTGCAGCCTCGCAGAGCCCGGAGTGGAGTGCGTGTGGGGCGAGCAGTGAGCGCCGAGGGGGGGGAGTGGGCAGCCTACCTTGGTCCACAGGAACGAGTCCTTGACGTACCGCGTCATCGTGAAGTGCAGCACGACGCTGGCCACCGCGTAGCTGCGCACGCGCACAGGCAGTGCAGCTCAGGCTCGGACGTAGGGCAGGAGGGAGGAGGGGGGAGTGTGTGGGCGGACATGGCGACGCAGGCGACGAGGAGGGGCTTGTTCTGCGGCCAGGGCATCGGGTAGAAGTGGCTCAGTATCATCACGATGCACGACAGCCCTCCCCAGAAGATCCTCCAGTCGTTCCTGCGCGCGAGGACACGGCCTGAGCTCAGCGAGGCGCCCGCGGGAGAGGGGGGGGCTGGGGGGCTGGGGGACTGGGCGCCGGCTGGGTACCAGAAGTTGTACTCGGTGAAGTTGAGCTTGCCGGTCATGTACGACACCACGTGGTCCTCGATCGCCTGCTTGGCCTGGTGCCCGTTGTACGGGCTGACCCTGACCTCCTCCTTGGGCTGCGTCGTCGCCATCGCGGGGGTACTGATTGCTTGAAACGCGCCACGTGTGTGCCAATATCTTTCTCACGTGAATCTTGGTGAACTGATCCGAATGAGTAAACTCCAACGTTGGAAAACAAATGAGGCGGGGAAGACATCAGGTTGTTTCCTTTAGTGTAGGAACGCCGCAAGTTCAAACCGTTGAGGGGTGGGGGTGAGCTGGGTTGCCATTTTGCCTTCTTTCCTTTCCGCAAATCTTCCTTAATTATCTTCCCTCCTGCGCTCCTTCCCTGCCTCTCGGCCTACTGCTGCTGCGGTAGGCAAAAAACCTTCTCGAGACCGCAACAGCCGCGGAGGCACGCGCCCACCAGCACGCCCTCCCAACTGTCGCCCCCGTGCCCCCCGCGCCCCTCGCCTGATCGGGCCGTCCGTTTTCTTGAACAGATCCGCGCCGTTGCTGCCTGCAGCCCTTCTCCAGAAGCGCCCACGCGAACCACCCACACAGCCCACGCGGGGGCCCCCAAACGGCGTCGCCACAGGGCACCGCCTGCAGCAGCACCACCACCAGCAGCAGGGGGAGCGCGATGGAGCCGCCGGGCGTGCGCCGTGCGCAGCTGGTGGTGATCGACGACCTGGCGGCCCAGCGCCCGCGGTCGCTGCCGTCGAGCCGCATGCCCTCGCCCGCCGTGACGCCATCTGCCACGCCAGCGGCGACGCCTGTGGCGGCGGCGCACACGGCGAGGGCGGGGGACGTGCCGCGGGCGCAGCTGGTGTCGCTGGAGGGGCTGGAGGAGCCGAGGTCGATACTGCAGCCGCCGACGCCGATGACGGCTGCGCGGAGGACGCGGTCCAACGCGGAGCTCGACGAGATCGACGCGGACGAGGGGGCGGCGGACGAGGACGAGCTGCTGCTGCCGAGCCCGCTGGCCGCGAGGATACAGACGGCCGTCGAGAAGGCGGCGGCGCAGGTGGCGGTCGTGCTGACGCCGACGGCGCTGGCGTCGCTGGCGCTGGCCACGCTGGCGCTGCCCCTCAGGCACGGGCCCGCGGCCATGGCAGCGGCCGCAGCGCACCTGCCCAGCGCGCTGGGCACGTCCAGCGCCTCGTGGCCCGGCGACGACGACGACGACAAGGACGACGGCGACGAGGGCCAGGGCCGAGGCGAGGACGGGCGCGAGGCGAGGAGCGGGGGCGAGGGCTCCGAGAGCGAGCGGGAGCAGAAGAAGGCGGTCAGCGACGACGAGGACGCCAAGAGGAAGCGGAGGATGGAGAGGGAGAGCCTCGCGGACGAGGCCGAGCAGCTGAGCGACTCGATGCTGCGGGGCAAGTCGCCGCTGCTGGCCAGCGCGAGCAACAGGCCGCTCGAGAACTACAGCGAGCAGCCGCGCAGGGCCGTCATCGACCACAGGCCGGGCATCTTCATACGGCTGCGCGCGCTGTCGCGGGTCGACGAGAAGCAGTACCTCGAGTCGTTCACGCTGGGCCTCAAGACGCTCCGCTCGCCCGGCAAGAGCGGCTCGTTCTTCTTCGCCACCTCGGACATGCGCTTCATCATCAAGTCGCTGACCGTCAGCGAGGCCCAGTTCCTCTGCGACAGCCTGCTCGAGCCCTACCTCCACGTGCGCTCCCGCCCAGCCCCCTCCCTCCGTTGGTCCCCCTGGAGGCTCACGCCAGAGAGCGCAGCACCTCAAGGACAACCCCGGGTCGCTGCTGGCGAGGCTGTGCGGGCTGCACACGCTCAGGATCCACGACGGGACCGACGTGATCGTGTCGGTGATGCTGAACGTGCTGCCGTTCGGCGCCGTGGTGCGCGAGAGGTATGACCTCAAGGGATCGACGGTCGGCAGGCTGGCCAGCGCCAAGGAGAAGCTCAAGGCCGACTGCGTGCTCAAGGACCTCGACTTCCTCAGGCGAAAGCAGAAGCTCAGGCTCGACCCCACGCAGCGGACGGAGCTCCTGGAGGCGCTCGACAAGGACACGGCATTCCTCGAGAGCCAGCAGGTCATCGACTACAGCATCCTGCTCGACATGATGGACGTCGACTACATGAACGAGGACAACCCGTCGGGCAAGTTCTCCGACCTCGTCAAGGAGGGCCACGGGTGGGTCTCCGGGGTCGACGAGAACGGGATACCGCAGGGCGAAGTGTACCACCTGGGCATCGTCGACTTTAGCCAGGTGCGAATGCACCCCCACACACACATACCTCAAAGCCAAGACCGTGCGTGCGCCTGACACTGTAACACGACAACGCGCAGTACTACAACCTCCGAAAGAAGTTAGAAGTCGGCATCAAGTCTCTGATCTCGGACAAGGACCAGATCTCGGTTGCTGACCCACAGACCTACAGGCATGCCAACTCCTTTTTGCCCCTTGGCGACACTAACCGTTACGACTATTACGTATACCTCTCAGGCAACGTTTCATGGACTTCATGAGGAGAATATTCGTCTAACTGTCTGACACTAGTGTTGCAACACACTCTCGTATTCCACCAACCATGTTGCTACCTTACGTATGTTTCCCTGTATCTGGCGTGTGCGTTCTCCGCTGCGGAACTGTATCAAAGACGGGGAAGTGTTGTCTTGAAACTCGATTTCCTCGGACTCTATTTGACTGCTGGCTGTGCGCACAGCCCTTAACTCTGGCCACGCTTATGGTGGCATGGACTCCATGAGAGGTCGGCAGCATTGAATCCCCAAAACGCGCTGCCCTTGGAGTGGTAGTGGTAGTTGTGTCTGTAGGCAAAGTACGAGACTTGCTCCACCTGAGAAAGCTGTCAGACCGTCCAAGAGAGTCGGCGCACACCTCTGACGGCGGCAGGATGAGGATCACGATGCCGTGAATGGTGGCGTCGCCCCATCGGTACTTCATGAAGCTGTGCGCCTGGTCCGCCGTGTACAGCATCGAGCGTATCAGCTTGCTCTGCCAGAACGACAGCCTCGATATGTGGTAGTTGTTGTAGGGCACCGAGAAACTCCTCGTCACGATGTTGGCGTTGGGCGTCTGCAGCCTCGGCATCAGCTCTGGGTAGTTGTCCTCGATGAACCTCCTGAACAGGTCCACAAACTGCGACCCGCCCCACTGGTCGACCGACAGCGACCGGTACACGTACGACCGGTTCTTCTGCTCGGCGGCGGACAGCGGGTCGACGTCGAGCTGCGACTCGATGAAGCTGTCGTCGTCGAGCCTCAGGTAGTACGTGGCCCTGGGGAACAGCGTCGACACCGTGGCCTGCATCGCGCCAGAGAAGAACCTGCACATCCAGCGGTAGCCCACCGTCCGTCCCTTGATCCCGCCGTCGAGGCCCTTGACCCAGCGCTTGGCCTGCTCGAGGGTCGTGTTGGGCGGGTTCATCAGGCGCAGGTCGATCTTCACGAAGAAGAGCGTCAGCTCGGGCGCCGCCTCGGCGACCTTGGGGAAGTCCTCGGGCGCGTAGTCGTCGTGGAAGATGAGGATGGGGTGGCGCGCCTTCGGGACGTTCCTCTGCAGCAGCTCGAGGCTGTGCATCAGCAGCAGCATGCGCGGGCACTCGACGCCCTGCAGCGACATGTTCGAGCTGCGCCAGTTGGCCAGGTACACCACCGCGTAGCGCGACATCGCCGCCAGCTCGTGCGCCTCGCGCGGCGCCAGCTCCCTGCGCCCCTGGAACACGTTGGCCACCACGCGCCGGCCAAACGGGCACAGCGTCGACTGCGCAAACGGAATTTGTGAATTTTGGTGCGCGTTTTCAAAGCCCACACAGCCAACACGCGCAATGACGTCAGAAACAGGACCGCCGTCGGCTTTTGGGGGGTGGGCTGGGCTGGGAGATTGGCTGGGCCGGAGACCTGCTGGGGCGCGCCGTCGTCGCTGCAGGCGAACGTGACAGGGCCGGGGGTGTCGTCCTCCTCGGCGATCTCGGCCTCGCGCTCCACGTCATCGGTCGCCGGGGGCGGCGGCGGCGGACGCGGTGGCGTGGCGTCGGGGCGCGCGGCGTTGGCGTTGTCGGGCGCGCCGGTGACCGGGCGGCTGGGGTCGGGCAGCGTGGCCGAGCCCGAGGCGCGCCAGAGAAACGCCTGGGAGCAGAGGATGGCCGCCAGCGCGAGCACCAGGAGCAGAGAGCTGCGCCTCATTCGCCAATCGCCGAAACTAGAGGAAAGATCTCAGAAGAGATTCTCTTGATATTTGTGCATGTTGAGCGGTTGGGAGCTTTTTTGTCTTGGAGTGTTTGCGGGCTGCTATGTACAGGTGGGGTGTGGTCCGAGGGAGAGAGGCCGGAGAACCTGTGGAGGCGTACAGTCGGAGATTCTGGGATCTATCAGACGGAAAAGGGGGGAGAGGAAGACGAACCCATCGGACCACCTAACAGAGCACAGGGGATGAGGGACAGAACGGGGATGGAGCACACAGGGCATGGAATGACTGGAGGAGTGGCGAGACAGGAGACCGACGGAACAGGAGCAGGAAGACGACCAACGCGATGCCCGACCGGACATCACCAAAACCCAGAGAAAATATCAGAGAAGATATTCCGAGCACCACCACGACGACGACGACGACGACAACGACGACCCCACGGCGACCCGAGGCGCCCCGCGGGTCCTACTGCACCGGCACGGGCATCTCGGGCCCGCCCGGGACCACGGCGCGTGCCAGCATGGCGTAGCAGAGGCGCACCCTGAGCTCGCTGGGCTCGGGCAGCGCAGCGCAGCGCCCGGGCGGCGACCCCGCGAGCTCCGCGCAGCACAGCGCCGCGAACACGCCGCAGCTCGAGTGCGACCAGGCCTTCTCCTGCGGGTCCTGCCACCCGAGCGCCCTCCCGCGGAACTCGAGCGTCCAGCCGTCGGCCGCCGCCCTGGGCGCCGCGTCGAGGACCGCGAGCTCGAAGAGCGGCGTCACCTTGCAGAGCGAGTCGTAGGCCGTCACGGCCATCGCCCTGCGCCCCGCGTCGACAGCGAACTCGTAGACGCCGTAGTGCTCGGCCGACGCCACGACCGCCACCGCGCCGTCGGCGACGCCCAGCGACCCCCCGGGCCTCGCGGCCTCCCAGAGGTCGAAGAGCTCGCCCGACGCCCTGTGCGCCAGCACGTGGACGTCGCGGCAGACGGGCCGCTGCGCGGGGCCCGTGTGGCGCAGGCACGCGCGCAGCAGCGCCTCCACCTCGTCGCTCGTCAGGGGCGGCGGCACGGGCGCCAGCATCACCGAGGCCCTGCGGGCCTCCGCGAGGTCGTCGTCGTCGCCGTCGCCGCCGTAGTCGCGGCGCGGCTCGCGCTCGGCCTCGCGCTCGCCGCCGCGCGTGTAGAGGGAGCTCCTCGGGCGGCGGCCTATGTTTGGGGGGGAAGGGAGGTGTGGAAGCAGGGGAAAAGAGAGAAGGAAGGGGGAGGTGTGTTAGCCGAGTGTGGAAGCGTGCGATCATACAGGGGTGCTATTGCGGGGTCTTGCGCGTGCGCGCGCTCACGGGGGTACTACGACGTGGTTCGCGAGTGTGCTACAGACGTACTACGTTGCCCGACCGGCGCGGGAGTGGGGTCCTGGAGATAGCGAGAGGGTAGGCGGGGTGTGGAAGCCGAGAGAGAAGGAAGGAGGAAGGAAAAGAGAGAGGGGAGGAAGAGAGGAGGAAGGGGAGTGGAAATTGAGGAGGAGGAATAAATAGATTCCCCCCGGCGACAGGAATTCACCGCACCTTGGAGAAACGTCGCAGAGTCGGCAGAGGCGGTCAGGGCGCGGCGCGCGGAGGTGCCGCGCGGGCAGCTCGCTTCACCACACATTCGCAGTACGTGCAAAACGGCCGTTTTAGTGAATTTTAAGTTGTGCGCTAAATTTGCCGGTACGCCACGTGGCCTGCGAATATCTTTGCATGACGATGCCAGCAATTGATTTGTTGTGTATGTTCCGCAGGGAAAACGCCAGGACCGCCTCACTTATAGGTTACAGACCCATAGTGGAACTCTGCGTAGTGCGAGAGCAGCAGCACGCGGGCGCCCGTCTTGCACTTGAGCAGCGCCTCCTCCGACGGCTTTATCTCAGTCAGGAAGTTGTCGCCCTCGACGCTGCTGACCACGGTGATGGCCACCCCGAGGCACTCGCACAGCGCGATGAGCGTCAGGTGGTCCCCCCACGTGCCGGGCTTGGCCATTCGGCTGCAGTAGTCCGCCCAGTCCTCGTCCACGAACCAGTGCAGGCTCGCGCCGTTGCCCGTGTGCCAGTCGGCGTGGCAGCGCAGCCAGTCGACGGCCTCCTTGCGCAGCCTGGCGTTCTCGTCGATGGTGTCCCACAGCTGGTCCGAGACGGCGGAGAACTGGCAGTTGCCATCGCCGGGGATCTCGCGCTTGGCCTTCAGCCCGTACGACTGCAGGCGTTTCAGCAGCCTTTCGCGGGCAACCGCGGCCAGCGCCTCCTTGGCCTCCTGGTCTTCCGCCTCCTTGACCATCCCGGCGACGTGCGTCCCGCGAGGCTTGTCCATGTCTGTCCGCGGAGACCTGTCAGGGTAGCAACAAGTGCGAAGCGAAGGGAAGAGGGCCCCTACAGAGCGGGAATCGGAGGTGCTCCAGTATGGGCTCCACGGCGAAGCCACGGCCGATGAGGCCGTCGCGCAGCACGCTGTAGCTCTCGTCGCCCCCGGAGCTCGCGCCGGCAGCGGCGGAGCAGAGGCTGCGGAACCACGGGGCGTCCCTGACGAGGCTGAAGTCGGGCTCGACGCGCATCACGCGCAGGGGCGGCAGCGCCTCGCAGTCGCGCGCGGCCTCGAGCCACTCGCGGCAGGCGTCCGCGTCTCCCTTGAGCGCCGCGGCGCGCGCAGCGTCGTACGGCGCTGTGCTCGGGGTGGCCGAGTCGGAGCGGGCGCAGCGCACGGCAGCGGTGCGCAGGACGCTGGCGGCGCGCTCGAGCGGCAGCTCCCAGCCCTGCTCGCCCGAGTACACGCTCCTGCGCACCTGCAGCAGCAGCACGCGGCCCAGCGCCTCCTCCGCCCTCAGCCGCTCGGTCTCTGGGCGCAGTTCAGTGTCCCCGCGCCCGCTGGGTGAGCTGGCGGCCTACCACTGAGCTCGGGGGACATCGCCGAGGTGAGCTTGCTGCCCGCGGCCGCGAGGACAGCCGCGTAGTGCCTCGGCGAGTCGGCGAAGTAGCACTCGGCAGAAACTAAGGGCGCGGCAGTTGGCTCCGTGTGGCCCCCAGGCGCCGCTGCGGTGTTGGCGCGGCGGGCGTACAGGCGAGGGAGCGGCCCCACAGCGCCAGGGCAGCGGCCGGGAGTGAGCGCTCGGTGCGCGTGACGATGGCGTTGTAGAGGTCGACGGCGGCGTTGAGCTCGGGCTCGGCGGCGGTGCCCCGCAGCTGCTCGCGCGTGCAGCGCAGCACGTGGCGCGTGGCCGTCGCCCTGCGCAGGTCGTCGCCCGCGAGGTCGCCGAGCGCCACGCTGTCGCACAGCAGCCGCACGGCGCCCGCGTTCAGCAGGTGCGCGCGCGCCGACGACGACGAGAGCGGCAGCGAGCGGCACGCGCGCTCACGCGACGCGCGCGCGGCCTCCTGCGCGGCGCTCAGGGGGCAGGCGCTCGACAGGCCCGTGGGCGTGCGCACCGGGTCGCCGAACTTGTCAGTTGGCACAGAGCACATCGGACGCGCAATAAACGCGATTTGGAGTGAGACGTGTGGGCTGGCTGCGGTGTGGGGGGAAGAAAAGACAAAAATCTGCGTTCGCCGGGAATCGGACCCGGGTCCTACACGTGGGAGGCGTAGATTCTACCATTGAACCACGAACGCTGTTCACAGTTGTTTTGTCTTTCTTTCTTGTTTTAAACAAAATATCCAGTCGATTGGATATTTCGAGTATCAGAGTGTCGACCATCGGCAAGTCAATGTTGGCTGTATGACTGCGGCGCATCTTCTTCGTCCGGAGGTCCGGAGGTCGTTGTGACAAATATCCCGAGGCTCAGTTGATTCAGTGCCGTCATGATGACGCCCTAAGAATCTTTTTCTCCTAAATCGCCCCACCACTGCGCCGAAACCCCATCAGCGATGCCGCAGGTCCCTCCCAGCGTGCTGAGCTCGCTGCAGGCGCGCACGGCGGACATCCGCAACATGTGCGTCCTGGCGCACGTCGACCACGGCAAGACGACGCTGTCGGACACGCTGATCGCGAGCAACGGCATCATCAGCCCCAAGCTCAGCGGTCACGTGCGCTACCTCGACTACCGCGAGGACGAGCAGCTGCGCTGCATCACCATGAAGGCCAGCGCCATCTCCCTCCTCCACAAGCGGCCCGACGGTGCGCCAGATGCCCTCCGGTGCACCGACACCGGGCGCACTGTAGAGATTGCCCTGCGAGCGGGGATCTCCTGCGTGCGCCGTGGCAGAGACTTTGTAGGGGCCACTTGTGAGGGCGATGGCCACTTGCCTGCGAGTCTGTTCTCGTGTGGGCTGACTTGCTTTGTGGACTCTGCTCCGCTCAGGCAAGGAGCACCTGATCAACCTCGTGGACAGCCCCGGCCATTTCGACTTCAGCGGCGAGGTCTCTGCCGCCGTGCGAGTGACAGACGGCGCTCTCGTCCTCGTCGATGCGCTCGAGGGCGTGTGTGTGCAGGCACGCCAGCACTGTCGTTCGTTTCTCTCAACGCGAAGCAATTGACACCTCCCCTCCCCCATGCAGACGCAAGCTGTGCTGAGGCAGGCCTGGTCTGAGAAGCTTGGCATGTGCCTCGTGTTCACCAAGATCGACAGGTGAGAGCGCTCCTTCGCCGCGCGTGGGGCTCACTGCGTCCGGCGGCTGTGCGATTGCAGGCTGATTCTGGAGCTGCACATGGACCCGTACGAGGCCTATCTCCACCTGCGCAAGCTCCTGGAGCAGATGAACGCGCTTGTCGGCATGCTGATGAGCGAGGAGGCGATCCGCGAGGGCCGCGACGCCAGGACTGCGGCGGCTGCAGCGACCGGCGCCTCGGACGACACCGACGAGGCCGCAGAGGCCGTCGAGGTCACCGAGGACGCTTGCGACGACACCGCCTTCTTCAGCCCTGTGAGGGGCAATGTTGCGTTCGCGAGCCCGATCGACGGCTGGGCGTTCAGGTGCCACCACTTTGTTCGGTGGTCCCTCAATTGACACGTCCGACAGGATCGAGCAGTTCGCCAAGATCTACGCTGCCAAGCTGGGCGTCAAGGAGGACATTCTGAAGCACACGCTCTGGGGCGAGTACTACCTCGACGGGCGCTCCAAGCGCGTCTTTACCAAGCCCGTGCAGCGCGGGCAGCAGCCGCTGTTCGTGCAGGCCGTTCTCAAGCCCGTGTGGGAGGTCTACACGTCGGCGGCAATCACCCCCGACCCGGAGCGCATCAAGAAGATCGTCGCCGCTCTCAAGATCAACGCCACGCCCAAGGAGCTCGGCTCGAGCGACCCCAAGGTGGTCGTGATGGCCATCATGTCCAAGTGGGTCCCCGTCGCGCCGTGCGTCCTCGACATGATCGTCGACCACCTGCCGTCGCCACTGGAAGCGCAGCGCAACCGCGCCGCTCTCCTCTGGAGCAGCGCCGCCATCACGTCCTCGCTGCTGTCCCCCGAGGCCGTGGCCGAGCAGAAGGAGATCCTGCGCTGCCTGCGCGAGTGCAGCGCGCTCGACAGCGATCCTGTCGTTCTGTATGTCGCCAAGATGTTCGCGATGGGCAAGGAGAACTGCGTCTCGCGCCACCGCGTGGTGCAGCACATCGCTGTTCCCGGGCCCAGGCGCGACCCCAACGCCCCCAAGCCCGAGCCGACTGCTGCAGCTGCTTCTGTTGCGGTCGCCCAGCCTGCACAGCCCCAGGAGCAGGACAACTTCATTGCCGTTGCTCGCATCTTCTGCGGTGTGATCCGTCGTGGCAAGCCCGTGCGTCGCACATACACGGGCTGACATTGCTCGTTCTCACGCCCCGACAGTTGTATGTTCTGGCGCCAAGGTACGAGCCCTCGAGGCCCGAAGAGCACTCGCACCCGTTTGTGGCGGAGAAGCTGTACCTGCTCATGGGGCAGGCACTCGAGGACGTTGAGGGCGTTCCCGCCGGCAACATCCTCGGCATCGGAGGCCTCGGGGGCCTCATCATCAAGACCGCGACCCTCAGCTCCTCGCTTGCCTGCCCTGCGCTGCGCCCCCTCTGGAGCGTCAATGTGCGGTCTCCCACCCGCCCTTTCAGCGTGGCGCAGCGCTGACACCCGCGCAGGCCCAACCGATCGTAAGGGTTGCAGTCGAGACGAAGAACGCGTCGGACATGACGGCGCTGGTCAGGGGTATGAAGCTGCTCAACCAGGCCGACCCCGTCGTGCGCACGTTCGTGCAGGAGTCCGGGGAGCACGTTATCCTGGCCGCTGGCGAGCTGCACCTCGAGCGCTGCCTCAAGGACCTTCGCGAGCTCTTTGCCAAGGTCGAGGTCGTAGCCTCTGAGCCGATGGTGCCGCTGCGCGAGACGCTTGCCTCTTCGCCCAACTGGTGGTCCTCTGGCAAGTCCCTCGAGTTCTCTACGCCCAACAAGAGCGCCGTGCTCCGCATACGCGCGGTGCCGCTGCCGCCCCAGATCTCGCGTGCCGTCGAGGAGAACGCGAAGATTGTCGCAGCCGCGTACGTGCGCGGCAACGCGAGCACCAGCGTGGACGAGGAGTCTCGCCAACAGATCGCAGTGCAGGTCGACGCCTTCCGCGAGCGCCTCAAGGGCCTCTTTGCCGAGAGCGGGCCCCACGCCCTGGCGCTCTTCGACAAGATCTGGTCGTTTGGACCGCGCCAGGTCGGCCCCAACATCCTCTTCAACTGCTCCTCGACGCACGCCGAGGCCATGTCGGCCCAGGAGGCTGCGGAGGCCGCTGCCGTCGCCGTCGCGGGCGTGGAGGACGAGGACGAGAGGGAGAGGCAGCACGTGCACTGCCCGGACGCGCAGGACAGCCGCGAGGCCACGCTGGAGGACCTGTCGAGCAGCGTCATCGCCGGGTTCCAGATGGCCTGCGCCGGTGGCCCGCTGTGCTCGGAGCCTCTGTACGGCGTCGGCTTCATTCTCGAGGACTTCAGGTTCGTCGAGGACGCCGGCCAAGCGCACCACGACGCGCTGGGGCCCATGTCGGGGCAGGTCATCGGCACGATGCGGTCGGGCTGCCACGCGGCGTTTGAGGAGGGCCCCGTGCGCATCATGGAGCCCGTGTACCGCTGCGAGGTCCAGGTCTCGTCGGACATGCTGGGCAAGATGTACACTGTTCTCCACAGGAGGCGTGCCAAGGTCATGAGCGAGGAGATGTGCGATGGCAACTCGTCGCTGTTCTCCATCGCGTCGCACCTCCCTGTGACCGAGAGCTTTGGCTTTGCGGAGGGTACGCACTGCTGCTCCTCGGACACCTCTTCCTCACAGTGAGGTGCAACGCAGAGATCATGAAGAAGACGTCTGGGTCGGCGTGCCCGCAGCTCGAGTTCGACAGGTACGTGCTCATCGACCAGGACCCATACTTCGTTCCGACCACGGCCGAGGAGCTCGAGGAGTACGGCGAGGGCGCTGGCGGAGGCATACCGCCCAACATCCCTCTCAAGTTCATCGAGCAGACCAGGAAGCGCAAGGTACTCCACACGCAACACTTCGTTATTCCCTCCACCTCAGCACAACGATCCATCTCCCCGAATTCTCGCGTGGATTGTCAAGCCATACGCTCCACGATTGTGAGAGGGGAAACATGCCCACAACCACATTACATGACCGAGTCGTCACACAATTGCTTGCAATTTCGGCACTCACTCCGTCCGTGCTTCATTTCAGGGCCTGCCGGTGTCGGAGAAGCTTGTCATCAGTGCCGAGAAGCAGAGAACGCTGAGCAAGAAGAAGTGACGCGTAACACACGTGCACCCAGCAACCAGAACAACGCTTAACGATAAACGAGGCACAGTCACGTTCTCTGCTTGTTTGCGTGTCACCTCCGTGTCGTGCGGTGTTTTCGCTGGCCCGCTCAGTTCTTCGAGAGGAACTTGTCGACCTCCGGGGCGCACTCTATCAGCGACCTCCACTGGTCGGGCGTCAGCGAGATTCCTGTTGTCGCCAAACGAGCAACGTAAGCCAGCGCTCCTGTTGGGGCATGGTGGGGGATCAAGCAAGCAGCAGCAGCAGCGCACCCTTCTTGCCGGGGAGGGTCTCCTCGCCCTTGGTGTAGAACTCGCGGATGTCGATGTACCACTTGCCCTTGAACTCTAGACAGATGGACTGTCAGGGAACCAGGAGGCGAAGGCACAAAACAACGCACGGCGAACGGACAGCTTGCGCGACTGGCCCAGGTCGGCCTTGAGCTCCCCGTCGACCACCTTGGTCTTGCTCCCGCTGGCGGCGGAGGCGGCTGCAGCCTCCACCTCGGGCTCGGCGTCGTCGTCCGGGTCGGCGTCGGCCTTCTTGTCCTTCTTGTCCTTCTTGGAGAGCAGGGCTGCGCTCGAGGACTTCTTCTTGGCCTTGGCCGCACCCTCCTCGTCGCTGCCAGCGTCCCGCTGGCGCTTCTTCGAGCGCGTGACCTCCTCCTCCTCTACCTCGGGGTCCGAGTCGCTCGCAGTCTTGTCCTGCCGAGGCTCGGCGTGAGACGGGAGAGCGACACCTCAACGAACCTTGCGCGGCATTGGTGCTGGTGGCGAAAAATAAGATTTTGGGATTTTTCGCCCAGAAGATTCGGGTGCCTGGGGGCGCTGCTGATGTAATCTCATTGTTTTTTCGCGCGGCGAAGATGAAGGTACGAACATACTGTGCGCCGCCCGCCCCCCCACTGGCTCACCGCGCAACCCCCCGCAGAGCACGACTCCGACCCGCAGCAAGACCCTCCACGGCAAGAAGGGCAAGCTTGGCCGCACGAAGCTGAAGCTGCTGCGCGCCAAGCAGCTCAAGAAGGAGCAGCGCAAGCAGGCCGATGCCGACGCCTCCAAGAGCAGCGTCCCCCAGTCCCTCATCTTCCGCCGCGGTACGCGCGCCCTCCGCCAGAGGAGGGTGCAGCGCAGGCATTTCCCGATTTCTCAGCGAGAATCTGCGTGACGCAAACGCAGGCAAGGCGCCCAGGGTGGTCAAGGAGCTCGTGCACGACCTGCGCGCCGTGATGAGCCCCAACACCGCGCGGGCGCTGAAGGAGCGCAACAAGAACACCGTGGAGGACTACCGCGCGGTGGCCGCCGAGCTGGGGGTCACGCACCTGATGGCGCTGAGCGTCGGCGACGCAGGCGGCACGCTGCTGCGGATCGGCAGGGTCCCCAAGGGCCCCTCGCTGTCGCTCAAGGTGGAGCGGTTCACCACCGCCAAGGAGGTGCAGTGCGCCAACGGGAGCTACAGGGGCACCGAGGGGGCCGAGTTCCAGGAGAGCCCGCTGGTACGCCGCCGCTGTCTTCTCTGTATCTTCTCCTCTGCAGAGAAGATGCGCGTATCTCGGCGGCTGATATTTCCCGGAATCTGCGCAGGTCGTCATCAACAACTTCGACCAGGAGCAGCCGCAGCTGAAGCTGGCGTGCGTGACGTTCCAGAACATGTTCCCGTCGATCAACGTCGAGGAGGTGAACATCAGGCACTGCCGCAGGGTCGTGCTGTTCCAGTACGACAAGGAGCGCAACGTCATCGAGTTCCGCCACTACCTCATCACGGCGACGCCCACGGGCATCAACCGCAACTTCAAGAAGCTGATCGGCGCGAAGAAGCCCGTGTCGCTGGGCGACGTCAAGGACATCGGCGACGTGCTGGACCGCCAGGTCTCGGAGAGCGAGATGAGCGAGGAGGAGACCAAGGTCGTGCTGGCCCAGGGCTACTGGGGCAAGCTCAACCAGGCGGCCACCTCCAACACGGAGCAGAGCAGGGTCAAGCTCGTCGAGCTGGGCCCCCGCATCGAGTTCACGCTGCTCCGCGTCTTCGAGGGCATCTTCGACGGCACCGTCCTCTACACCCTCCACGGTGCGCTCCACTCCACTCCCCTCCTCTGCCCGCAGCGCTCAGCGTAGGCTCCGCCCCACAGGCGACGCTGCCAAGGAGACTGCGGCGATGGAGAAGATGATGCAGAAGCAGAAGGCCAAGAGGAGGCTCGACAAGAAGAGGCGCGAGGCTGAGGCCGAGCAGAAGGCCAAGGAGGAGAAGCAGGAGCGGCGCAAGCGCGCCATGGAGGACGACAAGGCCTCCGCTGCCGTCGACGACGACAAGGACTGGTTCCGCAAGGAGGTCGGCGAGGAAGACCCCGACGGTGACTCTCTCCCGCTCGCATTGCACTTCCCTCCCTATCTTTCTCGCTCCGTTCCAGTCCTCACAGCATTCGTGCGTGCGCAGCTGCGGACGACCACAAGGCGCGCCGCGGGGGCGGTGGCCAGGGCCTGGGAGTGGTGGACGGCAGCAAGAGGAGCGCCGAGGACGAGAGGACGACGAAGCGCAAGGCTGTGCTGAAGAAGCTCCTCACGCGCAAGCGCCCCGCAAAGAAGGGCTCTGCGGACGAGCCCCAAAGCAAGCGCCAAAGGTCGTGATGAGCACGTACAAAGCAAACAACACTAAGGTCTAGCACAACCGCGTCGCTTTTTTATCGGAACGGGGTAGGTCCTGCAGGGGGCGGAATCTGTCCACAGATTTCTGACTTGGGCAGTTGGGCTCGTTCGCATAACGTGCTTTTGGTTACTAGCACAGAACAAAAATCCCCACCCTTACGAGCCATTCACAAATAAAAGCAGCTAAGCTCTAATGAGCGCACACCGCAGCACTCCGTGGCTGCTTCTGGCAGCCCTCCTTACAATAAGAGCGCTGGCCGTGACTCCGTGCTTCGGCGGTATCGTGCCCGACGCGTCTCCGGACCTGAACGCGGCGTCCGCGATCGCCGTCCGCGCACTCAACAGTGTCCAGTCAGTCGCAGCGGGGTTTGGCAACGCCACCGTCGTTCCCAATGAGCGCTTCACTCGTGTACGTGCCTCCATCCCCCGTCCCTGCCAAGTCGATGATCTCCGAGATCTCACCCAAAAATAACCTTGACAACGCGGTAGGTGTGCGTTGCCTTGGGGTGCAGGGCCGTTGGCGGGTGCTTGGTGACGATCAGGCTGCTGGCCCCCGCTGCGGGCGGGTCCGGGAAGCCGGGAGTACCGATACCGGGGGCGGAGATCAACAGATCCCTGCCGTACTCGCTCTTCAACCAGTGGTTTTCCTGGACAGATCTCCCGGATGCCTTCGGTGGGTGTCCACTCTCGCTCTCTTCTCTGGAGTTTGAGCAGCGAGTGACTAACACTCGCGGAGGCAGCAACCCCGAACGCGACCGTTTTCGTCCAGCTGCTGACTGCGAACGAAGGGTATCTGAACGTCGTGAGCGATTCCAGGGGTGCGGTGAGGTTCTGGGTCACAACGACCCCCGAGTCTGGCTGGAACGCTGGCAATAACTTGTACCCCCAGTATAAGGGCGTCTTGGTGCGCCTCACTCAGGCATCGAGTACGCACAGCTTTTGTATCGAAGTACTCACATCCCATTTCAAGCTTGTAAGATAACCACATCATCCTGTTCGAGCGGAACGTGCAGCTCACCGACGGATGGCTGTGCGGGAACCGGTTCGTGCCAGTGCTCCCCGGGCCAGATCTGCGGCACTGGAGCTACGTGCTCGTCATGCGGGGCGAACACTTGGACAAACGGAGAGACCTGCTATTGTGCGACACAATGAACAATTCTGTTTGCCCCTCTAAACAGACTGTGCCACCACAGCGTGCCTGCCGTCGTGCGTCTCGTGCAACCCCTCGAACGGTCGCTGCATCACGTGCAGGTCCGGCTTGTACATCAACAACATTGGGATGTGTGTCCAGTGCCCGAGCTTGACATGGTCCCCGCAGTCCAACAACTTAACAACCTGCAACAGTAGGAACTCGGCGCACCATTTCTTTCTCACGTCCAATGTCAGAGTGTGATCCGGAGGCAACTGGGTGCCTCGAGTGCGACCCCAAGACGGGTCAATGCCTCAAGTGTCCGGTCGACCGCCAGCAGTCAGGCACAATGTGTGTCCCGAGATCCCATGTTACTCCGTGCTACGGTGGAATCAGATCGGATTCTGACCTCATACCGGCCCCGGCGTCGTATAGCAATTGGCCCCTCGTTCTTCAGGATCGCTACTCGGGAAGCGCCATAGCTCTGAATTCGCTGGTCGCTGGCGAGAAGTTCTCAAAGATCTGTATTGCTGGAGTGTGTCCCGAGTCACAGTGCTCAATTACGATAAAACTCATCACCACGAACCTCAGTGCCTCAGAGGTGGTCATCTCTCAATTCACAGCCAGCATCGCGCACAGTTCTGTGCCAACATGGACCTCTTTCATTAACGAGATCCCGTCGGACTTTGGTGAGCAAAAAATCACATCTGGCTCGTTTACTAACAAGGGAATTCAGCACCTCAAGAGACAGCGGCCTACCTGGTTTTGGTGTCACAAACGTTCTTAGTTGTCCCCGATGCTTCTGGAAATGCCAGGCTGCTAGTTAAAACGCTCAATGTGCCGCCGTGGATTGATGCAGGGCCTGTTGCCCTGCCTCCCATTCCGAAGGGTCTCGTTGTTAGAGCAGTTCAAGCAACGTGTATGCACACAAGTCTTTCTCCTGACTAACATTACATCATTATATCACAGCGTGTACCGCCATGAACACTTGTGAAATCACATGCGGATCACTGCTGACAGATGGCTGTCTCTCCGTTGTCAACTGCACTTGCAGCTCCAGTTGTTCTACACAGTACTCTGACAGCGGAAATCTTGTCTCGCTCTCCAGCAGCAACGATGATTCAAGCTACACGACCCCATGTGGTGGCGGCGTTGCCCTCGACACCAATCCAAACCTTGGATACGGAGGCGAGACTGCAGTCATTCAAGGCCAGGTTGTCCACTCGTGGGCTGTCAAATTTCCTAATGCGGTTGTCTCTGGTGAGGCAATCACTAAGGCACGACAAACCTCAAATTTCTTTCAACTGACGGAAAACACATTCAGCTGTGTGTTGCTCTAAGTTGTTCGAGTACTTCTGGGTGTAACCTCATCGCACGTCTGCGTTCAGCAGGAAGCAGCACACCAGGGGCAATCATATCCGAAATTGCCCGATCCGTTCCTTACACACCTTACATGCGCTGGTTCTCATGGATAAATCTGCCTTCCACTTTCAGTAAGGGCACAGGAGCTGATTGGTCACTAAAGAACGTTATCAGAGCCATCGGGCAGTTCAGCTTGGATCGAACTGGCAACAGACACAGACGGGTTGCTGTCAACGAAATTTGACGGGGTGACCTCTCCGTCTCGGATTGTTGCAAATACGACAGGAGGGTGGACAAGTTCGTCAGTCTTCACTTCCTTTACAGCCATCCTAGTCCGAATAACGCAGGCCTCCAGTTACCAGCACCATGGTTTCACACAGTAAGAAACTGACAGAGACCCGCAGCATGCAAGAGGTCTCAGGTGGATTGTGCAGTTTCTGGTTGTGCGCCGCCAACAGACGGCTGTAACGGAACCTCTGCTTGCTCATGCAAGACTGGATCTGGGACTATTTGCCAACTGAAGCAATGCTCAGCCTGCTCTGGGACCAATCAGTGGACCGATGGGGAGTATTGCTACTGTAAGCTCCTTTTGATCCCCACTACTCGCTAATTATCAAACCTAGCCTGCGGCATTGCTTCATGCTTCTCCTGCAATGCCACAAACGGTCACTGCACTTCCTGCCCCAGCGGCTTCTTGTTCACTGGGAATGGCTGTACGCACTGTCCTGACTTCAAGTGGTCTCCCCCAGGAAACACGCTGGCATCGTGCTATGGTGAATTCCTCTCCTCCACCAAACGCCTACTGATCTAGATCACATCCAGAATGCGATCCTAGCCATACTGGATGTCTTGAATGCAATTCGTACGGCGAGTGCCTGAGGTGCCCGTCCGGCCTTGCGGTCAACGGCACCGGGTGTGCCCCTCGAACAACTGTTACGCCGTGCTTTGGAGGAATCACGACAGACGCAGACCCTGCTATTGAGAGGCAGACGTTGTTTCCTGTTTCCACGAACCAGTACACAATAACTTCTGTGAGGCTCAACGGGCTCGTCGTCGGAGAGAAGTTCGCCAAGATCTGTATCGCTGGAGCTTGCACTGTGCCAGCGGGCTGCGGGGTGACGGTACGCTTGTTCTCTCCGCTGGACAGCGGCGGGGACTTGTCCGCAACGCCTCAGAAGACGGCAGTGAGCGCGTTCAATGTCACACTTCCATACTCTCTGGTTGCGAGGTGGCATTCACTCATCAACGAGATACCGGCCTCTTTTGGTACGCACTGATGAACTGTTCTTTTTCTTTTTTGCTCGACTGACCATCAGTCACCAGCACCCCACTATCCAATCTCGTTCATCGGACTCTCGTCTCAGCACTTCAGCTTCCGAGTCGTGACGGACCCAAGCGGCAGCGACATCAAGGCGTCGCTCCTGACCAATGCCGCCAACCCCACGTGGACTCTGATTAGCTGGCAGACCCTCAGCGCCAAAACCGTCGTCATCCGCGCGGTTCAGACCTCACGTAGGCTCACGATGCCCCTCAGTCCCTCAGTCCCTGCTCCAATTGACATTTTGTTCCGCCCCACAGAGTGTACGCCGTTCTCGTCCTCGTGCAGCGGGAAATGCGGGACAGTCGAGGACGGGTGCTTTGGACAGCAGTGCACGTCTGGATGCTCGTCTGGACAGGGGTCCTTGTCTAGTTCCTTGTCGAGTACCCTGTCGAGTTCCCTCAGTGCTTCCAGCTCATCGAGCTCGCGTTCCTCGTACTCGTTTGCCACATCGCCAGCCTCGGTGGTTGCAGGGAGCGCCGTCGCCGTCTGCCTTGCTGTGGCAGCGGCAATCCTGGCCTGACAGATTCAACTGGGAAAGAAGGCCAATACACCCACCCGTCCCCCCCGTGGGATCCTGCACAACCGAAGCGCTGCCTGTCGTTCAGTTATCGGGTTCCGTTCAAGGAATACCGTCACGCCCGAATGCAATTGTGTCACCGCTTTTGCGTTAATCGAATGAAAATCTCTTGAGGGGCGCAGCGGAAATAAAAAGGGCGTGCGAGGGGCGTATCTGCCCGCATTACACAAAACGCGCACGCCAACGAAATGTGCCGCTGCGGAACCTTCAAGCCGACGAACAAGCCGTCGGCGCCGCCCGTGCCGCTGACGGGGCTGAGCTTCGACATCAGCATCCTGGGCTTCTGTGCCGAGGTCACTCTGCGCCAGGTGATCGATCTCACGAGCCCCCCCCAATCCTCACTGCCCACCTCATCGTCCTCCTCGTTCTCCGCACAGAGGTTCGAGAACACAGAGAGCGACCCCATCGAGGCCACGTACGAGTTCGTCCTCGAGGACAACGCAGCCGTCTCCAACTTCTCTGCGAGTGCGTCCCCTCTGTGCTGCCTGGCTGCGGCTCTCTGTCCGGGCAACTCAGCAGCAGCGTCGCAGCGATCGACGGGAGGACGGTGGAGGCCAAGATCAAGGAGAAGGAGGCCGCCAGGGACACGTACGACGACTCGATCGCGTCCGGGGGCGGCGCGTACCTGCTGGAGCAGTCGAGCGAGCGCCGCAACCAGTTCAGCGTCAGCGTCGGCAACCTGCCCCCCCACAAGGAGGCCGTCGTCGCCCTCACCTACGTCACCGAGGCCACCGTCGAGGACGACCTCGTACGCCCCTCCCACCCCGTCTGCCGGGCTGCCCGGCCGGCCGGCCTGCATTCCGCCCGTTATTTGAATTTTCGAGTTGGTTGGCTGAAATTGGCTCGTGTTTTTGCGTGCAAATACGGTTTCGGTTGGGCGGTGGGTTGCGGGTTTCGCTTACTGACTGGGTGCCGTGCAGGTCGTCTTCACGCTTCCTGGAGGGCAGCCGGTCAAGCTGGGGGCTGCCAGCCCCAAGAGCGAGCTCAAGGCCATGTTCCCCAAGCCCTACCAGATCCGTGCCAACTTCGGTCAGCTGCTCAACTCATCTCTGCTGCTCGGTTCCATTCCACAAACTGACGTGCACGACTGGTGAAATGAGGCCAGAGATGGGGACCAACATCAAGAGCATCACTTCCAAGACGCACCCCATCACGTTCGAGTTTGGCGACGCGATGAACAAGGCGTCTGTGAGCTACGCGCTTGAAGAGCCCCCGTCGACTCCCGACGACTTCGTCCTGCAGGTCAAGCTCGCCGACCCTCACCAGTACGTGTCCGCTGCTCGTTGACTATTTCTCATTTCATTTTTGCATCATTTCATCGATATTCAATTGAATATCTGCTGATTTCACAACCACGCAGGCCGATGTCGCGGGTGCAGCAGGACAGCGCGGGCAGCAGCGTGGCGATGCTGTCGTTCTACCCCAAGCTCGAGGCGGAGACAAGCGAGACGGAGCTGCTGTTCCTGGTGGACCGCTCGGGGAGCATGGCGGGCAGCAGCATGCGGCAGGTCAAGGAGACCCTGCAGTTCTTCCTGCGCAGCCTCAGCGAGGGCGTCGTCTTCAACATCATCGGCTTCGGCACGTCGCACCAGATGCTCTTTGGCGAGAGCCAGCCCTACAACGACACGTCGCTGGACAAGGCGGCGGCGCACGTGGCGTCGCTCGAGGCCAACCTGGGGGGCACCAACATCCTGCGGCCCCTCATGGAGATCTTCCAGCGCAAGCCCACCAGGGGCCTCGCCAGGCAGATCTTCCTCCTCACCGACGGCCAGGTCAGCAACGCCACCGAGTGCATCAACGCCGTCCGCAACAACGCAAGTGAGCCACGAGCGCCCGGCGTTCCCGGTATGCGTTTTCTGACAGCGAAACCCGTACGGCAGACTCGACGAGGGTGTTCACGTTCGGCATCGGGAACGACGTGGACAGGAACCTGGTGTACGGCATCGCCAAGGCTGGTGAGGGCCGCTGCGAGCTCATCTCGGAGAGCGCCACGATGAACCAGAAGGTCCTGCGGCAGCTGTCGCACGCGCTCAAGCCGGCGCTGACCGAGGTGAGGCTCGACTGGGGCAAGATGCCCGCGAGGCAGGCGCCCAACGTGCTGCCCCCGCTCTTCAGCGGCTCGCGGCTGCTGGTGTTCGCGTTCCTCGAGCCCGGGGCCACGCCGGGCCCTGTCACCCTCTCCGGCAAGTTCGGCCCCACGCCCTTCACGTCGTCGGTCGACGTGGACCCGTCCAAGGTGTCCGCCGGCGTGCAGATCGTCAAGCTCGCTGCCGGGTGCCTCATCAGGTTCGACCGACCTCCGATTGGCATCGTGCGACTGACCGCGGGCCCTCGCAGGGATCTGGAGGAGGGCAGGAGCTACCTGGGGAAGGTCGACGAGAGCCGCACCAAGAAGGAGGCCCTGGAGGTCTCGCTCAGGTTTGCAGAGCAACTCGACTTGTCGTGAATGCCACTGACACCTTTGTGCACAGGAACGGGGTGCTGTCCAAGTACAGCGCGTTCGTGGCGGTCGAGCACAGGGAGGAGCAGGTGGAGGGCACTATGCAGCAGCGCGCCATCAAGCTCGCCCCTGTTGCAGACAAGCCCCAGGTAGAGCCCGCTCCGGTTCCCTCTGGCGCGTGCTTCGCATCGGGGATGTCGTTGCTGGGCGCGATTCAGTCCCAGCCGAGGATGAAGATGGCCCAGGCGCCGCCCGGCATGGGCCGCGGAGGGGGTGGTGCCCCTCCTTCCGCCCCTATGAGGCGCTCGGCCTGCGCTGCGCCGACAGCGGCTGCTCCTTCGCGGTCTATGCACGCAAACGTCGACATGATGGCCATGGAGTCGTGCAAGTGTGAGCGCGAGGAAAGGAAGGCGGAGGTGTGCAAGAGCAAGAAGAAGGGAGGATTCGGTCTCTCCCTGTTCTCGCGCTCCTCCTCCAAGGATAAGGAGAAGTCTGTCTCGCCCCGCGAGCGCGAGCGCGGTGCCGGAATGCCCGCATCGCCGTCATCCTCGTCTTCGAGGTCTCTGTCGCTGGACTCTGCCGAGGAGGAGTGCGACGAGCTGTTTGCCCCTCCGCCTCCTGCATGCCCTCCTGCCAGGCCTTCAGCTCAGGCTCAGGCGAGCTACTCCGGACCTCCGCCTCCTCCTCCGCCACCTGCTGCGTTCGACGACGCGTTTGGAGCTCCTATGGGCGGCTGCCCGCCTCCGCCAGCGCCTGGGGTGGCCACCCCGACCGTGTCGATCGTCAGCATTGTGGGCAAGCAGAAGGCCAGCGGCTGCTGGATGCCCGACACCCTCGCGATCATCGGCATCTCGCCCGAGGCGGCGTCCAAGGCTCTTCCGGCAGAGGCTGCGGGGAAGTCGGGGGCGGACGCTGTCTGGGCGACGTTCCTGGTCGTGGCATTCCTGCACGCCAAGTTCGAGTCGCGCAAGGTCGAGTGGGACCTCATCGCGAAGAAGGCCCTCAAGTGGGCTCTCAAGACTGGCACAGAGCTCGCGCCCGGGGTGCAGTGGGAATCGCTGGCCGCGGACTTCATCGCCCAGAACGCGCACTGAAAGGGTTTGGGTTTGTGGGTGCCCACTCAATCGCCTTCCGAGAGCAAGTAAGCCTGTATTGTTCAAAGTTGCTACTATTGCCTGCCAGGGGGATGGAATCGCAGTTGTGTAGGATGCTTGATTGGCGCCCGGGCTGACCAACTGGTGAGAAGCGGCCCCCTGTTCGCTGCCCAGTGCAAATTCCCGTGAGACTCGTTCTCAACTCCGGCGAGGTGCGGATGCGTTCAGAATGAGCGGACTGACCGCGAGGCAGCAGCCCAGAGAGACCAGAGCGAGGAACCAGCACATTCTATCGCTGAGATCCGAGGTGGCAGTGCTTGTCGCGCCGGACGATCGTTTAGTTGAAAACGGCACAGGCCACAGCGCTGCGGGTTTTATGGGGCAGGAGCTAAAGACGTCAAATCCCGCACATTCAGCCGCGGGACCACAGGAAATGATCAGCGGGTGACGAAATGCGCTTGGCCTCCTCAGTTTCTTTCCGCAGGAAAATCGAGGTGGCCGGTTGCCGACTCACCCTACATTTGAAATGACTCGTTCGTTCCGAGTCCCCAATACGCGCCGACCAAACTGCGCCTCGTAATGCATCGGGGCCTGATCCTCCCTCCCACCCACTCATTCCGGCCGGTGACCCCGCGTTTTCCCAGCGTCAGGAAAGGCCACACAATCAGATATACGTCATAAGAAAAACCGTCGCATCGTGCCGCCACGCTGTGATGGCGCCACTTGGGATCGCCTCGGTGGCTGCGAAGCCAGCTCAAGCAGCAAGGCCTGCCATCAGCCTAACAAAGCGCAGCATCATTTGGCTGTGGTATACCAATGACGCGACAACACTGCGAGCGTGTAAGAAATTGGAAGGCGTCGTGCACTGGACTCTCACGCCCCATCGGATGCACGCCTCACATCCGCCAACATCACATCTCACAAGCGCAGCCAGCAGCCAGCCAGTAGCCATTCGCACTGCTTCGCCAGACAACCACACCCCCAGTTCCACTACACAGAGCCGTCATCTCTCTCTCTCTCTCTCTCTCTCTCTCTCTCTCACCCGGGGTCAGGACAGCGCCAGCGCACCCCACCTCACCTCCGCAGTCAACGCGCCAGCGCACGCAAAGCCCCAGGCGAGACGCCAGCGGCACCAGAGCGACCGCAGACAGCAGACAGCAGTCAACAGACAGCAGGCAGGCACCAGGCGGGCAATGACGTGGCTGACGCCGCTGGGGGAGCGGGAGCTGAACGTGGCGGAGCGGCGCCTGCTGGGGCGCGTGCTGAGCGCGATGCTGGACAACACGCGCGAGGACGAGGGCAGCGGCGGCGGGGACGGGGGCCCCGGGCGGCTGGAGCGGGGCGTGGCCCCGGGGCCCTTCGAGCGGCTGCCCGAGAGCCACAAGTACAGCGCACTCTACGCGGCGGCCATGGCGCTGACGTCGGCGTCGTCGCCGCGGGCGGCGCTGACGGCGACGGCGGCCAACGCCGTCGAGTACGTCTTCGCGTGGCTGCGCGAGCAGTTCGCGCACGACACGCTGCACGCGGCCCAGGCGTACGGGCGCTACGTCAGCGACGTGGTGGCCGGGGACGTCGTGGCCAGCGTGCCGGCCATGTGGGCGCTGCTGCCCGAGGGCACGTGGTGCACGGAGCGCTGCAAGTGGGAGCTCGCCGTCGAGGTGGCCCGCGACCGCGTGGTGGGGCGCGGCGTGGAGCTCGACGAGGGCGCCGAGGACTACTACGAGCCCCCGCGCAGCAGGGGCATCCGGGGCGCCTTCGACAGGCTCTACGACTTTGCTCTCGCCATCTCCGACACTGCCGCCCAGTGACCGGCCTGCGACTTGAGTCCTCTCTGATCCGCTCCTGCTCCCAGACTGCTGTTGCTGCTGCCCCCCTTCTTCCCCGCACTCGGACAGTGACCGGGGGCCCTCCCCGTCTGAGTTGCCTTGCAGCTGCCGACTGCTGTTGCTGAGGCTCCGATTGCCCCTACTGTACATAGTAACGCTGATGTCCAGGATCGTGAGGCACTCCTTCCCCCAGAGCGACGCAGCCAGGAGCGTGTGCCATAAGACGAGGGGTCTTCATTGTTGAGATCTGTTCAAAGGCCCGGGACAATGGCTCTTTCAGGCCCTGCCGGCAAACGCCTCGACGCGCTGGCTGTTGACGGCCGAAGGCGTGATGAGCGTGGGGGCCGCGAAGGTCTTGGCAGGTCCGGCGGCGACGAGGAAAGCGTTGCCGACGGCGGGGAAGTAGTCCCTCTGGATGGTGTAGTAGTTGTTGCCGCTGAGGCTCCAGCCGTTGAGGTAGGGGGTCATGGCGATGAGCTGCTCGCCGTAGTAGTCCGAGGTGAGGGCAAAGTTGACGGTGAAGTTGTTGAAGGTGTTCATCGGGAAGTCGAAGTCGCCGACGGAGGAGCACTGGTCATAGCCGTAGAAGAAGCACTGCTGCAGCTGTGCCCTGGCGTAGTCTCCGCCCCAGTACCTCCTGATGACGATCTTCCAGGCGATGCTGTCGAGGGGCGCGTTACGCTGACCCATGCGCATGCCGATGCCCACAGTTCCCGAAGCCCCCGCAGACACGCCGACGCTGAACGACGTCCACGAGTCGCTGGCCAGCTGCGACGACCCCTTCCACATGATCTTCTTCTCGTTCATGCTGTCCGAGGTGGTCGCGATGGTCGTGGCGCCGTTGGAGCTCTGGGACAGGCTGAAGTCGCCAGAGGCGCCCTCGGGGTACACCTGCACCCACCCGCTATGGTGGTCGACAGCGTCGCAGAAGCCCTGGGCGCTGCAGGTCTGACCCCTGTGGCACAGCCCGCACGAGAGAGCCTTGCCGCAGCCGTTGTCGGCGTGGCCGCACTGGCGGCTGCCGCAGGCCTCCCTCCTGCTCAGGGGCTGGCACTCGGGCTGCGGAGCCGCAGACGACGACGCGGGGATCGGCTCGGGGGCCGGTGAGCCAGCGACGACGGCGCCGACTGCCTCAGTATCGGTGAGGTGGCAGGCCCTGACGCCACGCACGATGCGGAAGAAGCCCTCGCCATAGCCGCCCTGCCTGAAGTCCTTGGGCTCGCCCCAGTTGGGTCCCCACGAGTTCTTGATCAGCCAGTACTTGACCCCGTTGTCGTCGACACCCCAGCCCGCCAGAGTCACCGCGTGGTCAGGAGCATCATAGCCCTGCTGCGTGTACCTGCATCCGCGACCGCCCTGGATGATGCCGCCGTTGTAGCCCTGCAGGTAGCCCGCGTTGATGGTGATGCCGAGGGCGCTGTACTGCATGAGACGCGAGTACAGCCCGCTGCCCTCGCGCTCGTCAAACTTCTCGGTGAAGTAGTCCTCGACGGTGACAGCTCCGGGCTGCGACAGGGGCTTCTGGCACTGGCCCATGCGCTCCTGGTACGGGTACTGCGACTCCAGAGCGACGCCGCCCCCGTTCTTCCCGTCGTCGGCCAGCTCCGAGATCATATTGACGGTGTTGTATCCCTGGCAGCCGTCCCAGTTGCTCCGACCGCCGTAGTTGGAGCAGTCGAGGAGGTTCTGCGGGGAGACGACGACGGTCTTCCCGGTGGCCTTGAGGTACGCGCCCTCGAGCACTGCCGCCGTCGTGAACGCCCAGCACGACCCGCACCCGCCCTGCTGCCTCGCGGGCGTCACGTACGGGGTGATGAAGTTCTGGGGGATGGCCGCCCTGCGCATCGGGGCAGCGGGGGCGGCCCTGCGGATGCCGGAGGCGTTGAGGCCGGTGGGCACGAGGAAGCGCGCTGCAAACTCGTCCTTGGTGAGGTCGGAGAAGGCGTTGGGGCCGAAGACGGCGGTCTGGCCGGGCTCGGCGTTCCAGGCGGCGTACTCGGCGATGTTCATGCGGAAAACCTCGAAACGGCGCTCCTCTGCACGCAGCGATGTTAGTCTCCAGGGCGATTGTGTTGGGGAAAACAAGGGAACAATGAAGGAAGAGGGGGAAGCGTGTCGGACCCTCTGCGGGAGAAATGTAGTGTTTGCCGAACTTGGCCCTCCACGAGTTCTGTCACACAGGGGCATAGATGTGAGGTCGCGTTCTCTGCGGTGGGACGGGCTTTGGAGCAGGTCCCAAAGGGGCACGCACCCACTGGCAGCGCTCGTCGCAGCCGAGAGCAGCGACGAGGAGCAGCCCGGAGATGAGGATCGACGCGGGCGACATGAGGTTGGTACTGTGTGATGAAGCAGATGGCAAGCAGTAGACGCCCACGATGTTGTGGTGTTTCACTGCCGCTTTGCTGACTGTTTAAAGAGTGAGACTTTTCAACGGGTGCACCCGGTTTTGTGCGCACTTGACCGTTGGAACGACGTCATAGATACGTGAAGAATGCCCAGGAATGGTGAACGAAAGATCTCCACAGCCGACTCCTCCGTTACGCGCGCTGCGGGCTGTCCGTCTTGTTCTCATCTGGTTTGGTGCTCTCTGTGTCCTGCGACGCGCGGGCCGACTGTTGAGAGACCTTTGAGAGTTCTTTTTTACCTCAACACCGGTCGAGTTTCGTCGGCTCTGGAGATCAACTCGCTGAAGAGCCGCAAGTGCTACGGAGGAGCACGGCATCGACCCCGCACACCATCTCTCGTGATCCACCCTCTACGTGACGCTCCCGTTCGCGTGGGGTTCGAGAGAGCCGGACAGGAATGTGATAAGCAGCGTCTTTTCCTTGTGTTGACGGGTGTGGGAACAAAGGACAAGCGACGGTTTTGCTCACTGAGGGCCTCCACCTCCCTCCCGATGCTCCCTCTGCGCGGCGGCATCAGAAGAAAAGCCACCCACCGATGAGGCGGTACGATTGCGGCTATTAAAGTACCGCGGCGAGAATGCCGATACGACGGCGACGCCGTTCAGCAGAAGGGCTATCTATTTCCCGATCCTATGGAAAATCGAGCAGGGACACGGGACACCGCCGCCGTCGGTCTGACAGCGCTGGCGCCATGGGAGCGCGCAGAAAAAGAGCGCGTGAGAACCGAGGGCATAAAGAAGAGGTCCTGTCTGGTGGGTGCACTGCTGCGATGGGTCGTGCACCAGAACGCGGTGTTGCTGGGGTCCGGGAGTCGGTTATTTAGGTTCTCGGCAGCTCATAAACGCTGCTGCGGCAGCCGGCCGGGCCAAGCTAGCTCGTGCGCCCATGCGTTGCATCAATGGAACTAAGCGCTGCTTTTCATGTCGTGAGGAAGGCTGTTCAGGGTACCAGATGCAGTCATCCCCCAACGACTTAAAAACCGCAAAAAGGGACCTGTCTGGTATGACCCAAATGTGCTTTTTACCACTCACTCATGCTGCCGCTGCTCTGATGGATCCGAGAGGAGAGGGGCGAAGAAGACAGGAAGCTCGGTGCTTGCGAACTAATGGAACAAGAGCTCCTCAGCAAAGCTTGATGACCCATCTCCCTCCTGGTGCAGCAGGGGTGCAGAGAGATAACAGGGGGACACGAGCGGTGGCCCACAAGTCACACATTCGAACAGCTGTGAAAAAGAGGACCTGTGGGAGGACATCGGGCTCCGAGGGAGGCGCAAGTACTGCGATGGACTTTGTGCAGTGCTTCAGCTTCTTGACTACGAAATCCATGTGCCTCCCTCCCACTGGGCTATCGTTGACAATAAGCCCTATGAATGGTCTTTTTCCCAATTCTCACTCCGATTGAGGGGAGGGGGGAAGAGACATGGACGGGGCGTCTACTGAAGTGTTATTGGCACTTGTGTGTGATGTGTAAGGTTGGGAGGTGTGTTGGAAGTTTCAGGCAAAAAGACACTGCATCAGAGAGCAGCGACCTTGGAACAGAGCTCATCAAACTCCTTCTCCGTCTGCTCCTGGTGCTCCCTGAACATCGGGTCCAGCAGCGACTTCCCGCTCCTGAACTTCTGCAGGACCAGCCCGTCCCCAGCCAGCTTCTTGCACTGAGTCAGGTCCTCCAGGTCCACCAGCCCGGGAACCACCGTCGTCCGGAACTGGTGCGCCACCCCGGACTTGCGGATCAGCTCGATGCTCTCCTCGATCACACGCCCGTCCACCTCCTTCCCGCCCGTCACCTCGCTGTACTTGCCCGGTGCGCACTTGACGTCCATGGCCACGTAGTCCACCAGCTTCTCGCTCAGGATCTGCTCCAGCACCCGGGGCAGCGTCCCGTTGGTGTCCAGCTTCACCGAGATGCCGTTGTCCTTGAGGATGCGCAGGAACTGGACCAGGCCGGGCTGGATGGTGGGCTCGCCGCCCGAGATGACGAGGTTCTTGTGCTTCGACGAGGTCATGTAGGCAAGAACGTCCTCGAGGCTGATCTCCTCCGAGCGCCCGCGGGCCAGGTCGCCGTTGTGGCACCACGAGCACGAGAGGTTGCAGCCGTTGGTGAAGACGATCGAGGCGATCTTGCCGGGGTAGTCCGACAGCGTCTGCTTGTTGAACCCGCCCAGGATAACTCCCGGCAGCTGGTTGATCGGGTGCTCGGCGCCTCCGATGTTCTTGTAGTACTTGCGCAGCTTGTACTCGGCCTTCTTGCCCTTGTTCCAGTCCTTGGTGGGCCTGTAGTACCCCACGATACGCGAGTACACCAGGCACTCCCTGCCGCACTGGTTGCACGTCTCGTGCTCGCCCGAGATGTACCCGTGCGTCTTGCAGATGCTGAACGTCGGCGTCAGGGACAGGTACGGGATGCGGTACTTGGTCGTCACCATCTTCACCAGGTCACGAGCCTGAACCCAGCTCGGCAGCCGCTCGCCCAGGAACGCGTGGAACACCGTCCCGCCCGTGTAGCTGCACTGCAGCTCCTCCTGGTGGTCCAGCGCCTCGAACAGGTCGTCCGTGGCGTCCACCGGCAGCAGCGTCGAGTTGGAGTAGAACTCGGGCACGTTGCTGTTGGGGAACAGCTCGCGGTCCCTCTGCGCCAGCTTGTAGCTCGTGCTCTCGGCGGGAGTCGCCTCGAGGTTGTAGAAGTTGGTCGTCTCGGTCTGGAACACCTGCAGCTCCGCCTTGATGAAGTCCAGCACCGAGAGCGACCACTGCTTGCGCTTGGCGATGCCCTCGCCAAAGAGCTCGAGGCAGGCCTCGTTCATGCCGTTGATCCCGATCGTGCTGAAGTGGTTCTTCCAGTACGACCCTGTGCGCTCCTTGATGCTCTGCAGGTAGTGCGTGGCGTACGGGTACAGCGCGGCCCTGCTCTCGACGACCTTGCGCTTGATCTCGAGCGAGTCCTTGGCCACCCGCAGCGTCTCCTTCAGCTCCACGAAGAACGCCTTCTCCGAGCCCGCACGGCGAGCGATGTTGGGGAGGTTGAGGGTGACGACGCCGATGGAGCCGGTGAGGGGGGCGGAGCCGAAGAGGCCGCCGCCGCGGGTGTGGAGCTTGCGGACGTCGAGGCGGAGGCGGCAGCACATGGAGCGGAAGTCCTCGGGGTTGAGGTCGCTGTTGATGAAGTTGGCAAAGTAGGGGACGCCGTACTTGGCGGTCATCTCCCAGATGGGCTTGTAGCGCTCGTCGTCCCAGTCAAAGTCCTTGCTGAGGTTGTACGTGGGGATGGGGAACGAGAAGATCGTCCCGTTGCCGTCGCCCTGCACCATCGTCGCCGTGAAGGCCCTGTTGATCATGTCCATCTCCTCCTGGAAGTCCCCGTACGTCCACTCGGCGTGGGGCCTCCCGCTGATGATCACCGGCCGGTCCCGCATCGCCTTGGGGCACACCAGGTCCATCGACACGTTCGTGAACGGCGCCTGGAACCCGCTCCGCGTCGGCACGTTGAGCGAGTACACGAAGCTCTGCACGTACTTGAACACCTCCACGAAGCTCAGCCTGTCCACCCGCACAAACGGCGCCAGGAACGTGTCCAGGTTCGACACCGCCTGCGCCCCCGCCAGCTCCCCCTGCAGCGTGAACAGGAAGTTCACGATCTGGTTCAGCGCCGTGTTCAGGTGGCTCGCCGGCCGGCACTGGATCTTGTTCTCCACGCCCCCGAACCCCTGCGTCAGGATGTCCTCGATGCTCCACCCCGAGCAGTACGCGCTCAGGAACCCCAGGTCGTGGATGTGGAACCTGTTCTCCTCGTAGTACCGCCGCACCTCGGGCGTGTACACGTGCTTCAGCCAGTACTGGCTGATCGCGTGCGTCGACAGGTGCTGCATCAGCCCCTGGTGGCTGAACGTCGAGTTGGCGTTCTCGGCCCCCTTCCACGACGAGCGGTTCAGGTACTCCTCGATCACGCGGTCCATCTCGCTCTTGTCCATGAGGTCGGCCAGCTGGTGTGGGGCACCGGGGCGGAGAAACGGGTGGGTTAGTGATTTTCCCGCGCCCAGCCGGTCGTTTGAAATTTGAATATTCAAACATAAATATAGTTTTCAAAAATTTGAAAGTTGGCGGAAAACGGGCGGGAAGGTGTAGGATCGCCGGGCGCAGGGGAGATGACGCTGAGAGCGCACCTTGTTGAACGCCGGGCCAGTGGAGGGGCCATTCCCGGGGGAAGACGCGTGCTCGGGGATCAGAGAGCTGGTGCGGAACCGTCGTGAGAAAGCGGCACAAAAAACTGGAGTCGAGGCGAGACTCGGCTATCGGGCGAGCAAAAGCGCTCGGGGACGCCGCGGGGCGGTCGGCGCACATCACGGGGGTGGCGGTGGTATCGCAGACGCAGGACGAAACGCAGGCGGTCGACATGTCGGTGTGGTTGAAGCGGTGGAGCGGTTTTGTATACAAACTGTTGTGGTGCGGTAGTAGGCTTTTAAATTTCTGACGAGAAAAAGTTTTCAGGATTCTTATAAATCTCGAGAAGATATTTTCGTTCTGACGTAAACCCGAAAAAGCTCGCTCCCATTGGCCCCGGCGTGACGTCGTGCCACGTGGCGACGGTGGTCGACCATCGGCTGGCAGACGCTTCCCCAGGAGCTCTTGCTCGAAGCCACAGAGACCAGGGCTCTGTGCGGTGGGGGTCAGCAAATCGTACACTTTTTCTCCCATACGAAAATAGGATCACATGCGTGGGTGGGCAGCCCACACCTGGCGCCCCTACGGCCTCGTACCAACGCGCGCGCCGCATGCCGCCCACCGGCCCTCTGTCGCAGACAGTTAATCTGCCTGGAGACTGACCGGAAACGCCCTGGCGCCCGAGATCGCGCGCCTTCTTTGACTGCTGTTTTTCAAAAATTTGAAAATTTGAAAATTGTCAGTTAATTACCGATCAATTCCAAAAAGCTACCGAGAGAAAGGCGATGCCCTCGCAAAAAACAAAAAGTTGCGCTGCGCTGGGATCGAACCAGCGACCCTAAGATTATGAGACTTATACTCTAACCAACTGAGCTAGCAGCGCATTACAGTAAATATGATCCACCAGAAAGCACCATGAGCAATGCAACATCACTACAGAATCGTTGACTTATTCCTCAAGAAGACGCAGAGCTCCTGCGAGTACAAGGAACACCACCCTTCCGAGGCCACCGCCGTACAGAGCCACAGATAAGGACGAGTCCATCAACAATGTCGATGCCGCTGAACAGTCAATGCCCGCTGTGGCCACACTGTCGGAGCACACGCACTTGCCGGAGCTGCACGACCCCTTCGACGTGTCACACCAATCTCCACAACTCACTGTTGTGGGCTCGTTAAAGTCGCCAACCAGGATAGTGCACTTACATCTCTTGTACGAGCAGTGCCCTCCGTAATATGCCCAGGGACATTGGCAGAGACCAGTGTGCTGTTGGCAGGATCCATGGTCGCACCCAGTCACGTTGCACCCTGCGAGAAAACACTGTCACTACAGATACTTCTCGAGGGGTGCAAACCTGCACGGGGACTGTAATCGAGGGCAGAGACAGCATTTACAATGCCATAGCCGAGACGAGTGTCTGGCTTTGTGCTCTGGCTGGCGGTTTTCATCAAAGCGTCCCTGACATTCTCGACAGTCTGCATTCAGCTACGTCAGAACCGATGCAGCATCTATGCGGGTGCTTACCCATTGGGGATGCGCACTGAGCAAGATAGCCACAACGCCTGAGACCAGAGGGCAGGAGAAGCTGGTGCCCGACATTGTCCCGTATGTGTCCGTTGGTGCCGTGGTGGTGACCCAGACCTTGTACCCAACTGCCGATACCTGCAACAAGAGCATAAGGGCGAATGCGATGCGTTGAGGGAACAAACCTCGGGCTTCAGTCGGTTGTCCGAAGTGGGCCCGATTGAACTGAATGATGCCTTTTTGCCGTTGTAGTCCACAGCGCCCACCGTGAGGGCCCTGTACGAATCTGCCGGTGCATCGATTCCCTGAATGTCGGAGTTCCCGGCGGAGATGACCACAACGATGCCTAGATCGGCTGCGATGTCGCATGCTCGGGAGATGGGGGCCGTCCCGTTGAAGTCCATCCACGTGTACCAGTTGGAATAGCCCAGCGACGAGCTCACGATGTCAGCCCCGAGTTGCTCCACCCACTCGAGAGCGCGTATGAAGTTGTCTTCCTCCCTCGGGGTCTCGGATCGAGTCTGGGGGGCAGAGTCAACAAGGCCGAGAGAACCGGACTCACGTCTTCTGTCCTGGCGAGAATGAAGTCGACCCCGAAAGCGGCACCCACCAGTGTCCCAGGGATGTAGGAACCGATCGTGGACATCACCGCAGTTCCGTGCGACTTCGTTTCCTCTGCAATACCGCACTTAACTCAAACACAGTTCGTTGTGTGGTGTGCCGGGCGCACCTGGCCACTCGCTGGGGTCGCTGTCGTTCTGGACGAAGTCCCACCGGTGCAGGACCCGCGTGCCCGCGAGGCCCGGGTGGTCTGTGTGGAACCCCGAGTCCAGCAGCGCCACGACGACGCCTGTCCCGTTGGCCCCCCTCGCGTGCGCCTGCGGCACGTTCATCACCTCCAGCTGCGCCAGGCTCTCCCCGTAGTCGATGGCCGTCGTCGCCCTCGCACGCTCCCTCTTCTCGAGGCCCGCCGGGGCGCCGCTGGTGCCGACGTCCCCGGACGCGCTCCGCGACCTCAGGACGCCCCACACGCCCTTGACGAACGGCAGCGCCTCGGCTGCGGCCCTGAACGGCTCCGCGGCCGCCTCGTCGACGTCGTAGCTGGCAGCGTTGAGCCACCGCGACGTCCCGCGCAGGGCCACCCCGCCACCGGGGAGCGCCTCGAGCACCGCCGCCGCGTACCCGGGGCACACCCCGGCGTCGACGTCGCCACGCGGCGAGCGCGGGGCCAGCGGGGAGCGCAGAGGGCCACGCGAGCGACGGGCCAGCGCGTGCGGGGTGGGCGCGGCAACGGCGGCTTCGCAGTTTTTGTCGTCGAACGAGACCCACAGAGGCACGCGCGCCGCAGAGGCACAGGCCGCGAGCAGCGGCAGCAGCAGAAGCAGCAGGGCGGCGGCGAGGGCTCCCGGGTGCGGCATCGTTTCTCCGCTATGCAGCCAACTACTAGTGGTAATACCGAAATCTAAAAATAAGATTGCAAAACTGTCGACCCGGCCAATGAGCAGGTGTATTCGGTGACGTGTGACGTGTGTGGCCTCTCCGACCTCCGCGAGCGCCAGTGCTGTCATGCGTGTGCGCACGGGCATATTCCAGCTCTGCTGGAGCGTTCGGATTCCTCGCGGGATCACTCGGACTTGCGAGCAGCTTTGCGGGTGAAGGGGTGGTTGGAGCACCACATCCTGGCCATCATCAGCCACGGCGACAGGAACCACGGGGCGTTCAGGGCCAGGACCTCCGCCCTCCTGGGCGTCGCGTGCCTGCCCAGCAGCTCCTCCCAGAGGATGATGCTGACGTTGGCGAGCATCACGCCGGCCCACATGGCGCTGGGCAGTCTGATCCAGTCGCGCCCACGCCAGAACGCGTAGATGGCGAACGCGTAGAACGGGCCGAAGAGCAGCGAGTCCAGCCAGATGGTCATGCGCCACCAGGGCTCGCGCGCCATCAGCGGGGGGTCGTAGTTGCGGCCGTACCAGTGGATCACGTCGACGGCCGCACGCGGAGGCCAGACGGGGTACTCGAAGCTGTTGGGGTCGTCGATCACGAGCTGCTCGACGTCGACGACGTAGGTGATGACGGTGCTGCTCAGCGGTTGGGCAAGTGCGCAGGGCCGTAGTGTAAGTAACGTGCACGGGTCTCAACGGGGAAGACGGTGAGGTGGGCGAGGAGAGGCGGTGCAGCCCACAGGTTGACGATGAAGAAGGCTATGAAAGCGATGTCCCAGGGGCGCTGCCTGAGCGGCACGACGACACGGGCCGCCGCTTTGCCATTGCCACGAGCAGATGCAGCCTTGACCGGCATCCCCTGCTTCAGTACTGTGTATCTGGGAAGAGAATCTGCCGGAGATATCTCCGACATATCCCCTTCGTTCCTATAATTAGCTATCCTGCCTACCTCGATGGTATGCTTCGCCGCCCCTCTCTCGTGGACAGCCCGTATCCTAACTGAGTTGGCAACGCGCAGTCCGCTTTCACCGAGCAAGCCGCAAATGCCGCCGGAGTACCAGCTCTGACCCCGATGCAGATCGACAAGTACAAGGAGGGATTCGAACTGTTCGACCTTGACGGCAGCGGAACCATCTGCGCAAAGGAGCTCGGAGAGATCCTTCGCTCGCTTGGTAAGCCTATGAGACAGCTATTCACATACGCATCGCGCCTGAATCCGGTAATTGGTGCAGGGCAGAATCCGACCAACGCTGAGATCCAGAAGATGATTGACGAGGTGGATTCAGACTCTAACGGCGTTTTGACTTTCGACGAGTTTCTGGTGTTCATGCGGATCAAGGGAAGCAAGCAAGGAACCGATACCGAGAAGGAGATCCGCGCTGCATTCGAGCTCTTTGACGCCGACAAGAGCGGGTTCATCGATGCCCAGGAACTGCGCAAGGCACGTCGCCACTCGGGTACCCTCTGTGAGGGGATTGCCCAATTGACTGGCACCAACGCAGGCAATGACGTCGTTTGGTGAGAAAATGACGGACGAGGAGGTCGACGCGATGATTAAGGAGGCTGACGTCAACGGGGACGGCGAGATCGGCTACGTAGAGTTCGTGCAGATGATGATGGGTCACTGAGCACACTCTGGTAAGAAAGGTTGCCAATGACTGGCCACGAGCCCGTGCCAACAATGAACTGCGGAATACGAATTCAAGATAGGAGGGACAGCGCTTCAGAATGCCCAGATTCGCCTGCTGGTCACAGACGGACATCTTCAGGCGGATTCATGGTGCGGGCGCCAGAGTGTGAAACAGTGGACAATCAACCCCGAGTGGGAAAATCGGCTATTTTTGCAGTTCATTCATCTCTAAAATGGCCGAGGACGCTGCTCGCGACCTGAAACCACTGCAGGGACTCCGTGGCGTGTGCTCCGTGGTCATTGTGGTCGGCCACTTCTTTGGATTCTTCTCTCCAAAGTTGCTGCCCCTGGCGCCGGGGGAGGAATGGAGGGCCCCGAGTGGCTCGGTCTTCCCCATCGAGTATCTACAGGCTGTTTCATTCTTCTTTCTGATCAGTGGCGTCGGCCTATCTCGTTTCTATTCGCGCCCGGGCGCGCTGGATACAAAGAAGGGTCGCTGGGTCTTCATGGCCAAGAGGATGGCTCGGCTGGGTCCTGCGTACTACGGATCTCTGGTTGTTGGAGTTGTGCCCTTTGTCCTCGTTACTCATGAGACTGTCCCACTCGTGTCCTCATTGGTGGCTACCCCACTCTTCCTCCAAGTAAGCATATCGCTTCTTGTTTACCATTCTCTGATCCCTCGAACAGAGTGTGGTAATCACGGGAAACGAGTGGGTGGGCCCTCTGTGGCAGGTGTCTGCCTTTATGTTGTGCTACCTTGTGTACATCGGTGTTCACAAACGCCTGCGTGAGGCCTCGAATGCTGCTCTATGGGTCCTCTCAGTTCTTTTCTTCCTCGTTCCTGCGGTTGTGGCAACTGCGCTCATCATATTCGTCCGTATCATCAGCGGGCTGGCTCACATTTTCTTTCCCGTTCGTATTCTGCATTTTCTCCTGGGAGCAATCCTTGGTGAGGCGATAGAGAGGTCGAATGACAGCCCTGTATGCCTGCAACAGTCCGATGGAGAGCCCCTCCTTGCAGAGCCTGGCTCAGGGAATTGCCCCCGTCCTGTTATTTCTGCATACTCTGGCAATGATGCATTGGTTGATGCTCTCTCGGTCGTCCTTGTGCTGACACAGGTCGGCTCGTTTGTGGTCAACTACACAGCGCCGGATCTCTGGAGCACGTATATGCTGCTGTGCGAGATGTGGCTGTGCGCTCTGCACGCCATCTGGCTGTTCTATATTGTTCGTGCTTCATCGGCATTGACGACCAGGTGTCTCAATTTGGCAGCACTGCAGTGGCTGGGGGACGTTAGCTACGCCCTCTACTGTCTTCACTGGCCGCTTCTGCGGCTCTATGTCTGGGCGTACAACCGCAGTCTGTTAAACCGCCAGAACATATGGTTCGCCCTCCAGCCGTGGCACATCGCCATTGTTCTTCCTGTGCTCGTGCTGCTGTCGTTCCTTTTCAACAGGTTTGTGAGCGAGCCCGTAAGGAGAGCCGTCAGACGGGCGTGCAAGTAAAAGAGAAGCCCCATCGGTTCCTCGGGCTCGTTCTCTCAATGTAAAAGTGAATACACAATTTCTCGAGTTGGTGTTGGTCTTAACAGACTCGCCTGCCAGCCTTCTCGGCGGAATCCAGCTTTTCCGGTGTGCCGCGCCGCACGGCAGAGCACGAGGCTTCCGTGCTCCGACTGACCGGCCGCAGGGCGGGTCACTTTTTCAATGAGACATCAGAATACCGAGGATTTTCTTCCGTTGTGGTTTGACGCCATCAGGTGAAACAACAATCCGAGCCATTCACTCAAGAGACAACATGACCGGAGAGGACAGTGCTCACGACCTCAAGCCGCTGCAGGGCCTCCGTGGCATCTGCTCGGTGACCATCGTTCTCGGCCACTACTTCATGGCCTGGTCCCCGAAAAACACACAGCTCAAGGAGGGGCGCGAGTGGTGGTGCCCCAACGGGACGCTGTTCCCCGTCGAGTTCCTGCAGGCGGTCACGCTGTTCTTCCTGCTCAGCGGAGTGGGGCTGTCGCGCTTCTACTCCCGGACGGGCTCGCTCGACAGGCCGAGGGGGTGGAGGTCATTCATGGTGAAGAGGCTGGCCCGGCTGGCTCCGGCCTACTACGTGGCTCTGCTGCTGGGGTTCGTACCGTTCGTGCTCGTTACCCCGGACGCAGAGCGCCTGGTGGCTTCGTTCGTCGCCACCCCCCTGTTTCTGCAGGTACGAGCTCAACGGGCCATTGTGGGCACAACACCGACCTCTCGCTTCTGCGACTTTTCCGAAAACTCCCCCTCTCAAAATTCGGGCGATTTCTGCTGCGGGATCATCTCGCACGACATCCCCCGCCTAAGTTCTTTGCAATACTTGCGCGCGCAGCTCGTGAGATCTCACCCCGCGTCCGCTGCGGTGAATGTATGTCGTCCGGGGGTCGCGTTTTTGCGGGCCACAAGGGAAAAAGCCGAGCCGTCGGGGCCGGAAAAGTGGATATCGGCATCTGGGAAACTCACAGGAACGTTGGGGGTAAGGGGAGGGGGTGGGCATGGGGTAGTCGGGTAGTCGCGCACAGGCACGCAGGGCGAGTTCTCACAGATCCCTTCTCCCCCCACTGGCAGAGTCTGGCGATACCGGCGAACAGATGGGTGGGACCGTTGTGGACGGCCTCTGTTTTTATGGGGTGCTACGCCGTGTACTGTACCGTACACAACCGCATCCGGCTCGCCTCGGCGAGGACGCTGTGGGTGCTCTCGGCGGCGTTCTACCTCGTGCCGGTCGCGACGCTGATGTCGCTGCTCGCTGTCGCCCCGCACCTGCTCGGGGCCGCCCACGTCTTCTTCCCTGTTCGGTTAATGCACTTCCTCCTCGGTGCCGTTTTGGGCGAGGCGATCGAGCGCTGCTCCAAGGCCCGTCGCCCTCCGTCGGACGTGGCGTCGAACAGCAACTCGCCGGCCATCGAGCCAGCTGCCTCCCCGAACTCGGTCTTCAGCAAGAAGCGCGAGACGAGAACATGGACGGACTCCACGGTCGATAAGCTCTCGGTCGCTCTTCTGCTGACCCAGGTCGCTTCCTTCGCCGTCAACGTCGCGGTGCCGCACGCCTGGGTGTGCTTCATGCTGATGGCGGAGATGTGGCTCGCCGTGCTGCACGCGGCGTGGGTGTTCTTCCTCGTCCGCGAGCCCGGGTCGCAGACGGCGAGGCTGCTCAACGCCTGGCCGCTGCAGTGGCTCGGCGACGCCAGCTACTCGCTGTACTGCCTGCACTGGCCGCTGCTGCGGCTCTACCAGTGGGCGTACCACGGCAGCCTGCTCACCAAGGACAACGTGTGGCTGACCCTCGAGCCCTGGCACATCGTCATCGTTCTGCCCGCCATCGTCGCGATCTCGCACCTGTTCAACGAGTACGTGAGCGAGCCCCTCAGGAACGTCGTCGTGAGGGCGCTGCTCTGACTCGACTACCCCCTGAGTGTGCCCGAGTCGCACACACCCGCCTCCCGAATCCCCAACGATCAAGAAAAATACAGAAGAGAAGGAAGGGTCTCTCGTGCCCCTTTGCGCCCCACCGCCACGGAAGATTCGCGGATCTCGGCCTCTGCACCCAAACCCCCACTGCGGTGTGCGCTCGCGGTTGCGGAAGACCGGCGCGATGCAGCCCGACCACCAGCTGTGGACGTACCTCTGGGAGTCCCTCCCGAGCACCCTGCCCCCGCCCAAGGCCATACGTGAGCCCCCACCCCCCCTGCTGCTTGCTGCTGCCGCTCGCCCGTAGCCCACCGCGCTCACTGCACACCCACCCGCGCCCGACCAGGGGCGACGCAGCGGTACGTCGTCCGCAAGTCGACGAGCTCGACGCTCAGGTGCGCCGAGTGGATCTCGGGTGTCGTCCTGGGCATGTGGGACAACGTCGCGGGGCCTCGCATCGAGCACGTGAGTCGGCCCCCCCAAGGCGTCCTGCCCCCCACAGCCCCCGCGGCTCCCCCTGAGAGGCACCGCGCCACGCGCAGGTGTGGATGGGCGTGGGCGCAGGGGCGGACGACCACCCGGAGCTGCTGCACGACATCACGAGAGACACTCTTGCCGGCACCCTCGAGACGAAGCTGCTCTCCAAGTTTGTCGTCCTGCCCCACATCGGTACAGAGGCCACAGAGCACAGCCACAGCAAACCCCCTTTGCGCTGCCCGCAGAGGCCCCCCCGCCTTGGGAGTGACACGCCACCGCCGCACGCGCTGCAGGGACTGTCGTGTCGTCTGTGGTGTTCGAGGCACCGAGCAAGGACGGCCCCGTCAAGTACACCCTGGCGCTGTGGGCCAAACGCGTGCACACGGGCCGCATTCTGGCAGTGTACCCCGTCGTCGAAGACAGTTGAGAGCGCCTCTCCCTCCCCCGCCTTGCTGCTCGCACTCGAGGGGCCCTGACGGACGCTGGGGGGCCCCGCTGCGCAGAGCTCATGTACCTCGCGCTGTTCGCACGGGCGCTGGCCACCAAGGGGGTGGAGAACGTGTCCGAGCCGCTGAACATGGAGGTCGACAGGGCTGTGATGGCCATGGACTCGGTGTTCAGCGTCCCCCAGGCGCTCCTGCCCGGGCTGCCCCCGACGCCGGACGCTGTCGTCAACCACGGGCGCACTCTGTACACCGCGGTAAGGAGCTCAGATCCCCTCCGTCCTCGGCCTTGGCTGACAAGGGCACAGGCCAAGCTGTTCGGACTGGAGCTTCTGTCTCGAGCTGTGACCTCGCATCTCCAAACACGAGGCTACACCGTCGTGCTCGGGTCGGACGACACGGTCGTGAACACGGTGCGGTGGTTGCGCCCTGCTGCGGCCTGCCTCTCACGCTGCCGGGCAGCTCGTCGAGGCGCTGGCGCTCTTCCTTGACGACCGGGAGCGCAAAGTGTCTTGCAGGGCCCTCTGCGGCCGCCCCTATTGCGCAGACCTGGTGCTCCAGGGCGTCGTGCCGCGCGGGGCGGTCACGCAGGAGCACCTCATTGCGGCCCCCGTGCCGACGACTGTCGTCGACCTCGGCGCTGTGCCGCGCCCTGCGGTGTACCAGCCGCGCTCGTACCCCGAGTACGCCAACGTGAGGCGCAACTACTACAGGGACGTGCTGTCCCACGTCGGGGCCACGCCCTCGGCGCCGCCCACGCCTGTTGCCAGCCCGCTGCCCTCGCCGATAACGACGCCGCGTGGGGCCAACGCCACGCTGTCGTCGCCGCCGATCGGCATCGTGCCGCAGTCGGCTGCGAGCCCCGTCGGGTTTGGGACGCCTGTCGGGTCTCCCTCGGCACAGATCGCCGGGTCGCCCCCGAACCCCGCCTGGCTGCCCAAGTGCGCCTGCTCCCCTTTGCGCGCCCGTGGCGGGTCTCACGGTGGCGTGCCCAGGGAGGGGCTGCTCGTGGTGCTGCAGAAGCCGGCGCCGCTGGTGACGGAGATGCTGGTCTGCGCGCTCAAGCTGCCGGAGCCGCTGCGGATGTCGTACATCGGGCACTCGTGCAAGCGGATGGCGGCCAAGGCCGTGACGCTGCTGAAGCTGCTGACGCTATTCATGTGCGGCACCGCGCGTGGCTTGGGGGTTGGTGACATCTCCGCTCGCAGAAAGCAGCAGTCGACGCTCTCGGAGGGCACGTGGAAGTGGCTCAAGGAGAACCTCGGCCTTGCAGAGGACACAGACCTGAACGTGCTGATGGCCTACGCCGACAAGCTCAGCCCGGGCCTGTGCCAGTCGATCTCCACCGACCGCCTCTCCCTCGAAGAGAAGTTCATCGAACTGTTTGACGGCTTTGTATAGACGAGCCTGGACAGTTCCAGAGTACACCCCTTGACATCAAGACAGTAGTAGGCAAGCCAATTTGGAAGCAACACCTAGCCACCCTACGGCGCAAAAGAGAACGAGTGCACCAGAGGCAGACGGATACCTTTGAAACGGAAAGCATGTTGCGAGAGCGCTCCCGCCTAACGGCACGCGGCTGGCTCACACCACGCGGGGGTCTTTGCGAGTCGGGGAGTGTGCTCAGAGGTTCTTCTTGCTCTCGGCCTTGGAAGGCGACTTGGCGGGCGACTTGGCAGGCGACTTGGAGGGCGACTTCGAAGGGGTCTGGGGCTTGGCCTTGGACGGGGTCTGGGGCTTGGCGGGGGCGGCCTTCCTGGGGTAGAGGACCTTGCGGCGCTGCGAGACCATGTAGATGAACAGCAGCGGGAAGCCGAGGACGTACGAGACGCCGATGGCGGCCAGCAGAGCGTTGACGGGGACGTTGTAGCGGGTGGCGACGAGGGGGGCAGCCTGGTGGAGGACGAGGAGCTCGCCAGCGACGCCGGTGGGGTAGAGGATGAAGAACAGCGTGTAGCGCAGCCACTTGAGGAAGCGCGGCACCCTGAGCCCGGGGGTGTTGATCGCGTAGAACGCGTAGCGGATGACCTCGGTGATCGACCACGCGAACGCCAGCAGCGTCACGCCGAAGCTCGTCCTGCGGGGCCGCGCGTGGGATCGCGTGGGATCGCGTGTGAGTGACGGGGGATTCAACATTATTTCTCCGTGTTTTCAATTGGGGGGTTTCGCGCTCTCTCAGGGCCGAACAGGCGCAGAGCCGCAGGGCACGCGCGGGCGAGGAGACGGGAGGATGTGCCTGCGGGGAAGGGAAGGGGTGGGATAAGGACCTGGTCTCAGGGAAGAAGGCGAGGACGAGGACGACGGCGAGGCGGCTGAAGACCTGGAGCAGCGAGGTGATGAAGGGGCTGTTGACGAGCCTGAGCAGCGCGTGCACGGGCTCGAGCGCCATCGCGAGCTGCGAGGCGGTCAGCAGCAGCGCGAAGGCGTTGAACGGGGCCGCGACGTGGGCCTCGGTCCTCGCCATCTCGGCGTACTTGGCCAGGCACGAGCAGTTGGCGGCGGTGGAGGCGTAGAGGGGCTCCGTCTGGTAGGGGCCCGGGTACTGCCCGTAGAAGAAGAACGCGGCGGCAGCCAGCGTCGCCGCCCAGCCGGCGAGCATGGCGAGGTTGTACAGGACGAGGTACGCGGTCACGACGATCATTTTTCGGCACAGAGCAACAAGGGCGAACGAACCGACAGACAGGTCGACAGCGCCTGTTAACAAAGCAAAAGAGCCCTGCTGATGTCACGTTCTGACGCAACACCTGTTTTCGGGGTCAGGGCGTTGACCTCCCTCTCCTGCGATGCCCTCTCTGAGGAGTACTGCAAGTAGCCCACACTCGCCATTTTCCCCCCCTCCCGCTCCCCGAGGGTCAGGAGTAGAGATGAAAAAAATCTCCCAGCCCGCCAATATTTGTATTCAAAATAAGCGAAGATTACTTGATCTTATTTCCAGATTCACCCCCCTCCTCCAATCACAAAAAATGTCATCGGGGCAGCGCGTGGGCGCCGGCGATGCCGCCGTGAACTCGCGCGACCTGACCGCCGCCTTCGTCTCCGTTCGCAACCACCTGCGCTCCGCCGACACCGAGACGCGTGCCGTCGCCGACCGCCTGCGCACTGTGCGTCCCCCTCCCGCCCCCCAACCGCACAGCCCAGCCCAGCCCAGTCCTGCCCAGCCAACCCGCGACCCCCGGCCCACCCGCAGCTGCGGACGATGGCAGTGGCCGGCATGACGGATGCGGAGAAGCCGGCCGGGGCCGCGGAGGGCCAGCGGTGCGCGTCGTGCGGCGCGTCGCTGGGGGGCGCGCTGGCGGGGCTGCTGCGGAGGCCGCACGTGTGCCCGTGCTGCCGCCAGGCCCTGTGCGCGGCGTGCTGCTCCGCGAGGCTCCCGCTCGACGACGCCGTCGAGGTCGCGTCGTGCGCCAGGTGCGCCTCGCTTGCCGCCAGGATCAAGGCGAGGCAGAAGTTCGCACAGGCCGTCAAGGTGACCCGGGCCCCTCCTCCCTCGCGCTCGTTTCAATTGACTTCTGACACGGAGAACTGCGCTTGGTTCCCCGCCTGCCGGGCACAACAGGAAGCCAGTGGGATAAGGCTGGTTGCGCTGTGCGCCGAAATAGAGAGCACCAAGACCCTGGCGTCCACGAGAATGGAGCGCCTCGAGCGCCTCGTTGCGACGTGCACCAACAGGCAGAGCCCGAGCCACCGAGTGAGCGCTCAGCGTTTTTCCCCCCCACCTCCCTCTCCCTTGTAGATGCTCGCCTAACGCTGCTCTCGGGGGAATGGCGCTCGCCAGGAGGCACTGGACTACCTCGTAGGCGTCAACGACCTGCACGTGAAGCTCCAGCAGTCCCTCACGGCCCTGGGGCCGCCGCCGCAGACGGGCCAACAGGTCGACACACTGACAAAGGTCCTGGGAAACATCCGCGTGTCGCTCGCTGCGTACCTCGCGGACGCCCGCCCGCGCGTCGCCGTCGCCGAGAAGCGCCTCAACGACGCCGGCAAGCGCGCGCCACCGCCGTCGATCGCCTCTGTGACGCCCGCGATGGCGCCGGTCTCGGGCGGCACGACGCTGGTCGTCTCGGGCAGCAACATCGACAGAGGGGCCGTGGCCACGGTCGCGGGCTGCCAGTGCAGGTGCGAGTGGAAGAGCGCTGAGGAGATAGCGGTGACGTGCCCGCCGTCGCCAGACGGCCGCCCGGGGATGGCCAGCATCAGCGTCACGAACCCCGACGGCGGCTCCGACACTGCCGAGGCGATGCTGCAGTTTGTGCCGGACACGCTGCTCCGTGCGGGCCCAGTGCAGCAGCAGCACAGGTCCATCCTGCCGCCGTTCTCCTCGTGGCTGTCCGTGACGCCGCCGCTCGGGAGCCAGCCGACGAGGCCTGCGCCCGTCCCCCAGGAGCTGCACAGGAAGGCGGGGCCGGCCCCGGAGATATGCGCCTGCGTGCCCGCTGTGCTGTCCCCGCGAGGAGGGTCCATCAAGCTCCTGGGCCAGGGCTTCGACTCGGGTGCCACCGTCATGGTCGGGGGCGCCAAGGCGACCAACTGCAGGGCGTCCGCGGACGGCGAGGAACTCGAGTGCACCGCGCCGGCCCTGAAAGAGGGCGTGCACGACCTGCGCGTGGTAAACCCCGGAGGCTCGTGGGCAGAGATGAAGGGGATCGTCATATACACGCCCGAGATGGACAGCCTCCCGAAAGCCCCGCCCGCTGGGCGCTCGCCGTCCCCTCGGTCCGCAGACTCCAGGACACAGCAGCAGCAGCAGCATCATCAGCAGAGCAAGACACAGCAGCAGAGGAGCGAGACCTTCGAGTGGCACTCGCAGGAGACACTGCAGCCGAGGCAGTCGACGATACTGCCCAAGCAGACGGCGTACAGGCCAGTCTCGCAGGCCGCACAGCCAGTGCAAAGCAACAACGCGGTATGGTTCGGTTCAGCAGCACCGCCGACAAAATCGCATTATTGAGACACAAAAAACATGTCCCAAACACAACGAGAGAACCACATCGCAATAGACGGGCACCGCCGGCACTCGGAGGACAATATTTCAACGTATATTTTACCCGGATTTCGTGGGAATTAAGCGGGCCGGGCCCCCTGGATACCCGTATCTGCCTCACTGTCTGATTTTATGCCGAGCTGTGTATCTTGCAATTCAACACCCCCAATCCAGGCTGTCGCTCGCTCAGTTGAGAGCGCCCCTTGCATGGAGGAGGCGCCCGACATCGTGCTCGACACCATCTTCGAGTTCCTGCTCTGCTCCACCCCCGAGGAGGGCTGGCACGCTTCCGTGCCCCCGCTCCGCCGGCGCAGGGCAAAGACCCGCTGACACCCGTTTCTCCGGGTCCGGACCCCACCTCCCCCCATACCCGTCAGGCCCTTGCTCGCCAGCGTGAGCAAGCGGTGGCGGGACGCGTGCGCGCGGGTCGCGCCCGTCGAGATCCGGAGGAGCGCGCTGACATTCGACGCCGAGAACCACGGCGAGCGCGCGTGCGTGTCGGCCGACGGGCGCTCAGCGTCGCGCGAGTGCCCGGCCGACACGTTCTACAAGGCGCCGCTCTGCGTCGCGCGGCAGCTGCCCCCGCACCGCTGCTACTTCGAGGTCGAGGTCACCATCTGCCCGCACGTGAGCGGGGGCCCCTCTCACACGCCCCCTGCCCGCCTGGGCCGCAGCCCCAATCGCCCCCAATTGCCTGCTTGCCGTACCCGCTAATACGAATTAAGTGAAGGATCGGGGAAGATCCGCGAAATGTATGGAAGTCCGGCGGAATTCCACTGAGCGGTTGCGCAAACGTGCAGAGCTGGGCGGGCACTCTGCGGATGTTCTTTGCCGAGGAGCCGAGGAACCTCACCAAGGTCTCGGACCTGGCCCCCATGAGCGTCCTCGAGGGCGCGGGCCTGCGGACGGGCGACCGCGTGGGCCTGCTGCGCGACTGGCACGGCCGCGCGCTGTACTTTGTCAACGGCGTCTTCTTCGCCGTGGAGAAGAACCAGAAGCCCCTCCCGACCGCCGCCCCGCTCTACGCGCTCGTGGACGTCTACGGCAAGACGTGCGCGGTCAGACTGGTGAGGCCGCGACGCATCCCCAGAGGCGACTACGACTACGCGCCGTACAACCCCGAGTCTGTTGCATCCGCCGCGGCCACGCAAAACCTTATCAACTGATCTCCTCTCCCCCACACTCCCACTCCCACTCCCACCCCCCTCCCGTTTTGGCGCTGTAAACGACCGTCCTTGTATTCGGTGTACTACACGGCAACATCCGCGAGCCATTCTGACCAGCCCTCCAGGGTCCGTGCGATGCGAATCCCCCCGCCCTTCATGCCAGCAGCGGGCAAATCAAACCATAAATCAGGTTTTCCCCTGTTAAGATAAACGAATCTACAGGCCATTTCGTTTGATTTGCGGACTCTGACAGATGGACGGGTTCTCCATCACCCCCAAGCGCGACTGCCCCCACGTCTGCTACCTCGCGGGCCTCGCCGTCCCGCCTCTTCGCTGTCCGCACCCGCTCCCGCAAAATGGGCCCCCTCCCCCCTCCGCCTGACCGGCGAATTCGCTGCAGACCCGAACGAATGCGCCGAATGCGGCGACGCGGGGGAGAACTGGCTGTGCCTGCAGTGTGCGACTGTGCACTGCAGCCGCTACGTGCACGGGCACGCCTCGAGGCACCACGCGCAGACGGGGCACGACGTCGCCGTGAGCTGGGCCGACTGCTCGGCGTGGTGCTACCGCTGCGAGGACTACGTCGACCACCCGGTACAGCAACTGATTCGGAGATTCTCGCTGACCAATCGGAGATCCACTGAACAACCGAATCCCGAAATCGCGCGATGTACGACATAAATCTCCAGCTGCTGGGGCCGTTCGTCGCTGCAGTGCAAAACGTGAAGTTTGGCCAGCACAGCCCAGCGGCCAGCGGCACGGAAGCCAGCGAGGCGCCTAGTGCGAGTGCCCCACCGGCCCACGAGGAGGAGCGAGGGCGGGCCCGCGAGGGAGCGCAGGTCATCGAGGGGCAGTCCAAGTGCGAGCTCACCGTCGAGGGAGCGCAGCCCAGCGAGTCTCTCGAGCTCGCGTCGTGCTCCGACTGCCGCGTCCGCGTCGAGGGCGAGGGCCTCGGCAGCCTCGTGCTGCGCGGCTGCACGGGGTGCCGCGTCCGCGTCGGCACAGCCCGCGGCCCCTCGGAGGTCGCCGTCGACTCGTGCAGCGACGTCGACGTCGACTGCGCCCAGCCCGCTGGCAACGTCCACGTGACCGCGTCGGAGCTCGTGGCGCTCGGCGTCCCCGCGGGGTGGGAGACGCTGCACACGACCGGCTGCGCCAAGGTCTCCCTGCGCCTGCCGGGCGGTGGCGAGTACCGAGTGCTCTCGACGCCCGAGCACATCATCACGCAGATCGTCAAGGGTGGGGGCTCTTCCCGACGGCCCCTGTGTCGCCGCAGCTGACGCGCAGTGCAGGGCAGGTAGTCAGCGAGTTCTCCGAGAGGAAGAAGCGGCCCAGGCAGACAGCGGGCGGCGAGGGGGACGAGGCGGTGCCCGTGGTGCCGCACGCGGGCAGGCGGCTGGGCCACGAGACCGAGGAGGAGGTCCAGGAGTTCCGCGACACCGCAGAGGACTTCGCTGCGAAGATGCAGCGCGTCGCGGTGCTCGTCCGCAGGTGCTCGGGCAGCGTCGTGGTGTACACGGGCGCGGGCGTCTCGACGAGCGCGCAGATCCCCGACTACCGCGGCCCCAGGGGCGTGTGGACGCTGAGGGACCGCGGGCAGTCGGTGCGCGTCACCACGACGTTCGAGGCCGCCAGGCCGACCCCGGCCCACATGGCTATCGCGGAGCTCGTGCGGCAGGGCGTCGTGTCGTTTGTCGCGACGACCAACGTCGACGGCCTGCACATGCGCAGCGGGCTGGGCCCCGAGCGCCTCGCGGAGCTGCACGGCAACGCGTTCCTCGAGACGTGCCGCGCGTGCGAGGCCCGCTACCTGCGCGACTACGACGTCACCCGAGTCGTCGGCCCCCACAAGTAAGCCTCCTGTGTGCAGCAGCAGCAGCAGCACTGACGAGCGCGCTGGCAGGGACGAAGGGGACGTGCACTCGACGGGGAGGGACTGCGACAAGTGCGGCAGGCCGCTGTACGACTCGATCGTGCACTTTGGGGAGATGCTGCCGCAGGGGGAGGCGGACAAGGCAGTGGCCCACAGCAAGTGCAAGCTGTCGCTGGTGCTGGGCACCTCGATGAGGGTGACACCTGCGTGCGACATGCCGCTCGAGGCCAGGCGCATGGTGATCTGCAACCTGCAGAGGACGCCGTGCGACGACCGCGCGGACGTGCGAGTCTTCGCCTCGACAGACGACTTCATGTCGCGCCTCTTGGATGCACTCGCCATACCGCTGCCCTCGCCTGCCCCTGAGCAAGATGTGGCCCCCCAGCCATGAAGCCTCAAACAGAGCACATCGCTGTCCTTGAGGATGATAGGATCTAGATTTGGGCGTGTCACAATTGACCTCTGTTGCGCGCGAGGCATCCAGGTGATTACCCGCCTCTCCTCCTGCCTCACCCACCCCACACCAGTCAGCTTCAGCGTGCCGTCATGTCCGACAACAGGCTCAGGGCGCCCGACAACGTTACGCTGTCCTCGTACCGCTTCAAGCGCGCCAACTCCATCTTTGCCGACTTCGTTCCCCAGCTCAAGATCGCGGGGCCGCTCATCGAGTATGTCGGCAGCTTCTTCGAGCGCCGTCCGTGCACGCCGTGCGAGCTCCCACCGTACATCCCCTTCGAACACGAGAACCTTCAGTGGCCCGCCACGGTCGTGCGCGACATGAAGCCGATGCGCTGCGGCGTCTTCAAGCACCGCCTCCTGGTGACCTTGCCGAATAACGGGTTCATGTATCCGCACACCTCGGAGCTCGCTGTCTACCCCACCCCGGTGCCGCCTGTGGACCCCTTCTGGGTCCCTCCGTGCAGCACCAGGCCCTCGAATTGCAGCCCCCCGCCACCAAGGGAGGCGGAGACCTCGGAGCTTCCTGCTCCCCCGATGGGCTTCGCGCACCTCACGCACGACGCGGCGGCTTCACTGTACTCGCCCATCCTCTGTTACGCAAAGGACCGCTTTGGGAGCTCGTCCCTGCCCGGAAACCGCGTAAAATACCAGGCGTTCTTCAACACCCGCGCGTCCGAGATGGCCATCGCCGTCGAGTACAAGGAGTACATTTTCGAGGTGGCATTCTGCTACATGCGCCCGATCGAGCCGATGCCCTATAGCGACATCTGGGGCGAGGACACCGACGAGGGTCCGCGGGAGCTGCGTGTGGCCCTGTAGAGCAACTGGAATGGTCGAGTCTCGTTTTTTTGAATTTTTGCTGCCCACTCGAACAAGTAACTTGGCCGATGGCAAGCAGACCGGTGGTGGCGTTCGGGCTGTGCTCAGCGCGCAGGGTTGGGTGGGGAAGGGGGGAACCGCTCACGTAGAGTGGTGACCTCGGGAGCAGCTGTGTGGGGTGAAGAATCGCATGGACACAAGACACATTCCCTTGTACACGGGCTGAACCCAGGGCAGTCATAGCGGAATCCGTATTTATTCAGAGATGAGCCCTCAGAGTCTGTTGCAATGAGGACTGCGTTGCTGCTGGACCGGATAGGACCGCGCCACTGGGGGATGTGCCCAGCCCTCAGTAGTCGATCAGAGTCGACGAGACAATCTCGGCGCCGAGGTCGCGCACCAGGTCGACGTCGGCGTCGACGGGCGTGTCCTCGGCCTTGGGCAGGTGCACGAAGACGGCGGGGAGCAGCCCGCGCCTGCGCAGCGCGCCCCTCTCGGACATCTTGCGGATGGCGAGCAGCGTGCGGTAGAGCGTCTCGTTGCAGTAGTAGTCGCCGGCGTCCCTGCTGAAGCACTCGGTGCCCGGGGCCACGGACCTCCTCGCGGTGGCCTTGGACGCTGCCCTCAGCCTGTCCACGCTCTCGCGGATCGACACCATCGACCAGTCTGCGCAGATCCCCCAGAGCGACGTCAGCAGAGCATCGCTCGACTCACCCCCCTGAGGACCCCTTGTGCGCACCGACGGTGGTGGGAAGGACGGGCTCCTCCCCGGGGAAGATCTCCTCCAGTCCGTGCGTCTCGGACAGAATCTGCGGGGCGCGGAAAAGAGAGAAGGCAGCGACGTCAGCTCGAGAGCCGAATCGCGTGGCGGGTGACGTCAGAGGAGAAAACTGACGTTTGCGCCGACGGTCTCGACCCTGAGGCCGATGTTCCTGGCGGCGAGGCCGAGGTGGATGACGGCGGCCCACTGGTGGCCCTCGTGGGCGTAGATGGCGTCCTGGACCTCGGAGGCGCCCGCGTGGTCGACGCCCAGGTGCCAGCCCTCCCAGCACAGCTTGAACGGGTGCGAGCGGTGCCCGTGCCCGTGCGGCCTCACGACGTCGCACGTGTTGTTGAGCAGCGCAGCGGCGTCTCCGGAGGGGTTGTGGGTGTTGTTCACTGAACCGGCAGCAGCAGGAATATCAAGATGAATATCAAGATGGCAGGGCACGAGCGGGCAGCGGGGGGAGCGGGACGCAACTGAAGGCTCCGAAGCCGGTGACGAGGACGTGGTACGTGGGGAGCGCGTGGGCCGACGCGACGAGGGCGGCAGCGACGGCAATCGCTGCCCACACCGTGACGGGGTTCGCCATTTGCACCTGCCTGCGCCTGTTACACGACTGAGGGGAACGCAAGACAGATTTCAAAAAGAAAAATGCGACCCCGTCAGTCCTCGGTCGGTGCTGTGCGATTTCACTGTTCAATTCTCTTGTATGGGGAAATGCCGGTGCAATTCACCGGATTTGATGTATCTTATTTGCAGCAGGGATTGCTGCACATTCCACAAATGACGACAGAGCGGCCAGAGCGGTGAGTGGCGTTGATAAGGAGAAATGTAACAACGACCGCTCTGGCACGTCATTCACGTCATCGAGCACAAACAGGCAGCCAGCCTTCGGTCTGTCGGCCTCGTCTCTCCATTTTTTCCGAGGGAGACGACTGAAAGGCGGTACAGCGAGACCACCGGCCGTTCTGTTGGAGCAAGGGCAGTTGGGATAACCGCCAACGTCCTTCTTCAGATTCGCACCAGCGGTTTGCAGAACAAGAGGAGAAGCCAGTCGAAGTCAGCAGCCAGCAACACAGCGCGGATGGAGGAGGCGTGATTCGAGCTCAGGTGCGAACGGTTCGAACTCACCCGATTCGAAGAAGAATCAGCCAGGCGTTTGTTCCCCGCAGATACCACCAAAGAGATATTTCAACCCCACAATTATTGGTTGCGCGCGCGGGCCTGTCAGATGGAGCAGCAGAGCGGCCAGGCCGCGGTGGGCGAGACTGTGGAGCAGTTCATGCGCCGCGTGTGCGACGAGCAGGTCGCGCGCCTGCACGCGCACGGCGAGCAGAAGATCCGCGAGTTCCTGGCGGCCAGCGAGGCCCTCGCCGCCTCCTCGGCGCCCGCGGCCCCCGCCCCCGGCGCCCCTCCCGCGCAGTGACCGCCTCCTCGAGGAAGGAGGGGGTCCCTGTGCACTGCGGTCAGAGAATACAAACGATTCTGTGTTTCGTTTACGCCGTTGTTCCCGCGCATTTCCGCTCGGGGGGTGAAAAAGAAACCCGGCAGAGCACATTTGTGTGAAAAAACCGTGGTGACCGTTCCGGGTGCGCCGCAGTGCCTACCCGCAGATCCACAGAGGATGCAGCATGCGTGTTTTCAACCCCGTCCGAGAGCAGAAGAGACGTCAGCGTAGACGTCTCCTTCGCCGGCACCCCCTTGGTCTGCAGGCCAGTTCCGAGTGTCTGGACGGGCACGAACACAATGTCGCTCACACCATACTGCGCACTCACACAGCTGCTGGAGTGGAGCAATCGCTGATGTCTTCATCGACGATGGCGGACCACGGAGCAGTGGTCGTCCCTAATGGCTTCGCCTGCCTGCCCTGCTGCAGTGCACAGGAATTCCCTGTTAGCACTCCTCCCTTTTCCCAAACCCAGAGGCGTATTGCATGGTTCCCCTCCCCGAGAGAATGCCAGAAACACAGTTCCTTGCAACACAAGGTGCACACAACCTGTGTTGCTGATTTTCGAAAAACGAGGGGGGGGGATGTGTCTCAAACCTCTACTTTTTTACAATGGGTCATTTTGGATGTACAATGCTCAAGGGGGCTTTTGTACAAAAAAACCTGTGGCAATGCATCAAAAATCTTGACTGGGGCTTGCAGCATGTGCCTCACACAAGGCGCGAGAACCACACAGCACCCACGGCCAGCACGTGCTGATACCACAGATGTCAAGGTGGCACTCACTCATAATGCTGGCCTTGGCACACGTAATGTTATGCAAGACTTTACCTGTACTTCACTCCACATGCTGCATGTGCTTCAGGCACCTGACTGCACACTGTGAGTCATTGCCAGGTGTCTTCCAGCTGCACACTGCCTTGGATATCATGATGTGATGAAGGCACGGAGCAGTATGAATATCTGCATTATCAAGTAACAGACCCAAAGACGTTTCCTGTTGTACAAAAAAGGGAGGTTAAGACACCTACAATTGGAAGCCAGGTGGCCAAAATCTCAGAGATATTTTGGGCCAGAAAGTCCCTTTTGGTCCCGTCAACCAGCAGGCCAACCAGAGCATTGCTCACATCACATGGAGAATGCACGTTAGCATGTGCACAGTGTCTGCTGTTCTGGGTTAATGATGGCGTTGTGCAGCAGCAGCTCAAGCACTCTACACAGCACAGGGTTCATCCTGTGGCAAGGTAAGCAGCCAGTGGAAGGGCACAACTGATGCACTGCTCACAGACACCATTGCAGACGAGGCTCTTCATGGTGTAGAGGTCGCACATGATCATCATCCAGGAGTTGCATGGGTCGTGCCCACATGGCTTGTGCCCACACAGTGATAGCCATTTCATTTGGTTGTCCCTCATGTGTGCTGCTCCAACCCCTCACCAACCAGCCAACCAAGCAGTTCTCATGCCATGTGGTCCTTCCACAGATGGTTGACTGTATAGTAGATGCATGAAGGCTCTGTCTGTGCACCACTCACTGCCCATGCATCCAGCATCTCTGCATGAAATACAAGATAATTGCACTCTGCATTGTCACCAAACTCGTCATGCTGATGGCTGTGGCCAAGGTGATAAAACCAGGCTGCTGCCTTGCTGAACTTGTGGCAGTTCGTGGTAATGTCACTGTAGTGGTACTTAGCAAGCCAGTTTGTGAGTTCCATTCAGCTGTTGCTTAAGTAGAATGACTTGCACTCCTTCAGGATGAGTGTCTTCCCAATATGGTATCAGTGACTACCTGTGAGCTGAGAAAATCAGTTTCTCGTAGCTGCTGCAGTCTCTCTTGTGCACTCACAGCTGTACAACTGTCTGGATATAGCTGTCTAGTACACGAATGTCTCTGTGGTTGGCCTTCCAGATGATGTCTCCCGGATCTGGGGCACCTTCACCCAGGTATCACTCCCAGGCTTGAATTGGTGGTGTATCTGAAGCAGTGCATCCCTTCAGCTGAATCCCTTGTCACTTGCCCTTCAGCCACACCACTCACAGATGAGGGGGTCCGATCCACCAACCTGAACCTGGGCATTTGGCTGCACACAGTTGTGCAGGACAGGGAGCAGAGATTAGTAGTCAGTCATAACAGGAAAAGCAACTGGCAAAGTGCAGCTACCAATTATGAACTGGCTCCCACGGAGGCAGCAAACATCATCACTGATGTGAAGGTGCTGATCAAGGTCCCACAGGGGCCTGAACCTCTCCTGGCCATGCCACTTGGTCAACTTTCAGAGCCTAGATAATATTTACCCTATCATGATGGCCAAGTGTTTTAGGCACAGGCCAACAAGCTTGTGTTTGTCAAAAACTGTATGTTCATCATGATATATAACACATAATTAATGTAGAGCATCCTGTGGTACAGCAGTGATGTGTCTTGCCTCGCTCCAGTTAATGCACAAGAGAGGAGCCCTCTCAAAAGAGGCAACAGCAGCACCATTGCCTGTTAGCAGGCTGTGAATTCCCAGAGGGGAATACAGCAGCTACATGTTGATATATCATGCCATTCAGTCGAGGCACACCTTTCTCTGTGCACAAATTGCCTCAACCTCAACCTTGGCCCACCAACACAGCAGTTTGAGCAGCATCAGCTCCTCTCTGTACCAGGAGTGTGGAGGTGAAGGCAAATGCAGAGCTCAAGAGGTAGACAAAAGACCATATGTACCTGTCAGACCTTACACTCCTCGTTGGTGACCTCAGTATGCCCATTAACTCACTTCTTCCTGCCCCTCATCCCTCTTCTTCCCCCTCCTCTCTTTCTTCATCCCTTCCCCTCTTTCTTGCCCTTCCCTCTGTGAAAAAAGGCTGACATGTTAATTCTTGCAGTTTGCCAACCTGCACCTCTTTCTTGAAGGCCACCACAAAGCCTGTTGGTGGCTGTTGGAGATGTTGTGAGTGTATGGAGGGGTGCAAACACACTCTATGCGATCAAGGCAATCGTTATTCATAAGGGCAAGGTCACACTGGCCCTTGATTCTGTTTCTGAGTTAAACTGCTGCAGTTTGACTGCCAGAGATTCCCATTTAACCTCCCAAATGTGGTCCGTCAGGGGGCTGATGCTGCAGACTTCATTAAGAGTGGATATTGTTGCCCATTAGACAAGATCACATGCAACTGGGCAATTGCAGCTGATCTTCATATCACTGATGTTGCAGTGAGGGCCGAGTCCTATGCTAAGGGCTGTGTGGCACAGTTTGAGGCCAAGGACCACGAGAGGAAGAACAAGAAACACAAGGAGCATGAGACATTAGACGGGGCAGAGCACACTGAGTCACATGGGTCTCAAACACGTGCTGCAGCAGCTGCGGCCAAAGCAATTGCTGCTGTGGCACCTGCTGCAAAGCACCCCCAGGCTACGAGCAACAAGTCATGCAGAAGAAGATGTCGAGCCTGATGAAGAGGAAGACGCCAGTGAGGGCCAGGTGGTTGAGGGCTCGGCTGAGGTGGAGGCAGAAGGCGAGAACGAGGACGAGGGCTTGACCATGCGTGCCCCCTCTTCCTTATCACCTTCTGTGCAAAATAGCTCGCCCAACACACGCCAACAGGCTGCAGCACCCATGCACTGCGGCTCCCGTGGCCGTGGCTGCATCGGAGGAGTACGTCGGGCCAGCAGGGGTCGTGGCCGTGGTCGCGGCCGTAGGGCTGCTCCTGTTGATGAGGAGGTTTCGCCGGCACCCATTAAAGAAGCTGAGGATGCCAGGCCGGCACTCGTGAGCGGCCTGCAGCTTGCAGCTGTCATCAAGCCGTCCACAGACGAGATCCCGTCGCTCAAGGCCGAGCTCTCCCAGGTGAGGCAGCAGCTCGCCGACACGAAGGCCGCAGCACTCGAGGACCAGCGCAAGCTTAACGCAGAGCTCGTTGCAGTCGTCGAGCGCACGCGCGATGCTCAGAAGGGGTTGGAGGAGTGCTAAGGCCACGGCTGCCTTCGCTGACCTAAACAAGGCGTTCACGGCCACGCAGGGCTCCACCTACACACACACGGACAGAATCATCAAGATGGCCCAGGAGCACGAGAAGAACCTCGTGGCCGTCGTGGCGGCGCTGCACCAGTACGCACCCCGGGCGACGCTTAGGGACGTCGGTGCTGCACCTGAGCGCGCCCGAGATGAAGAACTTGTGCGCGCCGTGCCCTCGCATGCCCTGCCACCCTCCTCTGCCGCGTTGTCCGGCTCTAGCCTCCAACCGCCCACGACGGCCCGCGGTGGCCGCCCCCAACAGAAAAAGAGCACGGTTGGCGCCAGGGTGGCACAAATATCTGCAGATTTTGGCCACCTGACCGCCAATTGGCACATTACAGTTGTGCGATGGGGGCTCAGTGCCGCCAGCGAGTACCAGTGAGCTCGGGTGTTTGGGTTTCGTCTTCGAATTGATAGACCTGCAGCCACCTCAGATCGGGAGGCAAGCACACCAGGGGTCTGTCTGCCTCGCCGAGTGCCACCCTGGGGGCGGGCACGAGACGCCCCAGACGGCCAAGATGCCGACTAACTCTCCGTGAACTCCAGAGCGCATCCCCGCCTCTCACGAGCGCGAAGATGTTTGCCGGCTTGTGCGTCGAAGACGAAACCCAGCCCCCTCACCGTCCCAAGTCGTCCATAAAATACTCTGGTGTGAGTCCGTCGAGGTCATCTTGTGATCTCTCGGGTTCCTGGGGTCTTTTCGAACGAAATGCCCCGGAAAACGGAGTGTGGTGTGAGATTAAAAGTTTGTGACGGCGGCGCAGCACAAGAATCCTGAATCGTCTTTTCCCGTGCGTTTCTTAAGCAAAAGTCCTTTTCGCCCTCAGTCTCTGCTTCCTTTTCACAACCCTCGGTCACGCAGAGAATGGATTCGGACCTGTCAGGCACAACCGCGGCAGTGTGCTGCCCCCACTGCAGTGTTCCCTCCGCCTCCCCCAACACCGCCACCAGCCATGAACCGGAAGACTCGCCAGCCGCGAACCTGCTGCCCGAGTCACCTGAAGCCAGCTCATGCATAGCCCCCGCCTCCGTTTCTCAGTCGCTGCCCACCGACGACATTATTGTCCCTCTCGGTATTGTCGAGGCGACGCAGACTACAGTGTCCCTACTCGGTCTCCTCAGGACAGCGAGGCAGGCGCTGCCATCAGAGTCACGCGTCGAGAGCGGGAAAAGGCGAAGGCAAACAAAGCACAAGCCAACTTATGTGCCGATGGTTCTGTTCATGGTCGGGATCGTTGTTCAGCCGTGCATGTGGGCGGGCGCCATGTTCGCCTGTCTGGCTCGCGACAAATTTGACAGATCCGTGCGTATCCAGACCCACTCACAGACCTCTGGGACTGACGGCTGCTCGGCCAAGTGGGGGATGGCGAACCTCGTGGGCACGGTGTTCATGTTCGTTTTCGCCCCCGTGGTGACAATTGTGTCCTTCTGGGTGGCTTTTACGTCATGCAGTGGCAAGCCCGGTTGTAATTAACCAAATAGAACAGTCGGATGTCCTTTCAGCAATGAAATACGATGGTGCTACATGATTTATTTGTGATCAGACGACTGAACTATCATATTCAGGGACATGAATATTGAGGATTCATGCAGGGGCGTTTGTGCACCGACCGTTGTGCCCCCCATGAACCAACAGAATATGGCAGAACAGCAGGCTGGGTTGACATCGTCATTAGTGTCAATAAACATTGTGTGATTGCTGAGTTTTATAGATGCTGAAGCACTAAATTAGCTTATGTAGTGCTAATTATTCAGTACTGAAAATTGCGCTGAAATTGTGATAGCTTAGTGAAATAACTTTTGCTCATATTGCTCCTGTAGCACATTAAATGCTACGCATTTTGCACTAGACAAAAATCTTATGCTTACATCATAAAAATCGATTAGAGTGATTCAAGCATTTAGTGATATCATAAAAATAAAATCTTATAATTCAATGGAATTTTACGATTGATTCTATTTCCTGCTGAAAGCAGGCACTGATATGGTGTGTGGTGAATGTGATGATGTTATGTGTGAATCTCAGGAGTGAGAAGGCTTATAGGCGTCCATTAGCCAGGCGTGGCATCAGGCTCTAATGATGCTGGTCTGCCGGCTCCTGTAAAAGACTGCTGTGTGAATTTTAACATCTTAGCAATAATAGCGCATTAGAGTTAGAAATGCTTATTGATGAACAACTGTGAAGAGAATGAGTGTGAGACTCTTTCGTCACCACACGAATATCATCAAATACATCATCACTTGAGTTCCTTCACTCTCACAGGGCCTTCTGACCTCCACGCATCACTGGGCATCACAGGGCCAAATCCAAGCCACCTCACTCTGCTGCTACTCTGTGAAAAGCCCTTCATCTTCAGGCTTAAGTCTCGACTATTTACCAGAATTTGCATGCTGCTCAGGCCAAGTTTCAGGCTCCTGTTTCAAGTCATTATTTAAAGTAGCTCATCAACAAGCTTGTATGAATTTTGCACGGGAAAATCTGCTGTGAGATTGAAGAGATGCATGGTTAGTGATGTGATAACATCCTGGCTGGGTGGATCAAAGGCAAAGCATTGGCAAGTATCTAGTCATCGATTTCTTATCAGGAAGGTGAAGTACCCCCAGAAGGTACATATTTGGGGGTGCTTTTTTCATGTGGATTCGAAAAGCTTCATTTTTACAGAAAGCCTGAATTCCGAAAAGAACCTATCTGATCGAAGGGATAGTGCTGAGTCCATCTGTGCAATGTGGCTAATGCAAAACAGTGATAGAGTGAGTATGAAAACCTGAGGTGATGCGGGAGCAGAAAGAGCATTAGAGATGAATTGTCTGATGAAGTGCGGATCTTGGTGGCATTTTGTTACATGTGAATCTAACACGAAATTCCTGAAGCTGCTTCCATCAGAATATGAGTGGAAAACCCCCAAAACTGATACTCCAATGGCTGACATGACCACATATCCAGAAAGCAGCCTTTCTTTGACCCTGAGAACAGCCACTTCCCTTTCACAGAACAATTTTCAGATGTTCCCCTTTTCTTCTTCCTTTTTCCCACATCCCTCTTACTCTCCTATTTAGTATACACAACTCACTGTGTGTCCGGGAATCATGAATAACAGAAGGAGCAGAGCGGGGATGTAATCCATCTCGGGCCCCTTGCATCACTGCTCTTCTTCAAAGGTCGAGCAGGGGGAGACCTTGAGGTAGCCTAAGTCCGCAGTCTGGGGTGGGCCTGCATGTACGTGATGACCTGGTCAACGTTCTCGTTGCCATAGGAAATCGACAAATGTGGGTCGTCATCTCCAAAATCTGGGCAGCCAAGCCACAGAACTCAGAGCTTGAGCTTGCCAACAACGTGACGGTGATGCAGGACCGTGTCCAGGGCCATCTTGTCGTGTGTATGTGATGCTTCAGCATGGAGCTGTGCATTGGTGAGAGTTCCCATACAAAATAAGTGCATAGTGTTGGCATGGGCCTAGGGGCGAGTCCCCCCCCAGTAGGTTTCTAATGATGTAGCAGCAGTCGTCAATAACCTGGTACCACTGTGCCTGCAGAAAGAAGTCGCCTCCATAGTTGAACTTTCCGGGCTGATAGTGGATGTGCTGACCAACCAGTTCTGAATGCAGCAGTTGCTAGAGTCGGCCATCCAACATAGGTTGCTGTGGTCTGGATGGTAGATGACATGTTGTGCATAGACTAAACCGAGTTCCCTTGCTTGCAGATGCTCCTTGAGAAGGAAGCACGGCTTCTGTCTCTCAGGGTGTTCATGCAACATCACAGTCCGCATCCCCAAGCAGCCAGATCATCTACGAGTAAATACAGAATTCACAACTACCTCCACACCCGACACCCTTGGCACGTCTCGAGGTGCACGAATCGGCCGTTGAGAAAGCGTGCTGGCTGGAAGGCGGCGACTGGTGATTGCGAGCTGAGCCCGGTGCGTGCGTGACGGGCTCTGCGAACGGCAGAGTCTGACGAACGTGCACTTCAGCCGATATCAGAAAAAGTCCTGAAATTCAGTTCGGCGCTGAGTCACTTTATTAACCTCTGGGCTTGCTGTTGGTCCCCTCATGGAGGCGGTTAATCCTCAACCGGCCTGCGAGCTCCCCGCTGCCCTCGTGCCTCCCCAGAAGCCTCTCCCGCAGCCCCAGCACGCGCAGCCCGCAGCACCAGAGGCCCCCGCCCAGCCCGAGCAGCAGCAGGCCGCGGAGGAGCAGCCCGTCGATCCCGTCAATAATGCACAGCAGCCCACAGGGCCCGCGGAAGATGCACACAAGGAAGTAGCAGCAGAGCCTGAAATATCTAAGTGCCTGGCGGTCGTCCCCGAGCTGCCGGCCCTCATCCTGAAGGAGGACCTGCCGTTCCCGCCGTCGTTCCTGGTGCCTGCCCTGTGCATCGACGCGCTGTCGAAGCCGCTTCCAAGGCCGCCGCAGGCTCGGCCGAGGTCGAAATCCGCTGTGCCTCGGCTGGTAACGGTTCCCTGTCCCGAAATCGAGGCCCTGCTTGCCCAGAAGCCCGTGTACGAGACGCCAAAGGAGCCCATAGTCGCCGCGAACGCTGCCCCCGAGGCGCCTGTGACTGCGGAGGCACCCGCGGCAGCAACGTCTGCACCAACGGCGCCGCCCATCTGTTCCGAGCCGAAAGGTACACAACCAAATTTCGAAAAAGAGCCTGTCTGATGCGCTTATTTCCTCTTCCCCAGTCCCGTCCCCGCGGGCAGAGGCGTCCCAGGCACCCAAGGAGAAGCCCAAGCCCGTAAATCTGTCCAGAGCGCTCCCGAGGTCCCGCCAGACACAGCTGCTCGGTGCAGAGGTACATTATATGCCCCTAGGTCAGTTCCATTTACCCCCTGCACGCATCGATCGCAGGCCTCTGTGAACTCGAGCCGCGCCCGCGCCCCAGGACGAAAGCCGCCGAGTCGCAACCACCAGCAGGTCCTGGCCACCCTGCAGCAGCAGGCCACCGAGGTTCACGCCCCGCCCGCTCGCACCCCTGGTTCCGCTTCTCACGCTGTGCAGCAGAGGCAGCAGGAGACCACCTCGCCTGTGCGCTACAGGGACCCGAAGAACCCCGTCGCGGGGATGAACGTACGCGCAGCGGCACGCAACCTGAGGAAGGGCCAGGGCATCGAGATCGAGCGCGGGGAGATAGAGGAGGAGGCCGAGGAGGCCGAGGAGAGCGCGGCCGAGCCCACGAGGACCCAGCCCCAGGAGCCCTCGTACGTCGTCTTCCCCAACGCGCCGTACACGGGGAGGGAGCCAGCGGCAGCCACGTACGCGCCGCCCATCGGGCTGCCGGGGCTCTCCAAGCCCGGCGCCTTCCCTGCGCCCATGTCGCGGCCCGGGCCGTCCACGCCGACGTCCCCGAGGGAGAAGGAGGCGGACACGGACAAGGAGAAGGAGAGGGAGAAGCGCAAGAGGAGGCGGAGCAGCATTCTGATGAGGTTCGTGGGGCTCTTCAAGAAGAAGTCGGACAAGGACACGGACAGCCCCAGCCCCGAGCACGCCAAGAAGGCCAAGAGCTCGCACGGGTCGCCCTCGGCAGCGCCAGCGAGGTCGCCACCAGCGGCGGCAGCGGCCACCTCCAGGCCGCCCCCGGCCTCGGCGCCAGCGACGCCGACAGCGCCCCAGAGCGGGCCGCGGGCGCCGCCAGCGCAGCAGGCCGAGCCAGCGTTTGTCCCGCGCCCGGGGAGAAGGCCGCCCCCCAACCGCATGAACAACCTCAGCTGAGCGACTACGTGCCCTGTGCTGCCTTCCCCCTGTACAAATCCGGCTGAGCCCTTTTTCGCACGCTTGAGCGGCAACAACGCAACTCTCCCCCCACGGATCACAACACAGCACCACACACAGCCCACGGCAGCAGAGAAACCCCCCTTCCAGAAAAAAATACGCAGGCCAAAACCGGATGAGCAGACCGATAATCAACTGATCTTCTGCCCTATTTATACGCCCCCTCACCGAATCGCGGCCATCGGGCAGTCAATGGCAGCCGCAGCACTGCACTGCCAGGTCTCTGGCGGCCTCTTCTGCGGCAGCTCACATGAACATGTCGCCGTAGCCGGGGGGCGGCATGTGGTCGGGGTCGGGCTCCCCGAACGGCTGCCTGGGGGCCTGTCCGCCCCCGATACCCCCGAGGCCGCCCGCTCCCCTCCCGCGCCCCCCAAAGCGCGCGCCCGACGGGGGGATAGGCCCCAGCGGGTCCCACCTCGACTGCGGGGGCAGGCCCGACCCGGGAGGCGCCCTCGTGGGGTCGACAGGGCCGCCGCCAAAGAGGGAGCTGTGTGGGCCCACCAGCAGCCCCTCGCCACGGCCGCGCGTGCCAAACAGCTCTCCGCCCACGGGCGTCAGGTCGTCGAAGCGCGGGCCGAGCGGGGGCTGCGAGCTGGCGCCGCCCCCAGGCTCGCGGGCCGGCGCAAAGACGAACACGTCTCTGGCCGAGGAGGAGGAGGAGCCCGATCCCGGGATCCCGGAACCGCGAGATATCGCGAGAATCTTGTCGATGACGTTGTCCGAGAATTCCCGCGCCACGGCGGCGACGTCCGACGTCGCCACGTCGACGTTGCGGATGACGTGGGACGCGACCTGCGAGCCGGGCAGCGCGACGACGACGGCGTGCGACGCCAGCGCGCGGCACAGCGCGACGTGCTTGACGACCACGGCGCCGGCGCCGGGGATCTCGTATCTGAACGCGTACACGTCACCGCCCCTCGCGTTCCACGACGCGGGCAGCGCGTCTGCAGAGGCGGCGGTCGCGGGGACGCCGGAGGGGACCTCGACGCCCACGAAGCGCAGGCCGCGCTCGAGGGCCGCGCAGTGCAGCACGAGGACGGTGGAGTCGTGCGAGTTGCGCGGGTCCGCGGTGCCCACCAGCGAGTCGAAGCGGCGCTGCAGAGAAGACGTGTCCATCGCGCAAAAGCAATGGCGAAAAGCAAATGATTTGCAGTAGAATCTGCGCAGCCGGGTAGATAACGGTATCTCGGGATCCAGAAAATCAAGCGAGTCGTTTTCGCGGGATGGAGGTTACCATGTCCAAAGCGCAGGCCTACGAGGTCCTCGGCCTCCACGACGGCGCCTCCCTCGAGGAGATAAGGCACCCCCCACACCCACCCAGCCCCGCTGCCCCGCCCCTCACGTCCACCAGGTCCGCGTACAAGCGGCTGGCGGTGCGATGGCACCCGGACAAGAACGGCAGCAGCGCCGAGAGCACGCGCGTCTTCCAGAACGTCGGCGCCGCCTACCAGCGCCTGACGGTGCCCGAGGACCCGCGCGGGCCCGGCGCCGCCGCGCGGTACGTGGACGCGCTGGTGCTGTTCAACGCGCTGCGCGAGGCGATACTGCGCAACGGGCCCTGGGTGGCCCTCAGCCTCCTGGCCGCCACGGCGCCCGCGGGCTGCGGCCAGGCGGCGGCCCAGCGCACGCCCGAGGAGCGCGAGCGCGCGTGGGCCGAGCAGGACCTCGAGCGCGAGCTGGCGCTGCGCAAGCTCAGCCTCGGGTTCCGCAAGAACCGTCACCCCATCGCCGTGCGCGCGGAACCTTCCCTCCCTCCTCCCTCGTCCCTCCTGTGCTGCGAGAGCCAGCGACTCTGTCGATGCTCTTCCAGACTGCCACGCCTGGGCAGCCACTCGCCAACGCCCTGCCGCCTGCACGCAACGCGAAGGACGCGATTCGGAGAGGGGACTGCGAGGTGGCCGCGGAGAGGTGCAGGGCGGAGGGCGCGGGGTGGGCGACGGACCTGGGGCTGGGCAACACGGCGCTGCACTTTGCGTGCTACTTTGGGTGCGCCGCGTGCGTGCGCGCTGCCATGGACGCCGCCGAGTCCGCCGAGCAGCTCAAGGCGCAGCTGGCGCTGGCCAACGACGAGGGCGACACCCCCGTCGAGCTCACGCGCAAGCAGTGCCACTTTAGCCTCACAGACATGATCGAGAAGTCCGTGACTGTCCTCCCACCACCCGTGCGGCCTGCACGCGAGTGTGCTGACCCTTTGCCTCGCGCCCTTGCCGCTGCAGAGTGTCCGGGGAGAGCGAGGGCTCGGAGGCGTCTTTCGTGGACAAGTTCATCAAAGGCAAGCCGCTCCCACAGATGATCAAGCGGCAGCCTGTGCGCTCCGATTGGGGCGTTCGTTCCCCAACAATAACCCGCGCTCCAGTTGTCGGCAAGGGCGCCGGCGGACGACTACTACTTCAAGATGTTCGGCGCCAAGTCGCCGTACTCGCCCACCCGCGGGTCTCAAAGCCAGCAGTGATGCCGGCGGTGCTGTGTTTGCTGCCGACTCAAATAGCAGTTGCGTTTTTTTCTATTCTAGATTGCGAGCACGTACGACCGACTGTTGTCCCTCTACACTTGAGCTCCAAGCTCCGCGCTGCCGGCTCTGGCCGCGCCTTGTCTGCGCGTCGCCTCTGGCGTCAGCGAGTGGTCCCCCAGGGACGCGATGCTGCCAGCGCTGGGGGGCTCCCTGTGCTGGTGGTCCGAGCGGTGCGATCGGCCCTCGTGCGAGGACGAGCCCTTGCCGTCGTCGGTGCTGGCGCTCTCGCACGAGCTTCGCTGCTCGCGGCGGTGGCTCGCTGTCCTCACGTGCCGCCCCTTTTGCCTGTCGTGGCCCGGGGACTGCAGCTCCGCCACGCTCGACGCCTCGGTGGTCGCCTCGGGGACGGAGCCCCCGGCGGCCTCGACCGACGTCAGGGCGATGATGGGGCTCGCCGACTTCTCGATGCTGCGGTCGTCGGCGATGACAGCCGCCACGGCCTCGCTCCCGCGCTCGTGCTCGTGCTCGTGCTCGTGCTCGTGCTCGCGGTCGCTCTTGCCGTCGTCGTACGCGGGGGGCGGCAGCGCAGCCTCGCCGCTCGAGCGGGGCGACGCAGACGGGGATCGCCCCTGCGACCACTTGGGGGCCGTGAACTTGCGCGACGCGCGGTAGACCGAGCGGCTGAGGCGCCTGATGCGCTTGCCCGAGCGTATCTCCTCCTCGTACCTCTCGAGCTTGGTCGCCTCGACCTCGCGGTCCTCTGTGCGCGCCCGCTCCGAGGGCATCGACAGCGTCTCCATGCGGTACGCGTACGCGAAGCACAGCGCGCAGCTCGCGCCCGCGCCCACCAGGTGCGACACCCACCACGCGCCGCGCGCGGGGAACCTGCGCGTCTCGATCACCACCGCCACGAAGTGCACCACGTGCGCCGTGAACGCGTAGTCCATGACCTGTTGTTTTTTTTCCCCCGGGGAGCGCACAGGGGGGGCGCGGGGCGGCTCAGTGCGGGGGCCCGAGCACTTATGGACGCACAAAAACAAATGTGGAAATGAGGAAACCTGCTTGGAGTTCTTCTCGACGGGGACGACGCCGACGGCGAAGGCGAGCGACGCGAGGATGCCGGCGCAGAGCGTGACGCGGCCCCTGTCGGTGCCGAACTCGCACTCGCGCCAGTCGAAGACCTGGGAGACGCGGAAGCGCTCCTGGAAGCAGAGATCGAAGCCGAAGACGACGAGGAAGTACCAGAAGTAGTACAGCGCCTGCGAGACCACGATGCGCGCGAGGGCGTGGTGCGGCCTGAGCTCGAGCGCCGTGTCGTCGGTGTCGCGCCGGTCGATGGCGACGACAAGCGCGACCAGCAGCACGAGGACGCCTGCGGAGCGGGGGGGCGGAGGGGGTGAGGGAGCCGAGCGAGATGCGGTGGGTGCGCGGGAGCGCGGCGGGAGAAGCGCACCGAAGTAGATGAGGAAGCCCCACCACCAGTACATGCCGGGCAACGGGGCGGCAGTGATTGTTCAACTAACAGCGCGGCGCGCGCAGGAATAATCTGATTCTTTGTCTGGGCCAGAATCTGGAGGAAATAGAATCCAACCCCAGATTTTCTCCACATTCACCCTAATTAGCCCCCCACCACTCAAAGGTCGCACCGGACGATCAGCACCCACCCCCGAGGACCACCAACCACTCGTGAGTGCCCGCTTTCCGTTGATTCCCAGTCGTTTAGACAATGCCTGGCCCCTCCACCCGCATATACAAAACCGACAAAGAGAATTGGTAGACCCGGAGGCAGAGACGCAAGGGGGGGAAATGAGTCTGCGGCGGATTCATCAGCGCCAGGAACACCAGCGGCTCTACCAGCGGCTGGTCCACGAGCGCAACGTCGTGCTGGTGCTCGCGCTGATCCGCGACAGCGAGGCCGACGACCTGCGCAAGCGGGTGGCGCGGCTACGCCACGAGATCCGCCTGTGCCGCACGGCCCCCGCCGGCGTGCCCAAGGCTCTCGTCGCGCACATACAGCGCGACATCGAGGAGACCACGCACCGCCGCCGAGCGGCCTCGGACGACGCCGGGGTGTTTCTGCTCGTAGCCCTCGTGCTGCACGCGCGGGCCCGGGCGCAGAGGCGGGCCGCAGAGTACGATTCCTAGCGGGGCTGTTCGTTCGCGAAGGGTTCGTTCTTCCCACGCACGAAGGGGCAGAAAGTAAGTCGTTGATGTCACCACAGAAACACAGTGGAAACCTCACGGAATGACCACATCCCGGGTTGGCGAGTGGGGGGGAGGGGCGGTGGGGGAAGGAGGGAGGGGGGGGGTGTCTGTGCGGTGGTGGGCTGGGCGCATGGCCTTCCCCTAGTGGTGCTGGCGCATGGGGTCCGGAGACGGCGGCGCCCACGCACCAGCCGGCGGAGAGGCTGCGTGTGCCTGCCCTCCGTGGTACGCACCCGCAGCCGGCGACGCCCTCCCCGCGCTGGTCGGCATCGTCCACTGTTTCGTCCTGTCGGGACGGACGGCGGGGCGCCAGTCAGCCGCCGGGGGAGGAGAGAGTGAGAGCGCACTTGGAGGCGGCGTGGTAGTAGAACGTGCGGTTGGTGGACTTGTCGAGGAAGGCGACCCAGCCCTCGGGCAGCGGCGCCGTCGGCGACACCGCCACGACAGACGCCGCGGGCCGGGGCGCGGCCACCACCGACTCCCTCATCGACGAGGGCTGCGCAGGCAGCCCCCCGGCGCTCGCGCTGGCCGCCTGCGCCGAGTTGCTCGCCGCCTGGAACTCGACGTAGTTGCCCGCCGTCATCGCCGGCGCCACGCCGAACCCCGTCGAGTTCATCGGCACGGCGACGGGCGCCGGCGCCGGGGCGGGCGCGGGCGACGAGAAGAACGAGGGCGCGACGACCGTGGGGACCAGCGGCACCGCGGAGCCGCCGCCCATCGCCGGCGAGGCAGCGGGCACCGCCGAGTACGCGGCCGCCATGGGGAACTGCACGGGCGCCGGCGCTGGCACGGCGTACGGCGGCACGGGGCTCGCCGCAGGCTGGGCCACCTCGTCCTGTGCCGCACACCCCCCCACCTCCCCAGGTCAGGACGGCGCCTCCTCCCGCGCTCCCCCGGGGGCTCAGCTCACGCATTTGATGGGGCGCATGCGGTTGCGGTCGTCGACGCGGAACTGCATCAGCGTGTCAAAGTCGATGTCGTACATGCCGCGCAGGTTGAAGTGCGGGCGCTGGGCTTTGGGGTCCGCCTCCAGCTGCGCCTTGTAGACCTGCGCGGGGGGCAGGGACGAGAGGCGCCGAGCATTTTAGTTTCGAAAAGCGCGCGCCTGGCGGGCGGGTGCGAGCAGGCAGAAAGAATCGGGAATCAGGGGAATATCGCGATCGAGGGCGGCTGGGCTCTGCGGTGGCGAATCTGGCACCTGAAAGCCGCCGTTGATCAGAGCGTTGTCTTCGGGAGAGTACGGCGTCCACTGGGAGCCGATGGGCCATTCGCCCCAGTACCAGCGCGTGGTGGTGGCACCTCGGGGTCGCTGCGGGTCCATTGCGACACTCCGAGTGTGTTTCTGGGTTATCAAAAACTAACCAATAAGAAAATATCTTAGGCCTCGATAGAGATATTTGTGAACTGACAGAACACTTGAGTCTGTCGGTTCTCAACCCCGCACACCAATCTCCCGAGGTCAGCAATATACCTCCGTAAACGAGAAGTATAGGGTCGAAACAGTGACTGTATCCTGTCTTCTCTTGGCTCATGTTTGGCTTCGGTCTTTGTAGTGAAGAACACTCCAAACTGTATGGTGTGCCGCTTCTCTTTCTCACTTGTGGGTCACAGGTATTAGGTTTTACAGTTCCTGCAGGTCGGTAACTGACCGGAGATCCAGCCTCATGTCTGGGTGGTAGACACGGCCTGGCAGTCCGCGCAGACGACCCATGAGCATCGTTATCATAAGGAGGAGCCGCGACTGCATCGTCAGCGCCCCCGCAAGGGAGCACGCCATCCCCGGGTACCCGAGCGAGTAGCCGACGGTCCCGTAGGCAGATACGATCTCGAAGGCGACCTTCAGCAGGCTCGTGCGCTCGATGTCGCCCGAGTGGTGCTCAAACAGCGAAATGAGGACCATGAAGATGTAGAGCCACCTGGTCTGGCGTCACTCGGGCAACGGCGGTAGACGCGAGGGGACGCACGTCATGTGGTGGAAGAGGAAGCTCCTCAGGTAGGTGGCTGCCGTCTCCATCTTAGTCGCCGGCCTCTGCTGCCCCAGCGCCTCCACAAGCCTCTCTTCTCTGTACTGGCGGACCACTGCAACCGAAACGCGTTTGAAAAATGCACGGGAACCGACACTACAATACTTGCAATCGGGTAGGAGCCGATGTACATGGAGCCCAGGATCAGCAGAAGCAGCGGCTCACTCAGCTTGGCCATGTCCGTCACGCCGAAACCCGCAGTCCGCGTCCCGACAGAGAGGAAGATGCCGAAGTACCACGTCTGGGCAGACGACGCGCGGCTCCCCTCGAAGGCCACATACGCGAACGTGGAGGCCAGCGTGAGCACGAAGAACACTCCCAGGAGCAGCTTCGTGTGAATCCCGGGGAAGAGATGCGTGTGGCAGCGCGTCGGGTTCACGAGAATGTCTGGCAGAGGAGCTGTCAGTTCTCCGGGCAACTGGAGCATGCGCGCGCACATCTGAGGGACTGGCGGCTCTTGGGCAGGTGCCTCTGAGACGAGACGTTGCGAGCGGCCCAGACGATGAAACGAAGGAAAATCGGCAGGCAGGTGTTGCCCGCGGCGATGAGGAGCGTCAGCACGCAGAGGACCACCCAGTCCTCGTTGAACTTCTCCAGGCCGTCGGACATGGTGCTCATGCCGGCGTTGTTGAACGCCGCGACCGTGTGGAACAGCGCCCACCACCAGGTGTTCTGCCCCTGCGACTCGATGACCCTCCGCGGCCCCGGCATGTGCCGCACGTAGAGGCCCAGCGCGACAAAGGCGGCCGCCTGGACCAGGAGCCCGTAGAGCGCGATGATCACTGCGAGCCACCCCGTGGCCGACGCCTCCATGTCGTAGTCGATCGAGAGGCCCATCAGAGTCCGCGCGTGCGAGCGCGACTGCTGGACCGTCCTCCCCGACGTGCCCGAGAGCAGCGGCCTCCTGGGGCCCATGTCGTCGAAGCGCGACGACGAGCGGAGCGGTATCTCGCTCTGCTCGGGGTCGAAGAAGCTCTCGTCGGGCACGGGGCTCTTGGAGGTCGACGCGGGCGCCTCGGTGTCCGACGTGCTCTCCTCCCACGACTCGTAGCTCTTCCTGCGCCGGTCGGCGAGGAACCTCGCGCGCCTGTGCCTCAGGACAGCCACCGCGAGGCACGTGCTGAGGCAGATGCCCCCGAACTCCATCTGGAGCAGCGTGGTGATCTGCACGCGCGGGCCGACAGAGGGGCTGTGAGGCGACGAACGACCAACTGCTGTCGCGGCCAGGGGACTTACCATGGCCCCGGTGCTCCACTTGCCAATGTCCACCGACACCAGGCCCGTGCTCGTCGACGCAGACACGCCGACAAAAAGCGAGTCGAAAAAGGAGACGCCTGTAGGGAGAGTCACAGAAACCGCTCAGGCGCACGCTCCCGCCACAGAGACCCCGGAAAAAAAAACCTCCGCGCCGAATCTGCCACTCGATTCCGCCTCGGAGGGATCGCCCCGCCCGCGGTGAACCGGGGCAGACCCGGCAGGCGCAGCGGTTTCGGCCGGCGAGACGCGGCGGAAGGCAGTGTGGGAAACGAACGGGTGCGGCGGTACTCGATGGCATAGGAGACGACGGAGCCCGCGAGCGATATGAGGAGGATGTAGGCCAGATGGCAGCCCCGGAAGTTAGTGAGCGCCGAGAAGAGGCGCCACAGGACCACTGAGATTCTGGCGCGTCTGGAAGACGGCACCCGCGCAGGACGCGGAGAGAACATCTTCCAAATAAAAAACTGAATGCCACCGATTCACAGATCGGGCAGAGATCTTGGCCCGAAAGCGGAATTAGCGCAGTTGGAATCACACCGGATCCCTGTGCTAGCGCTTGATCCCGCGACTCGCAGGCGCTGATAGCAGCTCTTGGATTGAGACCAACTGCAGACCTGTGGTAGGCGTTCTTCTGCACTTGGTGTCTGCGTCTCCGCAGCCTCTCCAACAGAGCTCTCTGGGCTCTCCGCAGATGCTTGGGCCACTTAACCCAACGTGCCTGCTAACGGAGCAAACGCCAATGGGCTCAAGGCGGGCGACGGCATCTGGACAGTGCGATGGCAGCGATCCAGGGGGCAAGAGGGGGCAAAGAGTGATTTTTCATAGCGGCGGGGGCCTGAGCGCTGGACCACCACTCTTCTGCCAATCGTCCGTCAACAACACGAGCACTCTCAAGCTCCGTTCACACCGAGCTCGTGTGTGCTTACCCGGGGCAGAAGGATCGATCACCGCGTGCAGCTCTGCGTTGTGGGGTGAGAAGTTCGCGCCGCATAGGCAGAAAAAGTGGGAGCTGTGGTTGCCGCATACAATCCAAATTTGCGTGTCCCTTTGTTCAGAGGGAAATATGGAGGAAAAAACGATAATCGCAGGGCTCAGCAGCAGCAACGCCGAACGGCACTAATGAGCTGCTCACGGAGCCTCGCGCGCGAGCACCACGGCGAGGCTCCTTGACGTCATGACGGAACCATTGAGAAAGAGCTTTACTGTTCATCCGCGTGAATTATCCAGCCTCTCTGCTTTTAATCGAATCCAAGAACATCTCCGAAGCAGTTTATAACGGCCCCACGGACCGCAACAGCCTCTTCACAACACTCTCTTCACCAACCCCTTCCATGTCGACCGCCAGCGTGTCGTCCTGCTCCTGCGATGCCGCGACATCGGCCAGGTGACCCTGCCCTGCTTTCCACGGCTTCTCCCTCATCCAACCCACGCGACTTCCGGACCGCTCGTCTCTATTGTGGACCGTGCACATTGTAACGCCTGTCTACCACAGCTTCGTGGTTCCCGAGCACGCGGCTTCCCCCGGGAGCGGCCCCTCAACCGAGCCGGTGAACAAGGTGGGATGACATTCGCTCCTTTGCCCTTTGCCCCTGACACCCCCGCGCCAATCGCAGCTGTCCGAGCTGATGGACAAGAGCGAGATGGACCGCGTGATCGAGGAGTACCTTGGCCAGTCGTCGTGGACTGGGGCCGAGAACGCCAACTCGACGTTCAGCCACCAGGGGCTGATGCAGCACCTGTCGACGCACGCGATCAGCCAGTACTGGCTGAAGCACGTGTACACGCCCGAGGTGCGGCGGTACTACGAGGAGAACAGGTTCCACATCCACGACCTGGGGTTCCTGAGCGCGTACTGCTCGGGGTGGAGCATCGAGGACATCCTGACGCAGGGGTTCGGGGGCGTGGAGAACAAGATCCAGTGCCGGCCGGCGAGCCACCTGAACACGGCGCTGAACCAGATCGTGAACTTCCTGTTCACGCTGCAGGGGGAGCTGGCGNCTCGCGGGCGCTCGGAGGAGATCAGCATCGAGGACGTTCTGGCCTACATGACCTCGTCGAAGCACAAGAACCTCGTCATCTCGGGCGGCGAGCCCACCATCCAGCCCGGCCTGGTCCAGTTCCTGCGCATCCTCAGGGACAACGGCATCTCGGTGAAGCTGGACACCAACGGGACGCTGCCTCGTGTGCTGGAGCAGATCCTGAGCGAGAAGCTGGTGGACTACGTGGCCATGGACATCAAGTGCGCGCCGGACAAGTACAGCGAGGTGACAGGCGGGAAGGAGGTGGACGGGCGTGTGATCGAGGAGAGCATCGAGCTGATCCGCAAGTCCGGGGTGGCGCACCAGTTCCGGACGACGGTTGTTCCAGGGCTGGTGGACCTGGAGGACCTGACGCAGTGCAAGAAGCTGGCAGGGGACGGGCTGGTGCTGCAGAGGTTCAGGAGCGGGAAGTCGCTGCTGGACCCGATGTTCAGGGAGCACCAGGAGCAGACGGAGAAGGAGTTTGATGAGCTCTGTTCCAAGGTCGCTTCTCTCTGATGCAGTGCCATGCTCCATTGATGAGTCACTGCTGTTCTATGAATTCATTCGAATTCAGCATTCTCCTCACTCAGAAGAGCTTAATCAAGACCATTCACTCTCCATGGATATTGGAAAGCCAACTGATAATCAAAATGATGCTTGGTAATTGTCTTGGATAAAATACACTTGACATGAAATGAGTTAAGGGGGTAAAAAGGCGTTTATGAGGGAACGGGAGAGGGTTAAGACAAATGTTGATAGAAAAAGGGGCATAATCGATAATTCAAATCCACCACCACCACTGCATTGAAATTGGTGATTTGAGCACAAAATAGCAGTTTTCTTCATTGAGACAGAACCGTAAAAAATGTATCGGCCTTACACATCCACGGACCTGTATTGAATGAGACCAGGGTGGAAGCCTGTTCGTTCACCTCAAAAGTCAGGCATTCTGCGTATTTAAGCACAGTTATCAACACCAGTGATTAAATTCACACCATATAGTGATTTAATGAATGGCTCAGTCCAAAAAGTTTTGGACGAAAATTGCCATTAAATCGTTTTTGCAGCCCCAGAAGCGAGAACTGTTGCACCTTTTTGGATTCTGTATGACCACAAGTTTTCCAACCGAAATTGCATTTCACCATTCCAAAATCTCGTTTCCCAAACATGAGAATCGAAGCAACAATCGGTTGCCACAGTTTTCAGCCTCCAGCTGTGGTGAAACCATGAGCTAAGCATAGAAATACACTGTGTGAAAGCTGTTTGTGGACACAGACCCTCTTTCCAGTGTTAAGAAACTGTGAGAGTGAACTCAGAGACCTGTTTCTGGCAGGTACGCTTGCTGCACTCGACGACATTGTCTTTCTCTCCAAACTCGAAGTGAAAGTGCTCCTTGATGTGGCCTTCGAGACCTTTGATGGTCTGATCTGGGAGTGCCTGAATGGCCAAAGGATCAAGAGCGATCACTTTCGTGTTCTTCACACTGGAGAATAGCAGTGAGTGCCAATGGCTCAGTTCTGCCAAAGGGAAACAGCACCTTTTGAGAGTTGCAAGCACTTGAGCCATGTTGGAAATGACCTGGCCAACGTTTCCACGATAAAGTCGTTGCTTAGCTACTCCAAAGTGCCCATCACACACGGAATGCCTGTGGTGAGGACCATAGAGATCGAACGTCACCCTTACCCTTCTCCCAAGGTCCCTGGAGACCTCTCCCTGAAGGTGAAGTGAGATCAGGCAATGTGAGAAGTATACCTGAAGACAAAGAAGAGAGTGTATGATGTTTATCACCTTGAATCCTCCGTCTGTCCAGAAGTGAATGGTCTTGAGGTGAAGCCTCTTGGCCTTGACCTCAACCTTGATTTCCTCCCAGAGTGTGTTGAGTCCCATATTGGTGAACTTCCAGTCGTGTGGAGCTTGAGACCAGAGATCAAAGTGGACCCACTTGTTCTTCTGGAGGCCCCAGACAGCACAATTAAGGTCCTGCATCCCCTTGAGCTCAGGAGCCTCGTGGAATGTGGAGTAGTCCATCACGACTAGCAGCTCTCCTGGGTGAAGAGCTGCTTTCTGATCACGCTGAGCTTGGCATTGCTCTCGAACGAGGTTGAGGTGGTTCTTGAACTCCTCTTTCTCCAGGTCAGAGATTGGGTCATTTGCCCGTTCCTTGAGCCGGTACTTGCAGCACACTGGGCAGGAGTAGCGGTCAAACACTTGCAGGCGAACTCGTCCAGAATGAATGAGTGCAAGGAAACGGGACTCCTTGTAGGAATCAAGAACCTCAGCCGAGTAGTTGAGAAACGCCTCTGAAAACGTGCCAAAGTACGTGAACTGCAGAGTCTTTTTCCCAGATGGACCTCAGCATTCTCCTTGACCCAATTCTATAGCTGCTGTGCCTTCATGGCTATGAAAGCCTGTGAGTTATTTGATGAGGGGCTGGACAAACTCTTTGGCCACGAGAGGAAGTGAGAGTCTAGGTACCCTTGGGGCTCTTCGGCCTCCTCTGCCACAGAAGCCTCCAACTCCCTCTGTTCGAACTCGAGTTGAGCTTGTACCTGAATCCAGGAATGAGTGCCTGACACAAGGAGAAGTGCCTGTGGGCTTTGTGCCTGACTCAGGGTCGAATGTGGGATGCCTGTCCTTCGTTCAATCTCTGCCAGGCTCTCTCCTGGAAAGAGAGCCAAGGCAGCTCGAGCCTTGGCTGCCTGGGACACATTCTGACCCAGGAATTCGAAAAGAGGTGTCAGGTCATAGCCAGTGATGAAGCAGAATCACTGGCAAATGAGCTGGATGCTGTGTGAATCCACAATACTGGCAGGGAATGGCAACACCTGGAGGAGGTCTGGCTCTCCCTGACTGAGTCGGTTGATCTCTTCGACTGCCTTACGAAGAATCTCATTCAAAGCAGAACGCTTAAGCTCTGACAGGGGCTTGCAGCTGGCTTCTTTCTGTGTAACACATGAACAGTGGGTGCAATGGAAGGTCGCACTGAAAGAGGGAATGGTGAAGGCTCTGGATTCCTGGGAGATCTGGCCTTGTGGGGCAGGCGTTTCTTGAGGAAAAGCGATGAAGGGTCTTGCCAAATGGGTGCATGGCCTCTTTTGTGAGACTTTTTCTTGCTGTGAGGTCCGGAGTGTCTTCTGATGTGTGCTGCCCTCCGAGCAGCCTCTGCCTTTGCCTGGTGGCCCTTTGTTTTCGGGGGCATCTGTTTGGGGATCTCGTCAGTAATGGGAATGGGAAATGCTGTAAAAGTACGATACTTTTGTGATATTCCATCTTGAAAATAATTGTATCGTACTTTTCAAGTGTTTCCCACTCGAATTGGGGAGACACCCCTCTCTTGGCGCGCTTGTGTGGGGCCATTCCGTGCAAAACCAGTGGTTGCCCCGTGTTGGCCACGGGGAGTAGTGCCCACACTAGTGGTTGCAGGGTCTGGGGTGTTTGGGATGAAGTGCGGCAAGCTTGGCCTCCTCTTGGTGTTGCAGGTGAAAAGTGTGTGGAGATTTTTCAATCTGGGTTCAATGTAGGACAGACAGAATCAGGAAGCCAAAACCAGCATTCTAAACCCCTGTCACAGTGCTAATGATGAAAATGTCCAAGAGGAACAACTTTGTTGGAACTGCTGATACACATGTTCAGGATGGAATTCAAGGACATTCTGTGGAGATACCAGCTACTTGTACAACTTCATTGCTGTTCTGAATGCTATTCTTCTACATCTCACTGCAATCATTTAAGAATTTAACTGACAGTAGAAGCAGAGGGCATACTCCAACTCAGAAATGAAGTTGAAGTAATAGGCACGCTCACTGCTCTATAAGCGCTCTCGTTACCAAAGAAATTCTACAAAATGTTGCGCTGCGCTGGGATCGAACCAGCGACCCTAAGATTATGAGACTTATACTCTAACCAACTGAGCTAGCAGCGCATTACATATTTCTTTATTCCACTGATAAATATCTACTCTGATAACATAATAGTAAGTGATTTTATATGAAAGAAGCTTCTTTCATATATTTTTAGTGAGTTATTGGCTGGCTGTAACATCTAATACACTGCTAAAAATCTGCCAGCTTCCAGAGAGTGAATTTATTACAATTAAATCAGTTGCTGATTGATTCAGTTCAGTGATTCTGCATATATTCAAGCATACTGAAACAGGAAAGTTCACTCTTACAATCAGGAAAAGATTTGACATTTTGATGTCTTATTCATTTACTCACACTTTGCAGAGACATGACTAAAGCAATATGATATTCACTATTAGCATTCTCTATTATTTTGCTCTTTAAGAGGAATTTGGGGGTCAAAGACCAAGGAGGTTATGACTGTCAGATTGCTGTCAAATTCTCTACTGGTTAAATGTCTCCACAGGAATCTCGTCCTCTCTGGCTTCCAACTCTACAAGCAATCCAGATATGGGCAGAAGTGGTCGTGGAGACTAACTTTCATTAAAAGGGGGCTGAATAGGTATTTGAGGGGTAGGAGATGACGAAAACAGTTTTTGCACAATGTCTCTTGCATTGCTGGCAGGCTTTGTTTGAATCTCAAATCGGTGAACCAGTCGTACATTAAGCAGGGTTCAAAACCTGTGATGGTGGGATCGGTCAGCTGACCGATTCTGTGTGGATCAGTCACTTAACTGATACGGCTTTTCCCCCTGATCTTTCCGATTCTCCGATGCACTCTTCCCATGTTTTTATGACTATTTGAAGGGTTTACCCCTGCACCCATGGACCCGATACACCAACCACCTCCATCACCATCACTGCCATGTACAATGCTGCCACGGGGGGGCTCGTGCTTCTTCTGCTCCTTCCATGCCACTTCTGACAGCCACTGTGACACACAATTTCACCTGTTTCTCTGAATTCCCTCTCTGCTGCAATCTCACTAACAGTGTGTATCCTTACCCTTGGATTGACTGGTCAAGTACCTGGGTGGATCGGTCCTCTGACCAACCCAGGTTTTAAGCCCTTAATTGAGAAGTGTTATGGATAAATCTGCGAGAGCAAGAACTTCAGCAGAAAAGGCTACTGGACCTGCGTCAGGATTTCCCCGTTCAATTAACTCCCGCCCCGGTGAATGACGTCGCTCTTCCTGCACCCAGAAACACAGAACTTTTATTGCTCTGATCTCAGAGAGCCCCCAAACTAGTTCACAACATCTGGCGTTCAGTCCAGGTATTTTCAGGCTTTTCGCCTTCCGAAGAGTGTTTCTCTCCCGCCTATGGACAGAGACACCCGACTGCCCACACCACCAACAAGCACTGCATGCAATTCACAATGTTTGCGAGCAACAGCCAGGCCCGGCTCACAAGGAAAGTGAGACACAGGCAGCGAACGGACCCGATCAAGGACTGGCCCAGTGATTATAATATTCCCCTTTATTATTCCCCCCCTCTTCAGTTTCTATTTTCATGTGTACAGACCACTGTGAACGACCCTGGTAGATTACCAGACTGCACGACAGTGTAGCTGAGCTCAGGGACTCTCATGTTAAGCACAAAATAGCAGCACCAGTGCTCACTTGTGAGGACTGGGAGGAGTTAGACAATGATGACCTGATTATCTTACAGAGTTGGAGACTGGACACTCAGGATGTGCTCAGACATATCACATTCCCTGTCATGCATCACAACTGCAGATCTTTGTCCTGGGGCACTGAACTAAAACGAGTCATCCAACTGAATGCGCTAGCTGACCAACTCACACAACAAGTGCTAACCCAGGACAGATGCCACGACCCAGAACACCCACTGTGGGGAATAGACCTAGCCAAGATTCAGGAGCTCTCCTTTGAGAAACCCCTGACACCCATGCATAACTTCCTCACAGTATTCAACGTTGCATGGTGAGACCATCTACACTGATGTGCAACCCAAGAGGCCATGGCGGGCCTCCTGAAGGCCCCACCGGTCCTCCTTCACGAAAACACCAGAATACAGGCCCAGTGCATGGGAGGCCTACGCTGGAATCAGATCCTCATGGGCACATACCGCACCCACAAAAATGCACATGCTGTGACCCCTCGACGTGTGTGGAAAGACCTGGCCCCTCGCACCTGACTGCACTTAGTGATCCCGGTGCGCTTTATGCACAGCCAAATCCGACTCTCTGGCCAACCACCTATGGGCCTGCCCACAGCAAACCCAGTGGCACTCAAAACTCACAGTAGGCACACGCTCAATCCACTAAATACAAAGATGCAACCCCAATGCACTACACACTGGCATATGGTGCCTGGGTGAAGAATCAACAATCAGAAAAACAACAAAAATACAGGAGGAATGGGTCACAACCATGCGAGACTGGCTGGAAGATATGAGCCACAAAGACAACCAAATGAAGCACAAAGCACACAAAAGACAATTTCCAGGAGATACCCCCAAATCCCCCTTCAACTGCCCAGACATCACCCGTCCCGCCAAGTGCTACAAACCCACAGGAAAAACCCACAGACCTTTCACAGTCACAGAACCAACAGACAATGATATGCAATACAACAAGATACCTGCAGCTCACACCCAAAAAGCCAACCCAGAGACGACTGCCCTTCACGGCCCACAAGCCAGACTGCCCAAAACCACCCATCCCACAACAGACAGCACGAGGGGCAAACCCAATCCCCAGCACGACCCACAAACGAAAAACACCTGACACACCAGCTCCCACGGCACCAGACAACATTTTCATTAAAGCAATTAAACGCCACCGCACTCCTAACATTTACCACAAACAACCACACGATAATCAGCCTGTTTAACAGATATACAAACAAAGTGATGAACCAAAAACAGGACGCAGTACTGGAACCACTCTTTCCAGAACCGCCCCTGGACATACCCTCCCAAGTCCCACAACACGCATGTCCCTCCTGAACCCACCACCCACCATAACCCCCCTCCCCCCTATTCCCACGTCCCTTGCTTGAAAGAGCTCATCTCTCACTGGTTGCAGAACGGGAAACGACGATATAACTGATATTACGCCCATGAAAATCCACCAGGCTGGGCCACTGAGCGAACCCCTTCAGGAGAAGTGTATAGTTCTTTTCCAATATTGCCCTTACATCCTCAGGTCGAAATCAGGAGTAGTGGGCTGCTCTGTGGAATGAGAAGACAGGAGAGATAACGATCTTTTGACTCATATGAAAGACATGGTAATCAAGCTCAACCAGTATTCTCTGAAGGACATAGACTTTTCGACACTGTTCCCTAACATCATTTCTCAGCGTTTCCAGTGAGGGTTCCAATAAACCTCTTTTGGAAGAAGGAATTTCACTTCCACTCAAAGGGGCAGAATTTGCTTCGTTTTACACAACACATCATTTTCTAGGAAAAATGAAACGCTGTAAAATAATACAGAAAACTGTGATCTTGTTTTACATAGACAACGGAATATCTAGTAGGTGATTAGAAGGATGCATGGCATCAATGGTTTTGTTACTATAGGGGTTTATGGAACGTGAACTCTCTGCCAATAGAGGGGGATTATTTTTCGAGAGTAGTAAGACAGAATAACAGAATTCAGACTAGTTAGATTCCAGCTCTGCTGTTCCCATGTAGATTATTGTAGACAAGGGTAATAGTGAGAAAAGTAGTTACAGGCTGGATTTCATGTTTCTCTGGAGGGGGGTATTAAAGGGGGTATTTAAATTACAGGACACGAGGGCCGATCTCGATTACGGAAAATGTCGCACCGATGCCTGACGGGGGTGTGGACATTCAGGGGACAATGACTGCACGGCAGAAACGTGCCCAAGACGACATCGCAACAACGCCGGAGCCCGAGACAAGGAGACACACAGCAACTCGCACCCAGGGCCGGATCAAGATGCTTGCAAGACACCGTCATGACCAAGCACGCACGAGGTGCAGAACATCATGGTCACCAAAAAGGGTCGTGCCCTAGGACGAAGAGGGCAGTGATGCAGAAACAAGGGACCGGAAGAACATCCGCAAGAGTGAGCACAGCGAGGACAATGCCGTGGAACGGCTCGGTGAACTTGGTGTCAGGGGTCGGAAGACGGAGGGGCCTGCAGCTCCGAGTACCAAGACGCTTCAAGTTCAACGAGCCGAGACTGGAGCTTGGCTCGACAAGTGGCGAGTACGGAGTTCTCGCAAAAGGTCCGCCTAATGGTGTGATTAATTCTGCGAGAGCAAGGACTTCAGCAGAAAAGGCTACTGGACCTGCGTCAGGATTCCCCCGTTCAATTGACTCCCGCCCCGGCGAATGACATCGCTCCCTGGTTCATAGAATAATGTGGGGAGGCCTCATTTCCCCCCTTCATGTGCAAAGAACAAACAGTCCTCAGACACGAGATTACATAAACACACGTCGTTTTGATGGAATTGCCTCCCGGTGATATTCGAGAGAGATTTCTCTCGCATTCTGCGAAAACATCATTTTTCAAAGCAAAAAAAGTAGCCAAGCCATGTCGTGGAGTCATGACCTGGAAAGTGCCTGCGAGACCGTCCGCCAGCGGTTGAACTCGGAGACGCAGAACGGGAGGATCTCGTTCAAGAACGCGCACAGCACGACGTCCTTTGGCGGCGCGTGGCACGACAACGTACCTGCGACCATCTTCAGCTTCGCTAGTTCCCCAAAAATAGACCTCCTCACTCACGTCCACTGCCCGTGAGCAGTCGTCGTACTGGCGCACAAAGAGAATCAACGGAAGCTCAGTCCGCCTGCTGAAGTCCGTCTGCTGGTTCGAGTGCAATTCGTCACCGTTCGATGTGCCTCCGGGCCTGTACGTGGCCGCGTGGCGCCTGCACCTCTCAGGCCTCGACGGATTCTCGTCGATCAAGGGGTCCGTCACCGTCAACGGCGGCAGCGTCTACGAGTCCATCTGGAACACTCGCGCATCGACTGGCGTCAGAGGCTGGTTTGTGCTCGTCTTTCCTACTGTTATCCGGGTCTCTTCTCCCACCACGTGCTCCGGAGGCCTGTCGAATACCGACGGTGCGATCTCGCAGCACTCGACGAGTCTGACTGGGCCGAGGCAGGAAGCTGGAAAAGCGGGTTTGGAGCGGCCGAGTTTGGTGCCATTTCCGTTGGGGACTTGTACGAGCAGCAACAGAAGGAAGCCGAGGAGAGGAAGCGCGCTGAGGAAAAGAGGCGCAAAGAAGAAGAAGAGGAGGAACGGAGGCGCGCAGAGGAGAGACGGAGACGCGAGGAGGAGAGACGGCGCCGCGAGGAGGAGGAGAGCCGGAGACGCGAGGAGGAGAGACGGAGACTCGAGGAGGAGGAGAGGAACAGGAGAGAGGAGGAAGAGGCAGAGAGAAGGCGGGATGCCGAGCGCAAGCTCGAGGAGGAGAGGGCCGAGGCTGCCAGACGGGAATCCGAAGTGGCGATGCAGGCCCTAACGAACAACAGGGTCGCGTCGGCTGCCGAGAAGCGGCCTTCTTCAGCCAGGCCGCGCTCAGCGATCAAGAAGGTCCTCTGCTCTGTTGAGTACAACGGCAAGAAGTTCCGCGTGACGGTCCCTCTGCGGACTGTGGACGCGGCAATCGAGACGATCTGCGAGTCAACGTCGGCCGATGCCGCGTCGACCGTGATCGAGACGTTCGACCCCGAGCTGGACGACTGGTTTGTGTTCAACAGCATCGACATGCTGGTAGACAAGGGCAAAGTCAGGATTCTCGCCAAGAAGGGAGCCGGCGGGGGCGCGGACAGCCCCCTTCCGCAGCAGCCGCCTCCAGGCCAGGCCAGGAGACCCGAGTGGAGGGGAGCTCAGAGAATGAGCGCGCCGGTTGAGGAGCAGCTGGCACTGCGGGACTACCTCAAGTTTCCCCCGGGCTACACCCCGAAGAACTCGTGTGCCAAGGAACTCCTGGCCAACTCCGACGTTCTGGGCCTCGTCGATGTCGGCCAGCTCATCCAGTCGTGCACAGAGTTTATCGACGACCTTCGCTTCTCTGATCCGGTGAATACTCATCAGCCACCGCAGTTTCCCGCGCAATCTAATTGCACTTGCACAGGCTGAACTCAAGTACGTGAATGCGGACGAACTGTTCGCGATTGTGGCGTACACCTACGACCTTGGCTACGCAAAGCCCGAGGACAACTTATACTTCAAGATCAACGTCGACCTCCGCGGAAGGATGGTAAGACCGCCCACGTCACCGGGGTCAAAGCCCGCCATCTAACAGGGGGACACAGAAGGCGAAGCTGGACGGGTGGTGCGGGTTCCTCTACTACCTCCTTACTGGCCTCGGGAAGCTGCCCCCGGTCACATCGCTGCTATACAGAGGCGTCCCGGCAGATCGAAGGGCAGCCATCGAGAAGGAATACCAGTCTAACCGGAGAGTTCGGTGGACAGCGTTCTCATCGACGACAGAAGACCTGGGAGTGGCCTCGCAGAACTTCGCCGGACCTGGGGGGGTTGTGTTCCGCATCAAGGGGTCGAGTGGGAGGAACGTACGGAATCTGTCGTACATCAAAGGAGAGGGCGAGGTCCTGCTGACGCCCAATGCCACGTTTCGGGTGGCACAGCAAGTGCACTCGGAGAACGGCGTGCTCTTCCTCGATTTGGCAGAAGAGCCCTCGAATGTTTTCATTTTCTGATTCACCAATGACAACAAGCTGATTTCCTGCATCAAGTTGTAAAGCAGGGCTCTCATTTGTATGAATGATGATCAATAACTGATGATCCTTATTGTAAGCCAAATAATAATACTGTGTACGTATTGCCAGTGATTGCTACATAGCTTATCAGCTCCAAATTGTAGTTTATTATGTAGCAGAGGCAACGTAGCAGCACGCAGCATAACTCAGTCTGCTATACTGTGCAGAGTGGCATGTAGCCTAAGTATGTCTGCAGTATAGTGTAATGAATATGTGTGAAGCAGAATGTGGTGAAAGCAGGTGTATAGCAGAGCATAGTCTCATGAATTGGATATGAATTTCTGCAAGAGAACAATGATTCAAAGCACAAGAGCAAGATTTCATGTGCTTGGAAAGATAAAAATCACATCAAGGTACTGCCCTGGCCAGCATGCAGCCCGGACCTGAACCCTATGGGGGATCCTTAAGGCCAAGGTATCAGAGAGACAGCCCAGAACTGCCAAGAAGCTCTGTGTGTGTCTGCATCAGGAGTGAAGGAATCTGTCTGAGAGTTATGCTATTGCACTGACAAATTCTATGAAACGTCACCTGGTCCTAGTGAAAGAAGCAAAAGGAGACTTTATTTGCTTTTGACATCAGGATTTCCCTCTTGCTTTTCAACATAATTGGTAATTCCAAAAAGACCTTTTGTTCCTGAATTTTTGGGTCCCTGGAACTTCTGGTCAGTACTGTACACAGAGGAGTTTTCAACTACAAGGTGGAAGTTCTCAATTCCTTTGCCAAGTCTCGTTTTCTGGAGCTGCTGCATGCAGGACAAGTTCGTCTGGCTGTATTCAACCAGTACTCGTGCCCAGGGTGCTGCAAGTTTCAGCTGAAGCAGTCACACAGCCCCATCTCTGATCCGAAAGGGCAGAATTCGAGACCCACCTCGAACTTGTTCATGTGCAATGCCAGGCTCAGCGAGACCAGAAGGCTGCTCTTCCTCCTGGGGAGCTGTTGGTGATCATGGACTACTTCACGTTCCACGAGGCCCCTGAACTTAAGGGCTGCAAGACCTCAACTGTGCTGTCTGGGGCCTGGAGGGAAAGGAGTGGACACACTTTGGCTTCTGGGCTCAAGCTTCTCATGACTGAAGGTTCACAAAGATGGGCATCAACACACTCTGGGACGAGATCAAAGCCAAGGCCACAAGAATGCAGCTTAAGGCAGTCCATTTCTGGACAGATGGCGGTTTCAAGGTGACCAACATCATTCACTCCCTTGTCTGTCTCCAGGTATGCTCAATTCTCAACCCTCTCTCACTGGGCAAGAAAAGGAAGATCTTCAAAGACTTAAGGAGACAGGTGTAGGTGACCTTCGACCTCTATGGTCCTCATCACGGTCATTCAGTCTGTGATGGTCACTTTGGGGTCCCCAAGCAGAGAATTCATTGAGGCAATGTGGGACAGGTGATTTGCACTCCAGAACAGGTGATAACAGCTCTGGAAAGGTACTACTCTCAGTTTCAAGTTTCTCACTGACTTCTGTCACCACTGTCAAGGGACTTGAAGGCCACGTCAAAGAGCACTTCCACTTCGAGTTTGATATCAAGGAGAACGTGGTGAGGTATGCCCAGTGCATTAAGTCTAAGGAACTCACTGAGTACTCTCTCACGACTTTATAACACTCACGGTACTCACCCTGGATTGTAGTAACACACTCTCATGTATTTCTTGAAGAACACCTGCTGGTCACCCTTGAACACTGGCATGAGGGGCAGCTGGGCACCAATGCCTTCTGTGGCAACTCCCAATCAAGACTCCTCCACGAATCAGACCATGTCTGCATTGAAGGCAGTCTGTGCAGACTCTGTGCTGCCACCAGTCCACATCTGGCAGCTGATGAGTGTGGACAGATGCCTGTTGAAGCTCTCCACAGGGGGAACCGACAGGGGCACCCCATCATGTTGCAGTACATCCCCCAGAAGAAATCCCGTCGAACGACCTCTCCCAGCACCTCCTTGACAGGTCGTGGGCATCTGAGAGAACTACCAGACAGAGACAGATAGCTATGTGCCAGTGGTGCACTACTAGCTTATTGAAACTGACAGTATTTGTTCCACAGGTAATGGCTGCACAACCACTCCTGCAGCCCCAGTTCAACAGGAGGCTGTGCCAGCAGCAGCAGCAGCTGCTGCTGCTATTGAGCCAGAGCTGTCTTCAGAGGCCCAGCAGCACCAGCTCGAGAAGGAGAAGAAGAATGAGCAGCATGACAATTCAGAGGCAGAGCCGGACAGGGAGACTGAGAAGCACCAGGAGGACAAGGTGAACAAGGAAGATGAGGACGTGAACGTGGAGGACGTGTGGCCTGCCCCCCCTGCTGATGGCGGTCGTGGCAGAAGTCCCAGGTCTGGGGACAGCCCGGGACATGGGGAACCGGGTCCCAGACCTGGGGAGAGCATGGAGCCTGGGGAACTTCCTCTGCTGCACCAGCATGGAGAGCACTCCAGAGTCCTGGAGTACGGACCAGGCAGCAGGTTAAGAGTGATGTGCATTGATGCTAATGCACATGTCATACAATTTCGAGTGTGAAATATGAAGAGAACAATTGCTTTTATTTGGAGGACAAAGCAATTGAGAAGGGCAAGGCGTGAGTGACAGAGAGCACTCAGGAGATGGGTGAGAGTGTCTCAGCACGTGGGAGTGTCTGCACCATTGGCAGACCTCCTCCCTGTGCCTTTTGGCCAGCTTGGCCTTGGCTTTCTTCAAAGCCTCAGCCACCACTGGCCACTACAAAAGTGTTAGAAATTGATTATTTGTGCATGATGCACATGGTGCGCATGGTGTGTAAAAGGTGCACAATTTGGAAAAGAAAAAACCCCCCCTTTACTTAAAATTTATTACCACTTGACTACAGGGAGGGAAGAACAGAACGGGGGGTGGGAGGGAAACACACACCTTTCGACCCAGGCTCTTGCACCGTGCCTGGGCCTCCTCCTCTGAGGAGGTGCTTAAGGAGAGCTCCTTCTCAGAGTAAGAGCTCCCCACACTGCTGCTGGCTGGGCTGCTGCTTGGGCTGCGGCTGTGGCGGCTGCTGTGCCACCTCGCCGCCTGCTCCTGCTTGTTCTCCTTGTGTGCCTGCCTCCTGTACTTGTCATTGGTGTGCTGCTGGTGGCATTGGAGCCCCAGCTGCTCCATAAGCCACTCCTGTGATGTTTTCCATTAATTTTCACAAGAAAAACAGGGGGGGGCAGAAGAGGGGGAAAACACACTGTCATTTGACTGAATTCTGAGTGGATGGCAGTGTGAATGGCGTCCATGATGCACGTCAAGCAACGTAGTGGCGCGTAGCGGACCCTGCTGCAGCGGTGTGTAGCGCAATGAATGAACTACGTGGCATAGCAGAGGGTCCACTGCATGCCACTACGCATGGTTCCGCTACGTGCCGCTACACATGATGCCGCTACGCGCTTCTACGCAGTGCTACTGTAGCGGCGCGTAGCGGCATCATGTGTAGCGGCATGTAGCGGAACCATGTGTAGTGGCATGCAGTGGACCCTCCGCTATGCCACGTAGTTCATTCATTGCACTACGCACCGCTGCAGCAGGGTCCGCTACGCGCCACTACGTTGCTTGACGTGCATCATGGACGCCATTCACACTGCCATCCACTCAGAATTCAGTCAAATGACAGTGTGTTTTCCCCCTCTTCTGCCCCCCCCTGTTTTTCTTGTGAAAATTAATGGAAAACATCACAGGAGTGGCTTATGGAGCAGCTGGGGCTCCAATGCCACCAGCAGCACACCAATGACAAGTACAGGAGGCAGGCACACAAGGAGAACAAGCAGGAGCAGGCGGCGAGGTGGCACAGCAGCCGCCACAGCCGCAGCCCAAGCAGCAGCCCAGCCAGCAGCAGTGTGGGGAGCTCTTACTCTGAGAAGGAGCTCTCCTTAAGCACCTCCTCAGAGGAGGAGGCCCAGGCACGGTGCAAGAGCCTGGGTCGAAAGGTGTGTGTTTCCCTCCCACCCCCCGTTCTGTTCTTCCCTCCCTGTAGTCAAGTGGTAATAAATTTTAAGTAAAGGGGGGGTTTTTTCTTTTCCAAATTGTGCACCTTTTACACACCATGCGCACCATGTGCATCATGCACAAATAATCAATTTCTAACACTTTTGTAGTGGCCAGTGGTGGCTGAGGCTTTGAAGAAAGCCAAGGCCAAGCTGGCCAAAAGGCACAGGGAGGAGGTCTGCCAATGGTGCAGACACTCCCACGTGCTGAGACACTCTCACCCATCTCCTGAGTGCTCTCTGTCACTCACGCCTTGCCCTTCTCAATTGCTTTGTCCTCCAAATAAAAGCAATTGTTCTCTTCATATTTCACACTCGAAATTGTATGACATGTGCATTAGCATCAATGCACATCACTCTTAACCTGCTGCCTGGTCCGTACTCCAGGACTCTGGAGTGCTCTCCATGCTGGTGCAGCAGAGGAAGTTCCCCAGGCTCCATGCTCTCCCCAGGTCTGGGACCCGGTTCCCCATGTCCCGGGCTGTCCCCAGACCTGGGACTTCTGCCACGACCGCCATCAGCAGGGGGGGCAGGCCACACGTCCTCCACGTTCACGTCCTCATCTTCCTTGTTCACCTTGTCCTCCTGGTGCTTCTCAGTCTCCCTGTCCGGCTCTGCCTCTGAATTGTCATGCTGCTCATTCTTCTTCTCCTTCTCGAGCTGGTGCTGCTGGGCCTCTGAAGACAGCTCTGGCTCAATAGCAGCAGCAGCTGCTGCTGCTGCTGGCACAGCCTCCTGTTGAACTGGGGCTGCAGGAGTGGTTGTGCAGCCATTACCTGTGGAACAAATACTGTCAGTTTCAATAAGCTAGTAGTGCACCACTGGCACATAGCTATCTGTCTCTGTCTGGTAGTTCTCTCAGATGCCCACGACCTGTCAAGGAGGTGCTGGGAGAGGTCGTTCGACGGGATTTCTTCTGGGGGATGTACTGCAACATGATGGGGTGCCCCTGTCGGTTCCCCCTGTGGAGAGCTTCAACAGGCATCTGTCCACACTCATCAGCTGCCAGATGTGGACTGGTGGCAGCACAGAGTCTGCACAGACTGCCTTCAATGCAGACATGGTCTGATTCGTGGAGGAGTCTTGATTGGGAGTTGCCACAGAAGGCATTGGTGCCCAGCTGCCCCTCATGCCAGTGTTCAAGGGTGACCAGCAGGTGTTCTTCAAGAAATACATGAGAGTGTGTTACTACAATCCAGGGTGAGTACCGTGAGTGTTATAAAGTCGTGAGAGAGTACTCAGTGAGTTCCTTAGACTTAATGCACTGGGCATACCTCACCACGTTCTCCTTGATATCAAACTCGAAGTGGAAGTGCTCTTTGACGTGGCCTTCAAGTCCCTTGACAGTGGTGACAGAAGTCAGTGAGAAACTTGAAACTGAGAGTAGTACCTTTCCAGAGCTGTTATCACCTGTTCTGGAGTGCAAATCACCTGTCCCACATTGCCTCAATGAATTCTCTGCTTGGGGACCCCAAAGTGACCATCACAGACTGAATGACCGTGATGAGGACCATAGAGGTCGAAGGTCACCTACACCTGTCTCCTTAAGTCTTTGAAGATCTTCCTTTTCTTGCCCAGTGAGAGAGGGTTGAGAATTGAGCATACCTGGAGACAGACAAGGGAGTGAATGATGTTGGTCACCTTGAAACCGCCATCTGTCCAGAAATGGACTGCCTTAAGCTGCATTCTTGTGGCCTTGGCTTTGATCTCGTCCCAGAGTGTGTTGATGCCCATCTTTGTGAACCTTCAGTCATGAGAAGCTTGAGCCCAGAAGCCAAAGTGTGTCCACTCCTTTCCCTCCAGGCCCCAGACAGCACAGTTGAGGTCTTGCAGCCCTTAAGTTCAGGGGCCTCGTGGAACGTGAAGTAGTCCATGATCACCAACAGCTCCCCAGGAGGAAGAGCAGCCTTCTGGTCTCGCTGAGCCTGGCATTGCACATGAACAAGTTCGAGGTGGGTCTCGAATTCTGCCCTTTCGGATCAGAGATGGGGCTGTGTGACTGCTTCAGCTGAAACTTGCAGCACCCTGGGCACGAGTACTGGTTGAATACAGCCAGACGAACTTGTCCTGCATGCAGCAGCTCCAGAAAACGAGACTTGGCAAAGGAATTGAGAACTTCCACCTTGTAGTTGAAAACTCCTCTGTGTACAGTACTGACCAGAAGTTCCAGGGACCCAAAAATTCAGGAACAAAAGGTCTTTTTGGAATTACCAATTATGTTGAAAAGCAAGAGGGAAATCCTGATGTCAAAAGCAAATAAAGTCTCCTTTTGCTTCTTTCACTAGGACCAGGTGACGTTTCATAGAATTTGTCAGTGCAATAGCATAACTCTCAGACAGATTCCTTCACTCCTGATGCAGACACACACAGAGCTTCTTGGCAGTTCTGGGCTGTCTCTCTGATACCTTGGCCTTAAGGATCCCCCATAGGGTTCAGGTCCGGGCTGCATGCTGGCCAGGGCAGTACCTTGATGTGATTTTTATCTTTCCAAGCACATGAAATCTTGCTCTTGTGCTTTGAATCATTGTTCTCTTGCAGAAATTCATATCCAATTCATGAGACTATGCTCTGCTATACACCTGCTTTCACCACATTCTGCTTCACACATATTCATTACACTATACTGCAGACATACTTAGGCTACATGCCACTCTGCACAGTATAGCAGACTGAGTTATGCTGCGTGCTGCTACGTTGCCTCTGCTACATAATAAACTACAATTTGGAGCTGATAAGCTATGTAGCAATCACTGGCAATACGTACACAGTATTATTATTTGGCTTACAATAAGGATCATCAGTTATTGATCATCATTCATACAAATGAGAGCCCTGCTTTACAACTTGATGCAGGAAATCAGCTTGTTGTCATTGGTGAATCAGAAAATGAAAACATTCGAGGGCTCTTCTGCCAAATCGAGGAAGAGCACGCCGTTCTCCGAGTGCACTTGCTGTGCCACCCGAAACGTGGCATTGGGCGTCAGCAGGACCTCGCCCTCTCCTTTGATGTACGACAGATTCCGTACGTTCCTCCCACTCGACCCCTTGATGCGGAACACAACCCCCCCAGGTCCGGCGAAGTTCTGCGAGGCCACTCCCAGGTCTTCTGTCGTCGATGAGAACGCTGTCCACCGAACTCTCCGGTTAGACTGGTATTCCTTCTCGATGGCTGCCCTTCGATCTGCCGGGACGCCTCTGTATAGCAGCGATGTGACCGGGGGCAGCTTCCCGAGGCCAGTAAGGAGGTAGTAGAGGAACCCGCACCACCCGTCCAGCTTCGCCTTCTGTGTCCCCCTGTTAGATGGCGGGCTTTGACCCCGGTGACGTGGGCGGTCTTACCATCCTTCCGCGGAGGTCGACGTTGATCTTGAAGTATAAGTTGTCCTCGGGCTTTGCGTAGCCAAGGTCGTAGGTGTACGCCACAATCGCGAACAGTTCGTCCGCATTCACGTACTTGAGTTC